>MU400394.1:0-473823 GCA_022578955.1 Hypoxylon sp. FL1857
ATAATTAAATTATTATATATAAAAAAAAGAAAGAAAAAATTTAAATATAAAAATGAAAATTTATATAATATTATGCGAAATATAAATTATATTTATATAATTAATTATATAATTATATTTTTAATAAATTAAAATTAAACTTATTTAATATTAACGTTTATAATAAAATTTATATATAAAAAATATATAATTATTTCAATAAAAAATTAAAAATTAAACGTTATTAAAATATTATTATTTTATATTTATTTAATAATTATCACTTTATATATTAAATTAATAATTAAATAAAAAAAAATTAAAATATAATTAATAATAAAATATTTAAATAATAAATATTTTATAATTTATACGTTAAAATTTACGTAATTTATTACGTAATTATTATTTTAATATAAATAAATTATTTAAATAATATAAAATATAATTAATATATTTTTAATTTATTTTTTTATTTAAATAAAAAATAAATTAAAAATATATTAATTATATATTATATTATTAAAATAATTTATTTATTAATATAATAAATATAATTAATTATTATTATTTTTTTTATAATTTTTAAATTAAAAAAAAATAAACCTCGATAAGTAAATAACTATTCATATAAGAATATCTTTAAATCTATATTATATATAAGCATATATAAGTTATACGAAGGTTTAATCTGTTCTTCATTTCCTAATTTAGCTTTAGCGCTTTGATTTTTTTGATTTTGGCACAGTTCGCTAATCCGGCCACCGTAACCTCGCCTGTGGACCTCGTGTCTATAGACACCATATCTCTTAACATCCTGCCTTCAAGCGCCTGCCGCATCATGCTCGCGCTCATTCCATCAGATACCATTCGCCGGATGCCATATTCACTCTCTGATGCCTTTAGCCATCCGCGCCGTTCTTGTACGAATCGACTGGGTCCGACCCAAAATAAGTTCGGGTTGATGAGTGGGCCATTGGAAATGCTTGGGTTTTCGGCACAGAACTGAGACTTCTCTCGCCTCCACTTTTGCATCCCATCCCTCACCTTTTTTCGCAAGGCAAATAGTGATGTGATGTTTTCTCGGGCATCCTCGTCGACAATAGCTTGACGCATTAGCTCTTTGTGAGTCTTGATAAGCTCGGCTAGTTGGAATTGAACGTCCATTGAGTAGCCATTCGGAAGTTTGACGGAGTAGTCGGGACTGCTACTGTTAATATCATTGAAGACCTGGTAAGCTGGGAGGATATACGCTTCTAGCAAGTCTGGACAGCCCGCAATAAGGATCCCAAGAAGGTCGCCGGTAATCGCGTCAAAAGCCCAAGAGCCGCTATCTCCCTTTTGGATGAGCCAGGGCATCTCCATTCGGAGGGCCCAGACTACGTACGGAGGGGCATCGGAAGCTGGAATGTTAACCACTGCTTCCGAGCCAACAAAGAACCCGCGGAGGCCATAAGTAGAGCGGGGAGTAGCTAAAACCACCTGCCTGCCAAACTGAGGCTCATTAGAAGCAGTTAGTACGGGACGAAAGTCGCCGCTCACTGTCTGAACCAGGTTCATATCGTTCCAATTGTCAGCGTGGAAGACCCGAAGCATCGGCAGGTCCACCAAGGCCCAGTCCAGACTCATATTATAACGCCCCTGCTGCTGCCATCTTGCTATAGTAGTGGATATAGCGTCTATGTCTGGTTGCGTATGCCCACCTGTGGCTACATCGTGGGTGCTGGTATCTTCAGCCTGGGGTGAGAAGATATGACCGACGGTCAAACCGTAAAACCTGCCATTAATACTGACGACGCCGCCAATAGTTCCTTGTCTCGGGGCGTCTGAGTCTCTTGTGACCACCAGCTTGATACCGCATCGGTGACGGCGTTGTGTCCAAGACGAAAGTGGCCCATTAACCATAGTGGGATAATTCCCGTCAAGACGGACTCTTATTTCATCGAACTCGTCGTCGCCGTCGTCCGTCTTGTTCTCAGCAGATTCTCTGACGGCAGAGTCACCAGAACCAGGGCCATACTGCAGCACCTTGACATTTGGTAACCGGGTTGCATACCAGTTCTCGTAATTCTCAGATAGTTGACGGGACACATCATCGACTAACCACCTCGAAACGTTCTTATTAGAGCATAGAACGACGACGTAGGGTGGGGAACAGCTGGTATCCGGTCCGACGAAGTATGCTCTTATGGCCCACAGCGCAGCTATCCCATTGACTTTTAATTCTAATTTATTTTGATAGTTTTTGTAGGGCTTGTAGACGCTCGATTTTTCTAGGCCTCGCTGGGTTTCGTTTTCGGTCACGCGTCTCATATTCTCCCAGTCATTCTTAGCTGGCTCGCAGTCCTGGATGTACCACCCATAGACGAAACGTTCTGGAAGCCTAGTCGCACCATCGAACTTTAATGGGACATATGGTTGTTGCTTGGAATTATCAGGAGTTCTAGGGAGAACGATTCGGGCTTCCGAGCTACCGGTCAAGAGGATGCTAAAAGCCTCACGTTTAACGCCTCCTTCAAATTTGGCAGATGTTTCCCGATCTTCGTACCCATAAAGGGCTCTTGTAGGGAAAAGGTACTTCCGCATCTTTGGCGGTAGGAGATGCGTAGCTTGAGAAGGGCAATTTGATGAAGTTATGGCAGCAGAACTAAATGAAAGAGGATAATGATGGGGTATTCGAGAATCTCCGCCATCATCTTCATGCGGCGTGGCGCGGCAAATAAGGTATGCAAGTTTGGCCGAATTGTCGACCAATACATCTGCCACAGCCCCAAACAAATAGTAACACTTCGTCACGTACTACCGCTGTCTTCGCACAACTCGACGCGCCCACCTCCAGTAGGCGCTGCGCATTAATTAAGGAAACGTGCAAGACTAAGGAAATACTTCGAAAAAGGTAAGATTTTTTAGGAAAAGTATGTATCGAAAAGGACGCCTGGTTATAAGCATTAAAATATTAAAAATTAAATGATAAAGATTATTAATACATTTTGGTATACCGGATATTATTCGGATAAATCCTTAATCTTACCCGATTCCTTAATTAATGCGCAGCGCTTACTGGAGGTGGGCGCGTCGAGTCGTGCGAAGACAGCGGTAATACCTCTCTCGAGTCTTCGAAGCACTCTTTGAAGCAGGCTGGCGGCGCATAGATAATGATGACGTAATGTAAGGCAGAACGACGCCCGGCCTCTGCTGTGAAACAGGAACTATTGTCGTCCTTCAACAGATGTTCGCCTTCTGATCAGCGACAAACCAGCACCATGGAGGCTAATTTCTGGAATACCGTCTTTTTTGACCCTTCGAGGTCCCCCTTAACCTTGAAAGGAAAGAAGGATTGGATCAAGGCCCTATGGGAATCCGAAAAGGGATATGCTTCCTCCATTTCGTCTTACTTTGATTTAATGGACTGCGAGAGACGGCAAGCGGTTAGTAATCAGGACGCCCGTTTCCATGATTTGAAGTTCGAGGATCTTTTGACCATCAGGAACATTATCATCAACCATCACGACCGAAGTGCGACGGAACTTTGCAACTCGGCATCAAAGTCTAAACTACAGCTTAGCCCTATGGGTGTTCGAGACGCCATCAAACTCGTGATTAGATTACTGCTTCTCACAAAGGTTGAGTTTAGCGACAATGATTTTCAAGTACCTCAGAGGCATATACCATTCTCGAATGACCGAAGTATCGAAGCTACATTGAAACGACTCGAGATCAAACCGCTGTTGCTTCAAGAGTCGGTGCTGAACAGATTTCCGTTGTGGTTCAATGTTGTCGATTTGGAAAAAATGGCTGGCCTTAAAGTTGAGTGGGCAGACTACATTACGGATCATCTCACGATCGTGGATGGGACACTCTATGTCTTGCGGAATGTGGAGGCTCTGAAGCATATACGAGGTTCCCCTGCCCTGTAAGCCAAATTCTAGCTGATGGTACGAAAACATCTGACAAATCACAGTGCCAAGGGTTTCTTCACGAATGAGTTCATTAGCGAGACGATCAACTCGATTCTTCTATTTTTCCCAGTCGACCGTCACGACTATCGAGCTTGGCTTAGAGGAAACGATGGGTTGACAGATTGGCAGCAAGCGTTGGTAAAAGACTACTCCGAACAGCCGAGTTCTCGTGAGGTGGCGGATTACCCCACCTGGGGTCATCGACTTACCCGTGTGATTGAGACTTCCAATAACGAGGGGGCTTGGAGCTTTAGAAGGTGGTGGTATGACACCCGGAATGAGTCCCTATGGTGGACTAGATGGAGCCTGATTACTGCACTGTTTCTGGCGCTCGTCTTTGGATTAATACAATCCATCACGGGCATCATCCAAGTCGTCTATGCATCCCGCTCTTCAGGATAGTACAGGGCGGACGCGCTATAAAGATAGAAAATAAATGTATCCACCTAACTAATATAAGCAGGGCCACGAGGAGAAAGCTATCTGGCACATGGAATTGGTCTCCCCAAATAGGTACCTTTCAGCTCTTCACTTGGAGAGTGGCTGGTTACCTACCTCTAGGTACATACCTGGCGTCAGCGGCCAATCCATCAAACTGGTAGATTGGAGGCTTATTAGCTGCTGTAGGCACGCCACCCCAGGCATAATGGAAATGATTAAGACTCAACTGGATGCTGAACTATAATTGGGGCTGCGATAGATTCTGGACCGACTGGTAAGAATTGATTTATGGCTAGGTAGGTATTTTAATAATCACCAATTTCTACAGTCTCTAAACTGATATATCCATTACGAAAGGCTACACCAGAGAATTAGTCGGCTTCTCCAATATAATCGGTATCTCATTTTTACTTACCTCCAGGAATCAATGCGGCCGCGTACATAGTCAGATTGATAGGCCGCAGGTCCTCATCCGCCGCACCCAGCAACTTACCCTCCCACGCATCGAGGACAGCATCGGCGCCCGCATATAGGGGGTTTTCCGAATCATCGACGTAGCACTTAATTCCGAGACATGCCCCGAACTCGCGGAACGCTAGCCGGTAGTGTCCCTTGCGACCGGTACTGATGGGGCTCTGGGCCGCGGGCAGAAAACGGTCGCGTGCAATCATCAGCCCGGCCTTGGCTAGATCGCGCGACCACTCCGCCTCCCGGTCGAAGTGGCTGATCCACAGGCTCATGCCTAGGTCCAGTGGGTCTCCTGACAAGGACTTGGGATGGGTGGCCATGATGCGGCGGTAGTGCTCGATTTCTGTGTCCAGCGACGGTGTCGAGGCGGAGCCGTCGTTGGGACTTTTCTTGTCGAATTGCTCGGCGGTCTCTTGTAGGAGCTGGTACACGACGAGCCCATCCACGTCATCTAGGTTCCCCCTACTGTTGACCAACACGCGGCTCATATCCATCGATATCTTCCATACCATGCTCTCTTGGCCACCCCGCTTCGTCATAAAGTGCGGGTGTATGGCCTTAGCGAGCTGGACCGCAAGGGCGTTCCATCGCGCTTCGCCTGTCGCTAAGGATAGGCGGTTCAGAGCGAACATCCAAAGAGTGAGGTAATGATGGTACTGGCCATCGCCGTCGGGACCGTCGGCGTCCAGCTTTCCGATCCGCAAGCCGCCTTTCAGGGGCTCTTCATCGGTCGCGCCGGGGAGCCGGGAACTTCCGTCCCGCGTGCGCCCGAGGACGGAGTGGACCGTGTCTGCAAGCTTCTTGGCCAGCTCAAGATAGAGCTGCTGCGAGTGTGTTTCATCCTTCTCGCGGGCTAGGGTGATGAAATTGATAACGCCGAAGGCATCGGTCCAAAGATATCGACCGCGATGACCACCGGCCCCGGGGTTCGTCGGAGGTTGCCAGGATGCAGAGTCAGGGGTGTCCGTAGGATAGGGGCCGTAAACCTTCTGCATTGCCTCCTCAAAAAGGGCTAGCTTCTTGGCTTTCGGGTCCATTGTCGTTTGGATATAGTGCTGACTTGGTAAGAAAGATGCTCTGAATGACGTTTTGAATGAGAATAAGGATGCAACAGCGGCCTGTTTCGAACGATGTAGCCTGCGGATTGATATGGCCCCTCGAAGGGAAAGCATCGGTACCTCCAGCTAGATCTGCTCACATTCTTATTTTTCTTTTGTAGTCCTCCACGAATCTTGAAGTTCTTGGAGGAGGCGAGTCTTTGTGCCATCGTTCGATCCGCGAAGGTGGAGAAAACCCGCTATTCGTTCGTGACGAAACAATTACGGGCCGAGGAGCAATAATCATGCAATCATTACCGCAAGCTCAACCTCGGGGATGGCATCATAGAAATGGAGAGAATACCAAATACGGCAACTCAATGCTTCCGAGAAATCTGCTAACCTGTACTTCGTTGATTGCAGTGAAATTGCCTTGATTATTAGGCATTACACTTTTTCTACAATTCCATCTTGTTTTGATAGACCCGAGTTGTGACTCGGATTTCTTGCTATCTTGATTCCTGTCGCATTGCTGTTCTAGAACAGAGAGGGTAACATTCTATAGGCATAATAACAACTTTAGGAAGCTTATTTCATTGGGAGAAACCGAATTTAATTTGATCTAGTACAATGAGGCCTCTGGTCAATGGGAACTGTTTAACATCTAGATAAGCACTTGTTAAACTCGTCCACACGATTTGAGCATTACATAGGCTCGATAGAATCCCGTTGTAGAAGGTGACTCCTTGTCGAACGCTTTCAATGTGGCTCTCGCACGGTGTCCAGAGATATCGAACTTGTCCCAATATGACGAGAAAAGCGAAGCCCGACCTTGGTTCAATCTGAACTACTTGGATTAACTACCTGTTATCTACCTATATTAAATAGGTAATATCCAATTTACGACTACAGCGAGTGTAAACTCAGTAAGATGTACTTACTAGGTAGGTACATACCTGTATATAAGACGGTAAGTTATGTACGTAGGTATTTTCCTCCCTTTTTTTGTTATTGAGATATAATACCTGTTATTGTTCATGAAGCTTGACTCGAAAAGCTTTCTTTGTCAACATCATCTAAGAACCGCATTGTAAGAAAATTCCAGTTTCAGGACAGCTTATTTGACGTAACCATAATCAACGATTTAATTCAATAAATGCTTTGAGAATAAGAAATTTCAGAGTAAGTACAATACATTGTTGGCTTTGTTAGGTATGACCCCTATTTATGGTCTAGCCTTCTCCTTTAATATCGATTATATGTAACTACTAAATTGAAGGCTATGTTGCTTCTGACGTGAATATTGAATGAGAACAGTAGGTGCAATATTATTCATATATCTACCTTGATACTCACCTACCTAAACATCTAGCCGTTCTTTGAATTTTTCCAATATCTCTATTCTCTCCACCAAGTCTGCGAAAACCTCTCGATCAACAGCCAATTGAGAAGTAACAGCACGAGTACTGAAACACTGAAAATTATAGCGGAGGACAGAACGCCAAAATGAGTGCCAATACCAACCCTGGCGGAGCTATCCGCAACTTGCCATCCGACCTCATTAGAGAGATAGCAAGCAAACTAGTCACGCCGGCTGAGTTGCTTGATTTTGCCTGCGTTTGTAAGCGAATGAAAGCTTCTATAGGCATCTTGGAAATGGCCAAGATAGATGTGATGTACCAAATTAACACAAATATGGACCCCGATTCTGAGGAGCTTGATCCCGCTTCTGCTCAAAAGGTACTTCGATACATATATAGACCTACTCTCATCTGGGCAATCGAGACGGGCAAGGATATTAATTACATTAGACAATGTATCAAAGTTTACCAGGCGGACTTCCCCGAGGGGCTCAACGGCAAATGGTATCCTTGTTGCAAGATACGGACTTTTCATGAGGGCCAATTTCCCACACCAATGTTCGCAGCCACAAAAGTAGGACGCCTGGACGTAGTGAAAGCCCTTTTCGAATGTGGTGCTTCCCTACGAAATGGGGGTGCCGAATTCCCTGCGAGGCGAGTGGGAGGGAGACGAGTTGCGAATGATGACGACGTATTTGCTCTCGCCTGCATGTCCAGGCATGAGGATATTGCGAAATTTATAATTTCCAACGTTGTTGAAGTTCTCGCGGCCGATATTTGGTTCGCCGTTGTCTCTGGATGTTTTCAAGCTCTGAAAAGGCTGCTTGATCGACGATTCTTCGATGACAATAGACATGACGCGATCGTCTTGGATATGATTTCTTTACTTTTTCTTGGGCGAGAATTTCATATCGCGAAGCATCGAATGATCAAGCCCCTTCTGGATTCTATAAGGGATCCAAAGTTCGATAAAGCTGAATATTTCAGATTTCGACTCGGGAGTGCATTCAGGCCAGGTGTTAACGCCAAGTACGTCCACGAGATAAAAGAGCTTATCAAGTTCTATCAAACCTGGGCAAGCCCACCATCCTGGGACCGTTATGTCGTCTGTAGAGCGGCACAAAACGACCGCTATCTAGAAATCGTTAAAATCATGCTTTCAGGAGACTTTGGGGGATATGAGGGTGCGCGGACAAAAATAATTGAGGACATGCTTCGACAGACTATCCACTTCAACTGTCCCAGAATTGCGAAATATCTCCTCGGCTTAGGGTACAAGTTTCCTAGCGGCGACCTTGAAAAAGCCATTCTCTACAGGGATTTTGAAGAGGCAGATAAAATGATGACTTTCGGAGTGCCCATGATTTCTAATATCAACACCAAATTATGTAGTTATACTAAGATACTTCAGGTGGTATTTTGGTTGTGCAGGTACAAGTCCATGCCGGGTAGACGATCCGGTCCGGTGTTTAGATACGCTTCGGCGTTTAGGATGATATATCACGGCGCCGACTTTACGAACTTTCCAGACGACTTAAAAGATCTTTTCTATCGCGAACTTAGGAAAAGATATTTCTACGACTGGTACCATTCTGACGAAGCTAATGAAGCCAAAGCAACGACAGCTAGTCGGCTAAGCTTTGCTCAGGCTAAGTGGGTCAGGACAACGCCGCCTCACCAATATATGGAACAACTTCACGCTATGGCGACCCTCATATTAGGAGAGAATTACGCTGAGGAGCTTGAAAGGAAATACGAGTGGTCTTTGAGAAAAGACGAGGCTCCTGATTCAGATAGCGACACTTGTGAAGACTCGGATTCCGAGGACGAAGCTCCTGATTCAGATAATTCCGAGGACGAAAATTTGGGGGACTACTACTGGTGATAGGACATATGTTTGTATGATATTCCTGCCATACAATAAATCTATATTATGATTTTTGTTGTCGAATCTTAACTCCGGAAAATTGTCTGGTTCCCGCCTGAGAAGAGTACCTAGATGCATGGCAAAGACATCTGCGGCGGGTTCACAATGATCAAGAAACTGCAATGTCAAAAATTTGAGAGTAGAGGTTTGAGTTGGCTTAGGTACCTACCTACCTAGGTGCCTGTAAATAAGGGGGTAGAATAACTACCCGTATGTACCTAGCGTATAGGGTACTCACTAGATTCCATTTAGGAAGACATATATATAGGTAGGTAGGTACCTAGGTACCTAGGCAGGTGCTCTTAGACTATGCCCCTTTTCAAATAGGATAAACAAGATTCAGTATTACTGTGACTGTGAGATAAACTCCCTAGGTCTTAGGTATGTTCTAGAACTATTTCGTCAGTTTAGATCCAATGCTGTAATGTCCAACTGTGCCGCACGAAAGCATCGAAGGATCTTTGTCGCAATAGTCTTTGATATTTTCTCCTCGCCCAAGAGGTACCTAGGAACGTAATGGGCTCTGGACAACCACTGACGCCGCATACCTGCATAGGGATGTAAAGATCAAGCTTATGTATGTCGTAGAAGCCGATGCAGATACACAGTCCTGAATCTGTCTCCAGAATGGATCGAGGCGTTGGCTGACCCTTCAGGGTTTGTACATATAGCCAATGCCAGGCATTTTGAATATATACTTGCAGATATGGACAAATTACGGAAAGAACATTTAGCGTTATTAGATGAATCCCCATTGGGCTCAGAATCTAAGGGCGCATCTTATTATCTTCTGTAGTCATCGTGCTAGTTGCTAGGATCCTCAACTTATAAACTACAAACCGCCCAATTAACATGCATTAATCTGCTAAGCTTCTTCCTAATCATATTCCAGCATGATGATAGATGAATATGTCTAAATCTTGGCACCATCATCCTGTGTGATAGCCTCAAAGGCATCGGCATCCTCTTTGGGCGTAGCAGCATCTACAGCCGTGTTTCCGAAAGCGTAACGCCATATGTTCGTGCCGGGGGCCGCAGCGGGTGATCTCTCATTCACGGCTATTTCCTTATTAGTTTCTACCCAGCCTTGGAAATGTGAAGGGATCCTTAGAATTTGCTCACCCGTGGGCATGGCAGCAACTAATCCCGCCGCCGCAGCAATAAGGACCAATGAATTGCGGAACTGCATGGTGGACAGTTTCGAGCTTAAGGAGTAGGATGAAAGACTTGGTGACTTAATATGAATGATTTTTGATGGAACCCTCAAGTAATGATTCAAGTAATTGAGGATGGAGGGCGTATATATACCTAGATGCCTCATACGAAACTCTCGTATGTTGGTCTAGACCACTCGAGACTCCCGAGTGCATCTTTCGGTTGAAGTTTTCGGTCTTATTCGTCTCCCTGCGCCACTTAGCCGCAGTGTAGCAGCTGATGGAATCGTTCTCGTGTACAGAAGGTATATTATACGCAACCTGCTGGGTGCATTGCGCCTTTCAAGGCGCCCGTATAAAGCTTCAGGAACGGCCTGGATTCGGAAGGTGCTTACTGTTTGACCTGGAAGATGGATAACGCACGTGCGATCCTTGTTGTTCAGTCGCCGGGATACATTGACAGTGTTACATCAAGAAGCACACCATATGTGATAGACTCACGTAAAGATGAGGCGGACGGACCGCGACCCACCATTGGGCGCAGAGGAGTTCAAGGCACATATGAATCTCCTGTCTCAAAACATTCAGAGACAGCGTTCGCCGAATTTACCCTTAATGTCTGTTTCTCCCTCAAGTTTGGAAGCGTCTAAGTGAAACCTTGTTAAATTCGGAATTAAGCCATGGCTCCCAGTCATGCCATGTACTATCCTGTGGAAGGCGACGAATCACTGTTGATACAAGAGTCTTTGGATGCAGAGAAGTTGCTTTCTAGCTCCAAGGACACCACCCTATCTCCTAGTGAAGATGTCTGCCGGTTTCGCTGTTACGCACCGCGTGTTTCTGTAAATTTCTCGGGATTCATCATTCTGCTCTTCACGAACCTGCTATTGACGACACTGGTGGTATATTTCCGTGAGCACTATTATGCGGCACCGAAGAAACCCTCTAGCTCGAATACGGCGTATTGTACGTACCAATTACAGCAACTATACTCACCTCACTTCAAGCTTCTAACATTATGTCAGCACCTGTACTAAATTTCATTGATCTGCCATTCTCTCCCAAGCGGGTCGATGCAAGACTATATCCGAACTTCTCGGATCCAGCTGCCATCTACATGGGCAAGCCAAGTAAGGACGTGGACGATGCCTGGAACCGCATCGAGGACAACATGATCTTCGGCATCACAAGAGATGATGTCGTCCGCATTGGCAAGGATCCAGGAATATCCGTCAAGTTCAACCCTGAATGGGGCCAAGGAGACGACCTTTACATGGCCGAGGTCGACGTTTTTCATCAGATTCACTGCTTGAATTCGCTGCGCAAGGCGCTCATCTTCAATTACGAATATTATTACTATGATCTCTACGGCTTTGAGCCGCCCCTGGGCTTTGAGGTACACGCGCGGCATTGCACGTCGATCTTGCTGCAGTCGATAATGTGCCACTCGGACGTGGAGGTTGTCACGCACGTGTGGCACGAAAGCACGCCACAGCCATACCCAGACTTTGGCGTTAATAGACAGTGCAGAGACTTTGACCAGTTGTTGCGGTGGAAAGAGGAATCTGACTTGCCTCATGCACATCGCAAGTTCGGAGCATATCGTGCACCCGAGGGAGCCACGCAGGTGCCGGCTGAGCCGGCCGAAGTGGAAGTACTGGGAAACGCAACTGGCTTCAAGCACGGCACTCCCACGAAAATGATGTATATAAAAGGCTGTAATGCATAATAACCTAGACGCTGCGTTATATCAATGCGGACGAATTATATAAGCCGAGACCCATATATGGGCGTAATAGTCTCAGAACGTCTAACCGTCGACCGGCTTAAAAGGTGAAGCTATTTCGATTTTGTTATACTGCACGAATCACAGGTGATTATACATAGCAGAAGTCTTCAAGGCAAGCCGGAGGTTCGAGGATGGAAATAGTGACGTCCATGCCAAATCCGCATCTCCCCTAGGGAGCAGCGTTGTGTGGCCTGGCAGAGCACTGTTGCGGTGCATTCTGTTGGAGTGACGTCAGATCAAGCGCCTTTTCTCCGAGGCTAACCTCCTAAATACCGTGGCAGCAATTACCTACCCAAGATAAACTTAAGAGAGCGTAAAGGGATTGTGAAAGGAACCGTTGGAGTTGAAGCTTGAACTAGGTTAGTAGATAGCCCATTTACTTTGACGTGTTCCAATTCTGCGACCTACTGATTAATAGGGGCAGTTATGTAAGCAGGTAGAGCGGGGAGCCTAGGCATCTCGGGAGATCGCCCTTGGATATAACCGACATTCTAAGCTAGAGGGGAGTTATAAGGAGGTAGGTTGGTACCTACCGGTACCTAAGATATTAAGATCGTGTAAATGTGATGCTTTCTTCCTGTTCCCAGCCTCCTTCATGTGTCTTGCCTTACTGTGTCTGAAGCTGAACAGTCAATGGCAACGCAACCCCAAACTATTCAGCTCGCAACTCCGAGGACCGGATACAGAGTCGGATCCGAGCCGGACTTAAGCCCCCTACCGCCAATATCACGCAAGAAGCAAGCTGCGGTGCTATTCTCCGCCTTCATGACCATAGCCCTTACAATAGGGTACAATCAATGCTTTGGCGTATTCCAGCAATACTACCTCTCGTCCAGCCAAGACGTCCTGGCGCCCTCTCCAGCCTCACAGGACTCGCCGCCGACTGCTCTGCTTGCCTTTGTGGGCACACTATGCTATGGACTGACCTGGGCTGGCGGCATCCTCGTGAATCCCGTGATATCGCGTATTGAGCATGGTACCTGGGCCCCGACTACACCCTCCACTCGATTATGGCGCCGCAGGATCTTGCGCTTGTTGACGCCGAGAGCGATCACTATTTCGGGGGTGGTTATGATGTCGGCTGGTCTCGCATTGGCGTCAATTAGCAGCTCCATATGGCAGCTTCTGCTTACACAGGGGTTTTTGCTTGGCCTCGGAATGTCGCTCTTGTACTTCCCGCTTCTAGCTCCCGCCCCTGAGTACTTCACCAACCATCGGGCCACGGCTATGGGCTTTGTGAGTGTTCCGTGCGCAATGCCACCACTGTCCTCTTGAGATGGGATGTACGGCATCATATCTGTGTGGACTTGCATAAAGATGCATTTGCCGGTCGGCTCATGCGGTTTTAAGGCTCTCCTAAGGCACCATCGCTAACTCGGTGCAACTCATAGATCCTGGCCGGTGGCGGCGTTGGAGGTCTCGTGTTCTCGAACATGACCCAAGCGCTTCTCGGCTCCGTAGGTGGTCGTTGGACTCTTAGGATTTATGCCGTTTTCAACCTGATCGCTGGGTTACCAATCGCTTGGGCAGTGCCGCGGAGTCGATTTGCGGGTGTTTCGACCGCAGATGGACCAGACAGGCCAAATACCCACGTCTCGCGCGCTTTGGCCTCAAGACCGACGTTCCTCTTCTCCGCCCTGGCTGCATTTCTACAGGTTAGTACCCAAAAGAGGCATGCCTGATGGTTTACTGCTAGCTGGGATCGTGGGGGGCTTGCCATTATGCCCGCCCTCAGAACTCCATGACTGATGCCTAAACCCTCTAGGCGGCCGGCGCTCAACTCCCTCTTTCCTTCATCCCTTCCTACACTGTAATCCTCGGCCTCACCGCCACCAAAGGCGCCAACTTCCTAGCTGCTAGTAACGCCATCAACGCCGTATCACGTGTTCTAGTCGGCTACGCGGGCGACCGCCTCGGGCGACAGAACACGCTGATTCTAACGATGCTCCTGGCCGCGACTAGTGTCTTCACATTTTGGGTATCTAGCGTGCTATCCACGACCTCATCATCCCAGTCGCTCTGGCTGGCCTTCATTGCGTTCTATAGTTTCTCTACCGGTGGGTACTATGGGCTGTTCCCGGCGCTCATAGCCGAGGTCTTTGGCATTCGGCAGTATGCCGCTGTGAACGCGTTTATACTCTTCGTGAGAGGGCTGGGAACTATGTTCGGAAGTCCGGTGGGCGGACAGCTGCTGGGGAGCTCGGAGGAGGGAACGAGGGCGTATACGAGTATTGCGTATTGGGATGGCGCGCTGTTAATGGGGGCTACGGTGTGCTGTGCTGGGGTGCGCTGGGCTGATGGGAAAGGGAAGGGGTGGAAGTGGATTGCCTAGGTTGAGATGGTTTTGAGATGCGAGAGTCGTGAGGTACGTAATGCATTTCAGGTCGTGTTTTGCTTGGATAGCATGGCAAACTTCACGGGATTCAACGACGTAGAACTACGTTGGTTTCACTTGAATGACGGGCCTCGCTAATTAAGACATCCTGTAGCTTTTCGCTACTAGCGAAACCGACTAGCTTAGATAATGGATAATAGTAACTCACTCAGCTCAGTAGTCTTAAGGCTCGCAATGAACGTGATATTGGTGCCGGGCCGTTGATTACTAGGTTGGATTAGAATCCGGAATATACGGTAGTTTGCTTCGAGAGGGCCGGGATAACGCCGAGGAAGAGAGAGGGGGAGGACTAACGGCAACGAGTCCGCTTCGCTATGAGCGCTTTGTCAACTTGCGTCTTGGTGTAGGCCACTGGCGACAAGGCTAGACCTTATCAATACTGTTTGCTCTAAAATGGTGTAAGGGGGCTGGAGTGTTCGGTCCCCAAAATGAAAAGCGGGTGCCTAGTATTGAAAGTGACCCGAGCTGGCGGAACCGAGTAGGGTGATCAATTACGATAAGACCGGGACGAGGGGTTAGTAGACAACGCCAGGTTACATTGATGATTTGAATCTTGCCATCTCTGAGAATAGTATGTTTTCATTCCTGAGCAAGTAACAATTAGACTCTGGAATTTAAATAGGGGCATCTGTACCTCACAAAGCCCATAATAAGTACATAATCCTGATTTCCCCTCATAGCTTTCAATGTATAAGATAGTCTGTTGAAGTGAATAATATGTTCTTGTCCCATGGACGGACTCGTGCCTATAATGCTTCGTTAAAGAAGCCTGGAAGAAATATGCTCAAGTGTTGAATAAGGGCCCGATGTGAAATGCTTTGAAGCGTATCTATAAGTGCCAGAGTTTCTAATTGCCGTGGTATATGGTGGGTGGGGGATGTTTATGTACGATCACACCCAGGTATGCTTCAATCCTCACGCTCCATTGGGCGTCCATCCAGGAGGTGGGAGCACTACCCCGTCTGGAACAAAGCCAGGTGCAACTGCGCAACATCACCATCAACGTTAGCTATAACGCTTCCTCGATGGATAGTTCGGGTAGAAGGAAACTCAGTTTCTTACCAGTATTCCCGACTAGCGTCCACTCTCCATGCGACTGGGCGCTCTGCCATGTGCCTTTGGGGATCACAATCTGCGGTTGTTGGTTGTTGAAAATATCTGGACCGAGCAGCTTATCTACCGTGGGGGTGCCGGTGTTGTTGGACAGCGACAGGGTTAGTGGTGCACCTGCGTAGTAGTGCCAGACCTCCGTGGCGTCGACCTGATGCCAATAGGATGATCCTGCGGCGCCTTCGAGTAAATAGTAAATTTCGGTGCTTGCGGACCTCGTGCTGTTGTTCGATGTCCTTATGACGGTGTCAGGGTCCTCGAAAGTCTGGACGTAGTAGCCTTTCTCATCATTGGCTATGAGGTTGAGCTTCTTGACGATCTCCTGCGCGCTACGACGATTGATTGGAATCGATGAGTCGCGCTGCACATTCGCTGCATGGGCCCCAATTGAGGCCGCGATCAACAGGCCCAGAGAACTGAGGAGCCCCGAATTGAAGTGCATGTTGATTTCTAGTATTGGCTGGAGATGCAAGTTCGCCTAGTGGTGAGCAACAATGAGTGTTCTGAAAACTGCGTTCATGGGACTCCGAAAGGGCGAGGAGCTGAACTAATGGCTTTGTAAGTCTTTGTGTCACGTGAGACTTGAATGATTGCTCATCCCAATTCGTGATGATGGAAGGGATAGCGGCAGCTAACATGGGTGCGCTTGCTCATAATCAAATGAAGGCAGCCGTGGCGCTGGAAATGCCTGCCGTGAATGAGAATAGGTAATATTTTAGGCAGGTACCTTTCCGCTTATTCCGCATACGATAATCCATGCAGGAGCTGGGAACGCACATGTGCATTGATCTCTCCTCCTTCCAACATTGAGCTAACTTGTTTGAGATAATTGTTAGCTACCAATGGCCGTCGCATGGGAATCATGGCGGATGGTTAGATATCCATTTTACTTTTTCTACTTTGCAAAAAGTGGCCATCGGGTAATAGGCTCCCTATATAACATCGCATCATCCAATAGGATGACCTGCGTTTCATATTTGTTGCGTCTTAACTGCTCTCCATAGCCGCCATGGGAGCTTCCAACTGCTTTTCACTGTAAAGGGATCGAAGTTCTGAGCTTCGAGTCGTGCCAAGTAATCGCCGGCTGGGACGCCTTCTAACAAGACACCAAATCCTCGACGGAGGTCTCGTTTTGTGTCTTCGTCCCCGGAAGTTGTTGATGTATACTCGTGTTGCTCTTCGCCATGATGCTCATACTCATGGCCAGGACTTTCTCCCGCATGAAGGTTTTTCAACATCTCCCTCGCCGTGATGAGATGGTCATGAGCTCGAGTGGCGACCTTGAAAACGGCATCTTGGAAACCTTCGGCACGAGGGCCATGCCGATACACATCTTCCTCCCTCAGACCGGTCTCTGCCATGACATCGAGAGGCAGTAAGAGGACCGGATTTCGGCCACTGCCTACACTAGCTCCATGAGGGGACTTCACAGGCGGCGATGGTGCAGCTAAAAACGGGATCCCTCGAAGAACAGCTACTATACCACATGCTTTGCCAATATGACTAGCTAAATGATCCATATGCATGGACTGGATGGGGATTGCCGCCAGATTTGAATACATAAGGGTTGAATATGTATTTTCTGCATATTCCTCCAAGGACGATAGACTGGCGAACGGTCGGTTATCCATATACTTCTCCCGGGTATTAATTAGACGCTGTAACCAGAATTTGATGGAGCTTGGCGTGCCGCCAATCTCAGCAAGCCCTGAGACAACCTTGTACAGTAGAATCATGATGGGCTCTTTGGGAGGTTTCCCCGCAAATGTGTTGTTGACCGCATCTCGCCAAAACTGCATCCGCATTTGACCAATCGTCGGGTTCGACACAAGCTCCGGGAGTCGCACCAGCTCAAGGTTAAAAGCTCGTAATGCATCGTAGGCATCTTGTCGTGATCTGGGTAAAAGGTTTCGGATCAAGTAAGAATCATAGTCAGACTGTCTATTTCAATTAGCAACTGGTATTGGTAGCAGTCCATCAAAAGCTCTGTAAAAGTTCTACCTCAGTTGTGCGACACAGTATTCCCGTGCTTTTTCTACGTCGGCATCAGTAACGTAACATCTCCGGCAGGATCGCAATGGATCTCTAGGCCACCGAAGGCCTCGACGTGCCCGAAACGCACGATACATAAGAAAATAGGATTATGTAGAAGAATCCATGATGGTGCAAGAACCGCAGGATTGAAATCTTCGATATCGAATATCTGCAATTGGTAGCTTTGCATTAGCCAAGGGTAGGTAAAAATGATATCACTCTGGCAGACCGTGCGACGCTAGCGTACTGACCTTTCCACTTTTAACTTTAAATTGAGACGCGATCACCTGATGTCCCGCGCGTTGGGGGCAGGAGGAGTAGGAGAGGCGCGTCTCGTTCAATCAATTACTAATTGGGAAATTTCAGTGCGGCGCGTTGCGATTGCCGTCGCAGAGCATTCACAACTTCCCTATCTACTACCAGGTGCTTTCTGTTGTTGGGTTATGCTTTACCGCCCAATGTAGCGTCTTTCTTCCTTACGAAATCCGGCGTCTAACCGACTTTCACACTAGAATTCGTTACGTGCCTCTGCTTGTCCAATTTTCTTTCTTCGTTCAACTTTGACCGCATACGCAATACCCACTCCGCGACTTGCAGATATTCTAATGACCCCATAATGAGTTTGGAGGACTCGGGAGAACCTCCCTTCAAGAAGAGGAGGTTCTTTGCAGACTCGGATGACGAAGACGACCCGACTCCGCACTGTCTACAACGGAAGTCGCCTCTAGCAGAGAAGACAGTTAACGATGTCACTAATCGGACACTCGCAACGAATGTTTCCAATGCCCGCTCCGTCGAGACTACCTCCGACCAGGATAATCCAATGACTTTCGACGAAAATGCGTTTCAAGGCATTGTGGGAGACAAGGTTGACTCGGAGGCCCTGAACATCATCGGTAAAAAGTGCGGAAATGACCTCCAGCAAGCTGTCAATATGTACTTTGATGGTACGTGGAAGAAATTTCGGACCCCGAAGCCTTTAAAGAATACACCTGCGCTTTTCCGGCCTCGAATATCCCCGGCTACGTCGACCGACAACTCGAAGTTACCCGACCCTCCGCCGATACAACCCCAACGGTGGCAATCTATGCCTAATCATCGTTATATCGGTGCGTTAGGTGTAGAAGGATGGGCTACTCGAAGCGGAACGAACCTCTTAAAACACGGGGATATTGTCAAGATTGAGCGCCAGAAGATTCAACCACCGAGTTCGTCTGTCAAAGCCAAGGGTAAAACAGGCACACTAGTGCCTGCTCCTCGAGTAAACTCGGCTGCGGCTAGACGTGTTGATGTGATTGTACGCTTCACCGATGCTCGTGGGACGGAGATTGGGCGACTAGCTAAAGAAACTGCAAATTGGGTATCCTCGCTTATGGATCAAAAAGTCTGCAAGTTCGAGGGTAGCTGTGTATACGCGCCAGAAAGACTGAGGACAAACGATACAGTTTTCTTGCAATTGCGATGCTTCTTGATGAAGCCTGCTTTCCAGAACGCAGGGTTCCAATTATCGGACAATCGTTCAACTGACCTTTACGAGGAAAAGGAAACGAACGAGGAACGAGATCTACGCCTCCGGCAAGTGGCGCTTGTGCGATTGTTTCAAGAGATCAATCTCACGCCGTCAAGAGGCAATGCGGCCACGGCTAGAAATGCGAGAGAGGGTCTCCTTACTGCTGCTGAGATGGCCGATAAGAAGAACGACAACTCGAAGTCTAACACGCAAGGCACCCCGGGTTCGTCTCCGCCGCCGGAAGATGCCGAAGATGGCCAAGAGCTTGAGCAAGACCAGCTTGACGCTCTCTATCGGAAAGCTCAATCGTTCGATTTTAGTACGCCTGAAGCCGAGCCGGCTGAAACTTTCAATATGACACTTCGTCCGTACCAGAAACAGTCGTTGTATTGGATGTTGGCCAAGGAAAAAGACAAAAAGAATGAAGTTCGTGAGGCTTCGATGCACCCACTCTGGGAAGAATATGCCTGGCCAACAAAGGACGTCGACGATCAAGAGTTACCCCAAGTTGATGATCAACCTAGCTTCTACATGAACCCGTACTCTGGCGAAATGTCCTTAGAATTCCCTGTACAAGAACAGCACTGCCTGGGTGGTATTCTTGCTGATGAGATGGGTCTTGGCAAGACCATTCAAATGCTGAGTCTCATTCATTCGCATAAGTCAGAAGCAGCAATGCAAGACGCATCACATCTTTCTGTGAACAGTTTACGGAGAGTTTCTTCTAAGACTGGTGTTCTTCCGGCGCCTAAGACCACTCTCGTCATCGCACCAATGTCACTGCTTGCGCAATGGCAGAGCGAAGCGGAAAACGCATCCAAGGAGGGCACACTGAAGTCGATCGTCTATTATGGAAATGAGAAGATTGATAATCTTCAAGCGCTATGCTGTGAGGCTAATATCGCTTCTGCCCCCGACGTCGTGATTACGAGCTACGGAGTAGTGCTGTCGGAGTTTACTCAGATTGCTTCCAAGAATGGGAATAAGGACCTACATAACGGCCTATTCTCATTGGACTTCTTTCGAGTTATCCTCGATGAAGCTCACACCATAAAAAATCGCCAATCTAAGACTGCGAAAGCTTGCTACGAACTTTCGGCTACCCACCGTTGGGCTCTCACTGGAACTCCCATCGTGAACCGTCTAGAGGATTTGTTCAGTTTAGTCAGGTTCCTTAGAGTGGAACCATGGAACAACTTTTCCTACTGGCGAACTTTTATCACTGTTCCATTTGAGTCTAAGGACTTCATGCGTGCCCTTGACGTAGTGCAAACAGTGCTGGAACCCCTAGTGATGAGGAGAACCAAGGACATGAAGACTCCTGAGGGCCAACCGTAGGTTTTTCTTTTCTTGACCTTGTGCTTATCGCAATTGATGGATGCAATACTGACTTTATTTAGGCTCGTTCCCCTACCTCCAAAGTCCGTGGAAATTGTTGAGGTAGAACTTTCTGAAGCCGAGCGAGCTGTTTACGATCACGTCTTCACTAGGGCCAAGAAGACGCTGTCTGCTAACGTGGAAAGGGGCACTGTTATGAAAGCGTATACTACCATATTTGCTCAAATCCTTCGGCTCCGTCAATCATGTTGCCACCCCATCTTAGTTAGGAACCAAGATGTAGTCGCCGACGAGGAGATTGCTGGAGCAGAAGCAGACGCAGCCGCCGGTCTTGGCGACGATATGGACCTTCAGTCTCTAATCGAACGATTTACCGCGACTACTGGCGATGAGAAAGATGCCAACGCTTTTGGAGCACATGTTCTCCAACAAATTAGGGACGAGGCTGTCAATGAATGCCCTATATGTTCCGAGGAACCGATGATTGACCAGACCGTCACTGGTTGCTGGCATTCTGCTTGCAAGAAGTGTTTGCTGGACTATATAAAACATAGTACAGATCATCACCAAGTGCCAAGATGTTTCAATTGTCGCGAGCCTATAAACGGTCGTGATCTATTTGAAGTGGTTCGGCATGACGACGACCCGGATGCATTTCACACATCGCCGAAGATCAGTTTACAACGACTGGGGTCCAACGAGTCTTCATCTAAGGTAGTCGCACTAATGAAACTTCTGCGACAACTGCGCAGGGAGCACCCACGAATAAAATCGGTGGTCTTCAGCCAGTTTACATCTTTCATGTCGCTCATCGAGCCCGCACTCGCTAAAGCGAACATGCGGTTCCTCCGCCTTGATGGTTCCACTAATCACAAGACCCGCTCAGCCATATTAAATGAGTTTAGAGAATCTAACAAGTTCACTATTCTGTTAATTAGTCTGCGGGCTGGCGGTGTCGGACTGAATCTGACGCAGGCGAAACGCGTCTTCATGATGGACCCCTGGTGGAGTTTCGCCGTCGAAGCACAAGCTATTGACCGTGTACACAGGATGGGCCAGGAGGATGAGGTCAAAGTGTATCGATTCATCGTCAAAGAGAGCGTCGAGGAGCGGATGCTAAAGGTCCAAGATAGGAAGAAGTTCATGTAAGCAGACCGTTTTCGTTTTGGCTATCAAATCACCTGGATCATCGGTTGCTAACTCGTTTTATTTAGTGCTACATCATTAGGCATGATGACGGACGAAGAGAAGAGACTCCAGAGAGTCGAGGATATCAAAGAACTACTAAGTTAATCTAGTCAATCTAGACCAGCTTAGATTAACTTCATTGATCTTGCTGCAACCTAGATAAAACCCGGTATGGCTCCAGGCAGAATTGGAAGACAACTTGGCATTGGGCGGCATCCCTGGTATTGAGCTTAACCATGGCGAGCATGTGAGAGTTTCATGCATTGGCCGGCCGTATAGGGATTGAACACTCAGTTAGCAAGGCGTACCCGGCCGCATCCAAAGACGTACGCACTGAAATAGACATGAAGGCTTATACACGTAATCGAATTTGATTACCGGTATATAAATCTAGATTCCCCCACGACCATGTACAGGCTCTGTGTCTATCGATGTCCTGTGTTCCACCGACAACAATCCGAGCCAGACTCTTCGCTCATTACTTAGCAATTTTCCAAGTTCCAAGTTCTATCTCGCCTGGTATCCATTGACAACCTTTTGTATTCACACTAGACCCCCAGCCGTACTCATAAACAGGACCTCATCCATAATATCTCATATCGTGTCAACAAGTCGTGAGATGGTTCGTATCTTAGGTCAAATGGCAGGAATATGAACATGCATGTAGTTAGTAAAGCAAAAAGGAGTGCAATAAACATAGGCAGAGAATTCCTCCGACCGGCTGGATCTCAGTCCTCAGCCCTCAGCCAGGCCCAAACACACACACACAACTTCAAGGCCGATGCGGCGACACGGGGTCCACGGAGCTGCTCGTCTCGCTCACATCCTCAACGTTGCGGTCCAGCGACAGCTTCTCGTACTCGCGCAGCAGGTAGTCCAGCGTCCGCTGCGCCGTGCTGTCGCCCTCGCGCGTCAGAATCGGCGCCAGCCACTGCGCCTGCACGTACTGCGTCATCAGCGGCTCGTCGTCGCCATTGGCGCTGCTACCGCCGCTAGACGAAGAGGTGCTGGTGGACGTGAAGATGTGCGTCCGCAACAGGTCCACGTCATTCGCTTTCATGCGGTCGCGTAGGAGTCGGTATAGGAGAACGGCAATGTGGAAGTTCCGGCTTTGGTCGTAGAGACCCTTCGCGCATAGGATCAGGGTCGAGCGGAGGGACTCCGAGTTCGCGAGGGTGGTCGGCATTGTGGCGGCGGCGAGCGCGCCTGCGCTGTTGAGGCCCCCGTCGAGCTTGAGCAGGATCGTGTCGCCGAGGAACATGAGCCAGTGCATTAGCAGCGGGTCGTAGGACTCGAAGCTGTGCCGCAGGTAGTACAGTCGCACGAGGGTCTCGAGACGCACTTCCGCGTGCGATATGATGTTTTGCCATGTTAGGTCCAGAGGTGTGCCTGATTGGACAAGTAGGCGCACGAGCGAGATTATGGTGCCGTAGTATTCGAGACTAGAGGTAACATGGTTAGAGTGAAGGTGTCAAGATAGTATCAAGGATCACTCACTGGATCTTGATGTGGTCCGGAAGCACAATCTTCGTGGGCATCAGCGGCTCGGGAAGATTGACGAACCAAGCGTCTAGTCTGGACTTGCACTCGAGGGCCTTCTCGACGGACATGTGAGGGGGCTTGTCGTCTTCGAAGAGCTCCCAGGCCATGTCGTTCATCAGCGCGCGTAACTCGAGGTTGGCCTTGATGACGCAGCCGAGGTTGGTGGGAAACAGTGTCTGGCTCAGCGGATACCGCAGCCAGACCTCGCCGTAGAACTTAGGGTCCAGCAGAGGGTCTGGCAGCGGGTATGCAGGAGGATCTTTGACGTAGGGGCGTCTACTGAAGTAGAACCGTTGCCAGCTAGATACAGTCGTTAGTAGAGGATAGTAAGAAGTACAGTACTACTTATCACATACGCTCCCCAGCAGAAGAGCCCCCATGCTGTGAATGCCCGCGCTCTTCGCATTTTCTCATTGTCCGTGCCGCAGGTGGGACTGAATATGTCCATGTTGGTTGCCATAGCGAAAGCTTGGAGTAGATATGACGTGCCGACCTTGTCCATGGCTGCGGTAATCGATACAATACTGAGGACGATGGCACTTTGGATCGTCGTTAGGCTGCTAGTGGTCTTCTGGCTCTCGATTTCCCAAAGCATCTTCGCCTCGGCTGAGAACTGATAGCCAAGGGTCTGGGGAACCCAGAATTTGCTGCGATCTGGAAGTTCTCGGCTCATTTGCTGGATGGTGTTAGTTTTGAGAGGATTACGAGATAATGGATATACTAGACTTACGCATGCAGCGGCTAATACAGCGTTAACAAGCAAAGAGGAACAGAAGCGAGTCCGTCCACGAGCCATGTCCTTCAGAAAGTAGTCCATATGAAATGCGGCGGTCCAAGGATGTTGATAGTATAGATAGGCATTTAGAAGCCTTCTACAGAGGTTGTCGTCCGACGTTACATTTGTCCACCGTGAAATATTGATGCTGGAGAAATTAGGCTCAACAAGTTGAGCTGCATGATAGGGCTTGAGATATCTATCATCGCCATAACCTTCGCGATGTGAATCATTTGCAAAGCCATGAGAAGGAGGGGCGCGGAACGTGGTCTCGTAAACGAAAGAGCGCAGATAGAGGTTATCTGGAACTAAGATGGAAGCGGGCATCTCTGATATATATGGGAATTCGTATCGGCGCCGGGCTTCAGGAGCCAAGGAGAGTTGGATAAGGAGATCGCCATCCTTTGCGTGCCGTATAATAGAACCGACATCGTTGCCAGACCGTATTCTCCTAAGAATCTCTAAGGACTCGGTCTCGGACTTGGTTTTAAGAAGGTCGAATAGTTCTTCGTACGGTGTAAATCGATTCTGCAGCTCACTGTGCTTCCGCTTCAGGGCCTGGGAATGAGTCTCTGCCGGGCCAGTGGTAGCATATCGGCAATCGGTTCCATGTCTAACACAAAGGTCGCATTTGGGGCGCGCAGCATTACACTGCGAGCAAGGACGGTTAGTCAGTAGTGGGATATCACATGGATCGATCGAGATTACATGTAACAATAATGTTGTTTCTTCTATTGAGTTTTAGCTTGCGTCCTTACTTTTGACTTTCTTTTCCGACAGGCTTCACAAGCCGCTGTTACTTGTCTCCTCCCTCTCGAACTCGTGCCCACGCCCCGACCTGAGGCGCCCGCTGGAGCGGGTGCAAGTGGGACTAGACGGCGTTTGTTGGGGCCAGAGCCGTCTCCCTCATGCTCCATGGTTGGGGTATCCCCGAAGTGATGTAGCACAAGTGACACCTTCGCGGTGGTAACTTTGAGTGACGTGGTAGTAGATGTCTCAGAACTACGCCGAGTCCCTCAGGTGGGCGTCCGCGGAGTTTTTTCCGGCGGCCACCACGGCCTCAGCCTCACAGGGGTCTGTGGTATGCAAATGTACTGTGCCAGCGTGAATTACCGCATGAGATACCTTGGCAGTACTTCGATTGCCTGCCGAGTCGGTGTGCTGGCCAGCCTAGCCGGTCTGGGGATAAACCACGGAGGAATATCCACAAATGAGCTTTCTTCAGCTAGTCCTGTATGTCTCGCATAGACAATATTGGCTCGGTCTATCGTTTGTAGCTACACCTATCCAACCTGGAGCCTCGGCTGCCTGTACCCGACAGAGTTCCCCCATAATCGTTTTCTTGCCGGTGTGAGTATACAAAAGGAAAAAGAACGACGAATCTTCATGGACAATAAATCACAATATGGGGCGCCTATAAACTATAACCTCGTAACCTAGGGAGACTGTTATAGCTGTTTCTCTCTCACGTTGATCCATTATACCGTAATTTTGGCTCAGACCCAACCCTTCCATTCGAGGATACGCCGTGTTCCTTGATTTGGAAAGTTATCAGTTTCGGGATGGACAAAGCCGAGAACCATCAAAACGATACAGCTGGGTAGCCCCAAGGACCAGCTGAAAGACATGGGCTTAGTAATAGAGTAATATTAGGTACCTACTATAATACTGTGGCTGGAAGCCCAACACGTAATTTGCACGTGCTGATATCAAACCCGTGCTATCTCCCGCCAATGCTATAGGATACATCCTATTAGGTAATATACCTAGAGGTACGAACTAGTAGAGTTCCGGTTACTCTTCATTTTTAGAGCAACTCTGCAGTCTTCAAAACAAAGACTTTGTTATAAATAGCAATGGATTTACCTTATCAATACAAGCCGCTATCAACAGGAGAAGCCAAAACCCGCATATTAGAAATACTCCCAGGACATAGTACCAACGAACCATTGCAATGCAAATTACGCGAGATTGACATACATGATGACCCCTACTATGATGCATTGTCCTACACTTGGGGTCTTCCTCACTTCACCGAGAAGCTCCTAATCGAAGACAACGGGCAATGGACTGTGTTACGCATCACATCCAACCTGAGGGATGCACTCTTTCGTTTTAGGCTACGACTCGATGTTAGGAAGCTCTGGGTGGATGCTCTCTGCATCAATCAACAAGATGATGATGAGAAGGCCCGTCAGATTCCTTTGATGACACAGATTTATACGCGTGCCACATCTGTTTTGGTCTGGCTGGGGCAGAACGACAACGGTGCTTCCTGTCTACAGAAAATTGACAAGTTTTCTCGTGGGATGAACGACCCGCTCGATAAAGTGACCATCAAAGAGTTACTTGAGTCGCTACTGAGACTGCCCTGGTTTGGCAGGCGTTGGATTGTTCAGGAGGTGGTTCTGAGCCCAAATGTGACGCTCTTTTGTAGCCTGGCAGAGATGTCATGGGTGCGGCTACTTCAAATAATTGGGCTTGCGTGGCCTTCTGACCGAGAACGGAACTGCTCCTCTGTAGTAAAGACTATGGGAACAATCTGGAGACGCCAATTTATCGGCAGCGAGTTCAGCCATCGCTTAGATCAGGCCACAGGAATTCTGAATCTCCTCGAGTCATTCGAAGACCTGGGATGTGCCGACCCGCGAGACCGAATCTATGCTCTTGCTGGGCTTTCTTCGGACACGGTCCTTACCCCCGACTTCCAACCAAAAGGGGAGAAAATCATGGTCAGCTATAGCATTCCCGTAGAACAGGTCTATATCGATTTTGCTGTACGAAAATTTGCCTCTCTTGGTGGATATAACAATATGATACGCCTCGCCTCCCAACGATCTGATGGGACACACCTCAATGGGAAATGCTCCTGGATTCCCGACTGGAGGATCCCAGTTACTCGACAGCTGGCATTTGAGCGGTTGCCTTTCATAGCATCCTATGTTAATCACAACCGGAAGAATAATTCGCTGGAAATCACCCTTAGGCAAGATGACGATTCCGGCTCAAGAAATGACAGCAGTAGATCCGGCTACGTCTATTATGGCCGCGTGCGGCGTGTCTTCGAGAAATTCCCGTTAAACGCGTCCAAGAACGACGTGGTCCGTTGGCTCCAAGGAGCATGGCGATTTATCACAGGATGGATGCAGTCATCTAATCTTGACACGGTGATCGATGAGTTGCAGCATTTGATTCTTGCGCACCAGCTGGAGCGAGCGATAGTGCAAGACGGTATAACCTATTTATTAGGTAACGGGGGCTCCTGGGCCGGGCCTTCACATAATTCTAACAGCTCCATAGGACAGCGGGAATTCCAAGCCATAATATTCGGGGAGGATCAAGCCATATCAAAGATCAAAGAAAAAGACCTTTCGGAAATTAAGTTTATAATGGAGGGAAGAACGGTGTTCATCTTCCTTCCGGTGATAGCAACGCAGACCGACAATATGCCTGGTGCGTCACAACTACAACTCGGGACACCACTGCCGCCGGGATCAATGTCGGGACGGCACATTGATGGTTTACTTTGGCCGGCTATTGGCATTGGGCCGTCACACACTTCCATTGGTGACATGATTTGCACGCAATTGATTGATGTCCAGCGATGGATGATTACTTCCATCTCGGGCCCAGTTATCCCTAATAAATGGAGATATTTCGAATGCGCATATAGGCCGACATTTCTACTGCGCCCGTTGAATTCGAATAATGATTCCTTCTGGTACATTGGGGATGCCATGGCAAATTGTCTCGTAGACGGACGTCGGGAAAAAGAATACAAAGAATGGGTCAATGACCATCATTATCGGCTGAAGAAAATCATCATACAATGAGACTAGGTACCGCCTCACATCCGGGGAATATCAACTCTCGAGATTAAACTATATCATCGATGATTCAGGGGATACTTGACAGGCGGATGGGGAATACAATTCCGTTCATTTGCTACCTACCTAGCTAGCCACCTATGTCCGGTTATAGGAGTCAAGAAGGAGTCTCAAGCTGCCCAGTTTCCCACCGAGCCAATGGTCGTTACTAGAGTTATGGCCGGACTTCTATCTAAACTTCGGACTTAGGAAGGCCAAGAAAGAAACCACATTGAGTAATGAAGACGGGAACCCCGGATTACGCAGGCGATTTCCTTCTCGAAGACTTGAAATTTTCCGCCAAGTAGGTCCGTTGTGTTACGAGCTTGGTCTTGGAGAACAGATACCTATTCCAAGGGCTTTGAGAGCTGCCTAGGTAGGCTAGTCGATTGGTCCATCCGCTTGTAGCACGACGAGTTTACTGAATCGGGACTCTGTGCCCCCTAAGCGGAGATGAGATTGGTTGGCCCCCCTTGCTTGGCCTGCCCGATGGAACCCGTGTTCGATTAGATCGACAGGGAAACATTCAAGTACAAACGGGTGTTAGTGGAGCTGCATACCGATGGTATGTGCTGGTGATTCCAGTGATACCTGACTAGTCGGGCGGAACAGTCAGGTTCATTAGACGCCTCGCCGTGGAGGCTGAACGAGCATCGACGGTCGAAGTCCCGACGAACGACATCAGCATGTCAGCACCATCTTTATACACTTCAAGAGGGGAATTCGGCCCTTTATTGCTGCATTACCAAAGCGAATCTGTTACGTCAATGGCGCAAACCACCCTTCGGAGCGCAAAGCCACGATCTAGGCCGTAGAGCTTCATTAATGCGAACGCACGTATGGCGCGCGCGTGCACATGCGATATGATCAACTGTCCTTATTCGAGGCCTTGGGTCTTTCTTCTCCAACTCGCCCCTACCCAACTAACTTGATATCCAGCATTTCAAAGAGGGACATCGGTCACGCAGTCACGTAGTCAGAGCCGCCAAGAGCCTCCATCGGCGTGGGGATGCGCGATTGTCCTGCCTCTCTCGGCAATTGATAGGGAGAGCGGCAAAGAGCCCAACCTTATTAATCTTCAGCATCCCCTACTATATAACCAAAAGCCGATTCCCGATTGGCTAGATTGTTACAAGGGCGCGGGCTGGGCGGACAGGGCATTGCTGGTACCCGCGATTCAGTGACCGTCTATCAGATGGTGGTGTAATTGTACGCCAAGGTCTAGGCGCAGGATAATTGCCGGGGTATAGACCAGAATTCGACTTATGCTGCGCTGTTCTACATATTAAAACGCCCACCCACCTACTACTTTGGGTAGATTGAGAATACTACGACAGTATCTACGCCCATGATGCCATTTCCCAGGGCGAATACCCTCGTCGATATGCCTCCAAGAGTATTGGCGGTGACGGCTTCTCGACCCGAGCCGCCTTATCGCGGTTGCTGGTCTGGATGAGTACTTAAGGGTCACCCGCTGAAGCGATCTTCGCAGCCTGTTTCTTTCATATTCCAACGCCCGACAGAAAAGTCGCGAGTAAAGAGACTAGAGGATGAAGTACTCTTTGAACGCAGTCGCCCTTGCGGCGCTCTCCAGCTACGCAGTGGCAAAGGAGATGCCGCCAGATGAGACTCTGGCTGCGGAGATCTTTGACAGCGGTGTCCGACATGAGACCATCATGTCCACCAAGATGGTAAGAAATACTTCGGGCACCGCATAGTCGCTCGGGTCCCGCTAACAGGCAGCCTATAGGCGTACTGGGATAGCCGAAGAGAACAGGGTCTCTTCGACTCGACCCAATACAAGAGCATGAGCGCCGATGTCGACGTGGTTCCCTGCTCAAATGGAATCGCTGAGCTTGTAGCCGGCGACCCGCTCTACACTTTCAAGTGCAGCGGGCTGGACCTGTACGACTTCAAGTCACACGCAGACCTCGGCAGCAACGGCGGCGAGGGTGCCGGTTCCTGGGGTTGGACTAGCCCCGATGGCCGCGAATTTGTCGCCATCGCGCAATCCGACGGTGCCGCTTTCGCCGAGATCAGCCCCGAGGGCAAGCTGATCTACCTCGGCCGCCTGCCGCAGTACCCCGACGCCGAGCCCTCGCTCTGGCGCGAAATCAAGGGCTACAAGAGCTACATCGTCATTGGTAGCGAGGCCTATTTCCACGGTATCCAGGTCTTCGACATGGCCAAGCTGCTCGACGTCGACCCTGCTAGCCCGGTTACCTTCAACAACGAGGACGATATTTCCCACTTCAACGGTCTGCCAGCTGGTCGATCGCACACCGTCCAGACTAACGAGGAGGCCGGCTACGCCGTCGCCTCAGGCGCCCAGCCGCGTAACTCCACCTGCCAGTCCGGCCTGATCTTCATCGACCTGTCGGACCTGTCCAACCTCACATCGCCTGGCTGCGCCGCCGCCGACGGCTACGTGCACGACGCGCAGTGCCTGATCTACCGGGGCCCGGACTCGAAGTACGTGGGCGAGGACATCTGCTACGGGTACAACGAGGACACGCTGACGATCTACAACGTGACGGACAAGGCGCAGCCGTCCATCATCTCGCGGACGTCGTACGAGGGCGCGAGCTACACGCACCAGGGCTGGGTGCTCGACGAGCAGTGGCAGCAGTACCTGGTGCTGGACGACGAGTACGACGAGTACGACCACGCGGGGCTGGGCGCGCCGGGGTACCCCATCACGTACATCTGGGACATCTCGTCGCTGGAGGCGCCGAAGCAGACGGGCTACTACCGCGCGTCGCGCAAAGGCATCGACCACAACCAGTTCGTCAACGGCGACTACGTGTACCAGAGCAACTACGGCGGCGGCCTGCACATCCTCGACATCTCGTCCATCCCGTCCGACCCCACCGGCCAGAGCGTCTCCGAGGTCGCCTACTTCGACATCTACCCCGAGGACGACGACGAGGAGGGCGGCGGCCAGGTCGAGTTCCAGGGAACTTGGAGCCACTACCCCTACTTCAAGAGCGGGTTCATCATGATTAACACTATTGAGCGCGGTGCTTACGTTGTTAAGCTGTCTTCCTAGAGAGTAGGTAGATTGTGATACAAGAGGGCCGATGATGCCGTATGAATGAGGACCTGGCTTCAACGGATAGAACAGTCCTATGAATTGCATAGTAGGATGATTCAATATACTTGATTTTCGTGATATTCTTACACTTATCGCACAATAGCGAACTTATTACCCCTACCCCCGGCTCATTGTGACGCTTGCGAGTCTTGTTTTGGAAGCGCCTCAGATACATCTGTTTTCTTCTTCGTCTTCGCCCGTAGAAGATAATCGCCACCGCGCCATGCCTTGTACACACCATACAGTCCTTGGAACGGCCGCACATGGCGGAGAGCCCTCGGCATTCTCGAGTCCTCCACAGCGCTCCTCTTCGCATTCTCATCAACCTTGACCTTGTCGTACACACTCGGTAGGTGAGAGGCGTGATACTTAGAGCGGACAGCATCATACGCGGGCTGATTATACGTCTGCCAGAACTCCTCCTCGGTGTAGTACGCCTGTGCGTATAACGTCTTCTTGCCGCCCAGCTCATGCACCTTCTGCTCAATCTCGCGATTTAACCGGACTAATTCCTTATAGTCTTGAGGCCCAGGTCCCCAGATCCCAAAGTTGAGCATGAACTCCGGTCCCTCCGGGTCGGCAAAGTCTGCGTGCAGTCCGTGCGCCGAGTCGGGCGCGTCGCGGTGGACGCGGATCGGGCACAGCCAGATGGGGTAGATGTTCAGCGTCTGGTCCACCCAGCGGTGGAATTCGTCGACGGCGGGATAGGGTACGCCGACGTCTTGGATTACGTAAGTATCTGTGAGGCCGCTCTTGTGCAACGCATGGTACATCACGCGGGCGTGCATGTAGGTGTCTAGCACGTAGCGCGTGATCCGGTTGAAGGGCGTGAAGAAGTACTTATAGGCGTACCTAGCCACCCAAAACCCGCCGCGATCCCATCGGAACAAGTAATCGACAAGTGGGACATAGTCAACAATCGGCTGTTTGGTCTTTCTGATCCTTTTCTGAACATCGAGGTAGAACCATGGGTCTTGGCGCCGCAAGTAGTGGCGTGGCTTCGAGCCTGTGGGTGCAGCATCGACTAGGCGACCAGAACAGACTACAGCTGACGTGGAAGAAAACGCGATAGCATCGACGAATTCCGTAGCCGGATTCGCGACTTCCTCCTGTATCTTCTTGGACGCATCTTGGACGCTGCCAATGGGATAATGCGTCAGCTCGACGAAGTCCTTGGCATCTCTCAACTGGACCTCCAGCAGCGTGACGATCCCGAGCGTTCCGAAAGCCGACGCCGCTCCCCAAAAGAGATCCGGCTTCTCGGTCTTGGAGGCCCTTGCTATTTCCCCGTTTGGAAGCACGATCTCGATCCAATTGATAGTCGAGTCGAACGGTCCGTGGCGGCACGAGCTGCTCTCGCCGGCGGAACCGCTGAACCCGCCGCCGACGGTTATCCCCGGGAACTCCATGACGACCAGCGGGACCAGCCCGTTGCTCACGGTCGCGTTGACGAGTGCGTCCATGGGGACATTGGGCTCCACCAGCGCCGTTTTCTTGACATTGTCAATCTCCAGAACGTGATTGAGCTTGCTGGTGTCCACGGTATTGTCGCGGTTCTTTGCAGCTGCGCGCGTACTGTTTGTAGAGCCGTGGTACACGCGGAAGGGTTGGCGTCGCTCGTAGAACTGCCGCAACCTCTCGGAAATAGATGCCACGGCGTCATTGTGAGCTTCCATGTTCATTGAGGGACGCGTTTGCCAGACGCGTGTGAAAATGATGTCAGCGAGACGGTTTACACTAGAATCCAAATAACAGTGAGACCTAAGCGCACCATCCGGCCTGACAAGTGGCAGCAGTTGTTGGGCAGCTGCCAATGCCCCTATCATGCTATTAGGTCATGCTCCTGCCTGGCGTTAAGCGTAGAGCACGTCACCTTTATCTAAATGATGGGATAATCTTCCATGGGAAGTTCTAGCCACCCGTTCCACGTCATATAGCCGCTTATTTCATCCGCCATCCGCAAATATTCGGCTTCGTCTAGGGGAAGTGCCAAGTTGGATTCGGTCGGTGGCACAAAGTGGCTTTGCGACATCTCGATGGGATCACTTGGGTCATTGGATATTGCATTGTTTCGGGCAATATTTATTATTTCTCCAGATTGAAGGGTATGTTCATTGATACTGTGCAGCAATGCTTCATTGTCATGACGGATTGCCTGTCTGTTGGCGGAGTTGTCGGCCAGTCTTCCGTGGAAGTACGGCTCGCGGGTCTGTGGCCTTGTAGCTTTGTGTCGGGCAACTTCAGACCGCGCGAGCCGGAAGGTCGCAATTTGGTTGAGGTACGATACCTCCATCGGCCCAACCACCTCAGTGTGGCCCTGACTATCTCCCAGCTCGGGGGTTGGATGCATAGAAGTAATTGAAAAGAGAGGGCCGGTGTTCTGGAGCGGCTCCCATTCCCTTGCAAGTTCCGAAAACCCGAAATGAGTTAAGAACGGGCAGAGTGCCGATAACTATCGGAGTCAGCGGAGTCATCGATGAGGCAGGGTCGGATATCTTACGTAGACGTTAGGCATATCAAGATACGGATGGGTTAGCATCAGAACCTCCAGATTGGTTCTTAAGTTATCGACAACCTGGTTGTAGATGTTGTGATCACCTCTCGTCAGAGTAGCTAAGAAGACAACTTGGATTTTCGTCGACTCGAAGGCCGCTGTAGCTGTGAAATAGTCATCCAGCGACTCGGTACCATACTTAATGCCATCGCGAAGAAGCTGCGAAATAGATTTAGCATGATCAAAACACATTTTCTGATATTGAGCTTTGAAGTCAGGAGGCGCATGCGTCAGCCCGGCTGCTAATGGAAAATTGTACCCAGCTAGCGTGATCCGAGTCAAGTCAGATACACAAGCATGATACGCAAGATGGAGGAAATAAAACGGGGCTAGGCTGCCCTGGTCGCGATGGATATAGATGTTTATGTCTTTATAGATTAGAAATTGAGGGAGGTTTTGATGCCAGGTTTCGAGTTTGGAGAGAAGTTTTAGGAATTGGGAACCCTGGACCCAGAGGGGTACGTCGCCACCGCTCTCTGGGCTCGTTCTTATGTATCTAAGCAGCTTATTTAGTCACCAATATCAGTACAATGGGCGGATGACTAGGATGTACCTGAGGATTTGTGTCCTCATGTATGCGATACGTGTAATCTGGCCCCTTAGATCAACTTCGGTGGCCGTCCCAGGTCCATGTTCCTGGTCAATTTCCAGGTAAACGGGCGGAGTCCAGAGTCGATTCGTGAAGTTCGAGTCCTTGCAAGGAAGCGGGATTATGGGAGTATGGCGTAGCCAGCAGAGGTTTGATTCAACACCAGAACCGATGAATGAGTCCAATATGTAACATGACCACAGCAGCCTTCTCTGAGACTCTTGTGTTGTGATGTCTGTGGGTGAAGTGATTGGATAAGTAGCATGCGGTTCGACATCGAGGCGAAGCAATCGACTCATGCGGTAACAGCATCCTGATAACATGAAGACAAATGCGTTATCTCCAGTACGAACTCCATATTCGCAGTATAGCACCATTGCCTAGCCTATGTGAATATTATTTCAGAAGGGACAGTGGTCTCAACTTACCATCAGATTCTGAAAAGATGGAGTACAGCAGATACCTTGAATAAGGTTTCTTGCCTGTTGCCCCCAGAGAGCACCGGGAATTCCGTCCGGCACTTGGCTCGACAGATGGGATCGAGCATGATTCGTGCCCATAAATCTATAAGATTGTGAGAATTCAGGAGAACAAGCCGAAATTTGGGATATATTATGTACATACCTAGCTCCCAGTGCGCAAATGATGTATAATAATGGCTCACCGAATTCCGAACTTGCCCTCTCATTATCAATAGCTCTTAGAAATGTCGGCTTATGTAAGAACCCTAGGGTACGTAGAGGGTATACGTGAGCGAAATAGGATTCAATCACAGCTCTTAAAAGCCTACCCTTAGGTAAAATGGGAGTACAGAGCCTAGTGAATACAAGTGTAAGCTATTTTTGAAAATAACCGTGCAGAGATCGGATTTTCGAACCAGGAAAAATCATCAACCAATTGTTGGTCGCTCAAGACTGGTATGGTAGCACTAGAAGACGATGGTGCCTCTTGATAACGCGGTGACATATCTTCGTCCATACGAGTGTCATCCGTATTTGATCGGACGGCATTTCGCACGCTTTTATGCTTGCCAGTATAGATGCAGGGTATCGATTTCATTTGACATCGCTGACATTGCGGACGGGCTTGATTGCACTTATTCTTAGTGTTACGGCATTCCTGACAGGCACCGTTCTTCCTGCGTTCAATGCCTGCCGCCCTAAAGATGTTATCAACCGTCCCATCATCACCCGTCTGATCTGATGACAGGTTTGGTTTAGAATAACCTGGGCAACGGACGCCAAGTTGTTGACAGCTCAGGCAGCCGGAAGGGCTTTTATCACACTTGACCTAGAGAGCCGTCAGCAATTAGATTAATTATTCCAAGGAACGGTGGAGTAACCTTTCTTGAACGACAGAGAATACAAGCTATCCATTCAAGTCAAACTTAAGAGTCTTTGGCGCCAATATGATTTAATAGGGGTTACTCACCGGTTCGCGACAACGGAGTCCGTGCCGAGGGTTCTCCTGGTGGACTGGCCATAGGATATTAGAATGTCTTCATTCCAGTAGCTATATATTCACACTGAAGAAGAGAAAGGGAGCGTATGGATCCCAAGTCAGGAACTTGGAGATTTCCCGCTAAAGAGAAGCCACTGGTAGTATAATTACGTAATACAGCTCCCCTTCTCCGCACCATTCGCTATCTGCATATATTTAGGGGTCCCAATACATTCGGTAACAGAATAAATGGCATGGCCTGCAAGAACTACTTTCTAGACGGCCTTCTTTACATCTACTTCGCCTAAATGTCTTTGCATTCATTTGAACTTTATTCGTTCGACTACTAGTTAGATCTCAAATTATGTGCTAACTCTTTAGGAGTCATTTATCTCCTTCAGCTTCGGTTACCCCTGAAAATTGCTATCAGGGGGTAATCGAATTACAGGGCCGAGAAACCCCCATAGTCTCATATTATTATACAGGCACGACGTGCTTTAGATGTTCTGGCACTCTCTCCGGCCTACCCATAAACTTGATCCAGCCATAAGGGTCCTCAAACTCATCATGCGTGGGTGGTTTCTCGCCTTGTATGGCAGTTGGATACTCTCCAGCAACGCCTATGACACCTACATCTTTCTTATACTCCTCCCATAGCCTCATCATTTTCTCGAAGAGGACGGGCTCAGACTCCCGCAGATCCTTTGTCTCACCAGGGTCCTCTTTCACGTTGAAGAGCTCCCACTTTTGCGGCCCCCGCGGCGCTGGCACGAACACAATTTTCCAGTCTCCCTTTCGAAGAGCCCCAGATCCACCGACCTCAAATCCTGTGACGTGGTCCTCATCGTGTATCTTCAAGGTGCTAATCGCCATAGGATCGCTAGATTTTATAGCTTCTAGGAATGGACCCCAGCTTTTTCCGCGAACAGGTACGATCTCACGTCCCTTATAACTTGTTCCTGGGTGCTTGAGACCTGCTAGCTCCAGGAAGGTTGGTACTATATCCATTACTGTGCAATACGCTTTTGTGACGGACCCAGTGTTTAGCCTTGGGGTTTCAGCATGGGATACTGGTGGTTTTATAATAAGAGGGACTCGGCAACCGCCTTCAGTCGAATACATCTTGAATAACCGAGACGGGGCAGTTGCTGCTTGCGCCCACTGGGAGCCGTACCAGACAAACGAGTCTTTCCGGCCGATATTGTCCAGACTGTTGTTGTAATACTTCTTAATGTGTGCCATCACTTCATCGCCAAGGATCGGCTGCGCCTCGTACGAAGCCCCTTCGGCACCGTTGTCCGACATGAACAAGACGAACGTATTATCATATTCCCCCGTCTCCTTCAAATAGTCAATAACTTTGCCGATATTCCAGTCCATTCGGTCGACCATAGCAGCATATACTTCCATAGCCCTAGCGGACTTTTCGCGAACATCCAGTGGCACTGTTGCACGTAGAGGTCAGTGGTTGAGTCTCTCCGGATATTTAATCAAATTAGGGGTTGTGAGCCCCCTACTTACTGTCTGCCCACCTCTGGGGTTCGCCCTCACACCGAATGATGGGATGGGGTTGTATATCCTCGTCAACCAAGCCCATATCCTTCAATCGTTGCAGTCGCTTCAATCGTAGTTCATCCGGTCCATCATGATAGAACCCTTTATATTTATCAACTACCTCTTTCGGTGCCTGTAGGGGCCAGTGAGGCGCTGAAAAGGGTAAGTATGCGAAGAAGGGCTTTTTCTTTTCCTCCGCCGTTCGCTCAGAAAGATACGAGATCATCTTAGAGCCGTACGCATCGGATGAATAGAAGTCCTCCGGAAGCTCTTTAACGAACTTATCATCCTCGACATGCAGGGCTCGGGTAGCCGTCTCGAAGAATCGGTGGGGCTCGACTTCGGGATCATCGTATTGAGGTTCATAGCCGTAATGATTGGCGCAACCTGGGAGGAGCGCGAACGATCTAACGAATCCCCGCTGGATTGGATGATGTTGAGGTTTCAGGCCTAAGTGCCATTTACCGGCCATTATCGTGTGGTAGCCGCCATCCTTCAATAATTCGGGAAGAGCCACGACGCGCTCATTTAGGTAGCCCTCATGGCCTGGCTGGCCCTGGTGAGCAGCGGAACTTCGAGTGAACTCTGCCAATTCTCCCAGTCCTGCGATGTGGTGGTCCGTGCCTGTCATGAGCATGGATCGTGTAGGACTACAAGCTGCAGCGACATGGTAATTGGTGAATCGTATCGCGTTAGATTCTGAGGCTATGGTGTCAATATTTGGCGTCTGAATCTCTGAGCCAAAGCATCCACAGTCACTAAATCCGAGGTCGTCAGCGACAATGACCAGGAAGTTAGGGGCGGGTTTGGCCATGGTGTGTCCGCGAGGAGCTAGGGGAAGAGCGACAATTACGGTGAAGTCTCAGAAAGCTTGCACCATCAATGGATATTATGGCGAAATTCGATCGCCTTTTAGAATATCCAAATCCTAGTTCTCCTGTCCGATTTGGACCCGAGAGACACAGCTAATGATCCAATATTATCAAGCATCGACGTACTAGTTGCGGAATTCGGCCTCCGGGAGCCGTCGAATTACCCCTTATAGTAACTAGCGGCTCCGCGGAGCCGGCTAGCGCCGGAATACGGGAACTAAGGGGACGACATTGCATCCACCAGACGCGAATCTTGTCTGCTGGGGCGCGGTTCCTCCACATCCAGACCGTTGGGTTGAGAGCGTGTGATACTCTGGGGAAATCTGGGGAGGTAGGGGTAGGATCCCAGGATCTTAACCGAGGTGGTCTGAGTTTTGGGACTATTTGAATGCCATCTTGGATCGACATCGAAGTCATATTTTCTTCTCGCCATCTCGCTGTTACACAACTTTTCGGAACCATTCGCAACATGGCTGAGACTCAAGTCGGTAAGGGCCTCACGGTCCGTGAGAGATTTCGACTTTTCACACCAATGGTCGCCTTCATCACGATGTTAGTTTCCAGGAGCAGTCGATATTAAAGAACCATGTGCTAATCAACGCCCTCAGCTATATGGCTCTTTGCGCTTTCAACTTTGGGTTCGATGTTGGGAGTTTTGGAGGTGTTCAAGCGATGCAGCGTAAGCTGAAATTTCTACTCTCTTTTCGGAAGCGCCTAAAGACATCGAACTAATACGTGCTATGTATATCTAGCTTTTGCGATGAAATTCGGCGAGTGGAACGAAAAGAAGCGCGTCTGGGCCCTGCCGTCATATCTCTCTTCTATTATGACAGCGACCCCTTTCATCGGCAAGCTCATTGGTGCCATAGCATGTGGAAGGGTTGCAGAACGCTGGGGACGTAAGGCGGCCATCATGGTTTTGTCAATAATCTCTCTAGTTGGAGTGACACTTCAGACTTCGGCTACAACAGCAGCGCAATTCACTATTGGACGTATCATCAACTTCGCAATGACGGGATTCTGTATAGTGGTTGTTCCGATCTATCAAGCAGAATGTGCGCCAAAAGACCTTCGAGGGCTTATAAACAGCACAATTCAAATGATCATCGTCTTCGGACAACTTGTTTCCTCACTTGTCAATTTCGGAACTCAGCACATACCGACAGACGCTTCATGGCGGATTCCCGTTGGACTACAGTTTATAGTTCCCGTCTTCCTCCTAGCCCTCCTTCCTTTTGTGCCGGAATCGCCGAGATGGTTGCTGTCAAAAGATAGACCCGAAAAAGCCAAGCAATCGCTTCTACGATTACGTGGTTCACATGCCAGCGATGATATTATCCAGGCCGAGATCGATGGCCTGTGCCATGCGACAGCCAACTCGGGCAAGGGCATATGGAAAGAAGTATTCGACGTAAATAACAGGCGAAGGACGGCTGTAGCCATTGTCGCCATGTTCGGCCAACAGATTACTGGACAAGCATTCACTAGCCAGTATAGCACGATATTCTACCAGCAGAATGGCTTCGTCGACCAGGCATTCCTGTTTACAGTCCTTGCTAATGTCGTTAGCGTTGTCGGGACGGCGATGACTTGGTTTATTGTCGATGGATTTGGTCGAAGGTAAGTCCGGCTAATCGACAGTCAAATGTTCATGATATTGATAGAATCCAATCTAGACCGATACTACTTATCGGTGGTTTCTTAATGGGAGCGTTTCTGTATATCGTCGCTATCATCTCGACAGTGCCAGATCCAACGCTAGCCGCCAAGAACGCAATGGTCAGTGAGAATGTACTCATATCCATATTAACCATACTAATACAAGCCTAGGTTGCCTCCTTGACATTATATAGTTGCATGTATTGTGTTTCTTGGGGACCGATGTAAGTAACGCTGCAATTTGAAGACGCCCCTTGCCAGACCTGTGCGATCTGACAGTGCTCATCCTAGTTCCTACGTCGTGCTCGGCGAAACTGCCTCCGCACGTGTAAAGGAGAAGACGAGTTTGCTCGCATGTTGTATCTCGATATTGACAACATTCGTAACATCATTTACGCTTCCGTACCTTCTCAACCCGCCATACGCTGCTTTGGGAGGCAAAGTGGGTTTCATCTACGGATCTATCTGCTTTGCCTTCGTAGTTGTGACATTCTTCTTCATCCCGGAGCTGAAGGGCCGCAGTCTCGAGGAGGTGGACCAGTTGTTCGCCATGGGCATTCCTCTGTGGAAGTTTAAAGGTACAAAGACTGTGCCGGTCGAAGAGTTAGCCGTTGAAGCGGATAAGACGGATGATATTGGTAAAGCATCTTTTAAACATGTCGATGATTAATAGGGGATAGTTTGGAATCCAATACCGAGCATGTGGTGCATTAATTCTCAGGAACTATGGCAAGGAGCTACGTGCAAGTGCTTATGTCCTGTATATTGGTGTATGATAGCTGGCAATGAACAGTAACGGGTCAACAAAATCCGTCCACATTGTGCCGAATACCCCCGGATTCTAGATGATATCACTTTAGAATCAATTGGGAAGCGAGAGAAAGGAATGGAGTCCAAAGATGGCGTCGCTAAAGCCGAGCCTCAAAGTGGGTCATACGGACCGGCGCGTTGTGGAGCATGTGCCTCGGTCTCAGCGCCGAGGACTACTTAAATAGTTCCAAGTGTCCAGAATCGATTCTCGCTCCTAGTGTGCCCCCAAAAGACACAGGCCTTAGCGGAAGAAACTCGGAATCTGTGATGTAGCAATATCCGGATCGGTAGCCATATATCATTCAGGGGGTTATGCACTTATATTAAAAGCCTATAGAGAATTACGACTCTCCTTGAATCGGATCACTTTTAGCCAGGGGATCTCGAGCGAGACAAACGCCAACTGCTCAGACAACAACGGGTATTTTCTAGATTTTCAAACGCGCAGCTACTCCAAAGGGGTATCATCGCCTATTACGTTGGCTCTCAAGGGTACTTCAGACATTCAGCAAAAGCACGGCAACCCATTAACAACCCATAAAACCCAGTAATGACTAACTAGCCGGCCTGGTCCTCAGATCTCAAAACGACTTGGTCTTCGGTGGCTGGGATCTCCTCCTCTTGGCCTCCGCCATTTTCTTCTCCCGCTTCCTCCTGATGCCGATGATGTGTCTGCGTTGGAAGAATCTCACGAGTGACTCGTAGATGGTCTCGCGTAATATGACTAGAACAGTTGCGATGGCGACTGGGATAGCGATATACCAGCTTCAGGGTATTAGCGGGTGGTACTTGCGGAGAAATCTACCTTGCTAGAAAAAAAAGAGGGAGGGAGGGGAGGGAGGTAGACTTACAAGGTATTGACGCTGCCTTGAATTGCGCCAAAGTCTTGGAAGTTCTGACCAAAGTAACCAGTCAGGAAGGTCATGGGTAGAAAGAGGATGGTTACAATCGTGAGCTGTTTCATGTTCTCGTTCTGGTAGGTTGCGATGGTGTTGAAGATGAGGTCAATCATGTGATTCGCCGACTCCTTGGTCGATTTTAAGTCTTCGGTGATGAGCAGACAGTGGTCGTACTAAATGACTCAAGTTAACCGATGTTCATGTGAAGAGAACCTAACTGAGGTCGATAATAGATTCTACTTACCACATCGCCGAGGTAGGTGTATGTCATCGGCGAGATGATGACGCCCCTGAGAGGGTTCTGTAATTCCTTCGTTGCAGCTTCCTGAGATAACTTCGTCTTGTGATCACGTAGCGCATTGACGAGTGTTTGAATTGGATTGAAAAGGTTGAATATCTTGTTGATTTCTGTGATGATGATATAAAGGTTCTTCGTATGTTGAATGGTGGGATGTGTGAGGACGTCAAGCTCTAGATCGCCCAACACATCGGCATAGCACCACGTTACTGGTATAGCCATATCGATTATTGCGTCTATTATGGCTTGCGCGACCATCGAAGCATCGCATGATTGCCGTAGAATTGTGGCTGGGCTGGATAAACGATCGAGAATGGGCCTTTCCACGTCGTCGGCTGATTGCTCGAAGAAAGCAATGACGGTATTGTCGGACGTAATAAACATGGCCACTTGCTCAACCATCACCGCCAAGCCCCTGGAGGCTAGGGCTGAGTGCTTCTCCATATACTCAGTTCGGGCAGAATTCCACGACGCATGATATCTCTGCAATGTGCACAAGGTGTTAGGATTGAATGTGTCGGAGAAACCGGTGGCTTGGTGCTTAAAGCTAGGACTACGTGAGTGCTGCGGTTGAGTACCGCTCTCGAGTATAGCAGCCGCCGTGGGATGTTCGACCTTCTTCCTAGTGACCCATCGCCGGAATTTTCTGGCTGCGCTTCTCACCGAACTGTGACTTTTGTTGCTCCTCACGCTCCTTACGCTTCGGACGTCATCATCACTCTCGTCGTCACTGCTGTCATCCTCCAGCAGGCGCACCAACTTTTGACATGTAAGAATGATAAACGCATGGTTGGTATACCTATGGAGGGATGAGAGTTAGCAACCAAGCTAGGTATTTAATGAAACAGTCCATTCTTACCAATCAGCCTTCGGACGGTTCCTTGAGTTCATGATATCTTCGATAGCTAACCTATGCAGGTTTTTATATTGACCTAGGGCCTGTATCACGTCCCAAGACAGACCGTTGACATTGATCCAGCGACATTTGACCCAACTAGGTTGTGGTTGCTTGACAAATTCGATAAGCTGATTGTTATCCAATTCGTGTACTTGCAGATCGTCCTGAGAGAAGTCCACGACTGTGATCTGACAATCCGCCTGAAGATTAGGTACCGATTCCTGTCCACCGTCTGGTTTCAGAGGATCAATACCAGGTTCAGCACCCGGTTTCCATCCGGGCTGAGTCTCGAAGTCTTCGAACTCTTCAAGAGTCCTGAACGTATTAGATCGGGTCATGCGCCGCCGAACAGAGCTGGGGGATAGGGGAATGCGCGGGGCCGGCTGGGGATTCGTCGAGGTGTCGAGATTTACAGAGGGACGGTGTACTTGAGACCAATCACGGGCAATTGGTGGTGTCGACGGGCTGCCAGCCGTGGTGGCATGGCCCGGCAGGGACGACGATGCTGTGAAGTCATTGTCTGGTGCGTCTGGGAACTTCTCGGTTGCTGAGCTGTCGGAAGATCTATGCGACATGGCTGAGTAATTGTCCTACTAGGACGTGAGGATATTATTGGTCGGACCGGCGCGACTATGGTCGAGATAGACTAAGATGTGCTACCTGTTAATGTTTGGAATGATTTCCTCCTGGATCCAGCTTCATATAATAGGATGTCCATGCAGACAGGTTGCTGGTTATTGTACTCACCTATTATGCTGCAACTGCCATGAACTTGGAATGGGATGGCGCCAGCAGTCTTGCTGCTGGCTGGTAGCATCTAAAGGGCCAGGACGGAGAAGATGGTGGTTCAATGGTGAATTCGAGGTACGGATTTACTCCTAACGATTCTTAGATAATATCCAGGGAACAACATTGAATGGAAGAATGGAAGAATGGAACAATGGAACAGTGAAATAGAATCAGGGATTTGATGTCAAGCAATGCGAAACTTGAATCTGCTGCGGGTCGCAAGATGTAACCTAAATCCACTCGGATGCACATACGGGAGCTAGCGGTACGCAGTATAGCACCTTACCCCTAGCACGCTAGTAGGGTTAGTGGGGCTGATAGCGGGGTCTCGACATTGAAGCACGATAACGATAACGATAACAGATCTTAGCTGAACCAAGTATCCACTACGTCGTAATAGCCTATCTCAATAGGAGACGAATAACACCTGAAATGAAGTGATAAAAAGGAGGTGGGCTTTTATAGCTACCAGAGAAAGAGACGGATTTGGCTATAAAAAGGTGATAGACATATCATATATACAGGTATGTGAGTATAAGATCTGGTTTTTGTACATACAGGTACCTATGTACGTCGTATTTTAATGACGTACCTAACGTAACATGGCATCGATGCTTGCCAGAATATGAGCCGCAATCTTTCCTTGGTGATTACAAGTAACTAACGACAAGAGCATACACGAGGAGAGGAGCAGATGTATTTTCTATATACCTACCTACCTACCTAGGTACTTAATGCATCTACCTGGTGAAGAGGGCATTTGTAGTGAACTCTAGAGCAATACATTCTACATCAATAGAACTTAATTCCGTCTAAGACGCCTTGCCGAATTCGGAAAGCATTGTGTAACCTGCGGCGAGCAATCTAGAGGCAGGAGATGACGTAGGTACCTACATACCTAGGTACCTATTCAGCTGTGCAAAGCATCTCCAGCTCCAAGTGTGTCTGTCTTTTCACATCGACATCAAACTACCATGGCTGGATATGAGGCTCGTCGGCTTGAGAATATCAAGCGTAATGAAGCCCTTATCAAAGACATAGGCCTCCAGAATAACTTCGTTGCTCGAAATGAACTAGACCAAAAGTCCGAGGTTCAAAGCCAACCGGCCACAAAACGTCGCAAGCTTCACACAAGTCAACCAACGCGAACATCAGCAAGAATCGCCAGCGCATCAGCAAGGCCGATTTATAACGAGGATAGCCAAGATAACTTAGATTCATCGAAGCAGGGGTCTCGCAAGGGCAAAGCACCGGGGTCCAACCGCGATGCTACACCACTTCTTGGCCATCCGAGCCCAGAACCATCGCCTAGCCAAGACCTTGAGACTTTAATAGCAAATTGGTCTTCATGGGCCCCAACAGCACCCCCTCCGACGCGGGATGTTGGCGGGAACTACCACTTTGAATCGCACCCCATATTTACCCCTAATAAGTCTCCTGAAGATATTATTCGTGAGGGATCTTTTGGTGGCACTTACTGGCGTCCACTGTATTCGCGACGCCTCCGTACCACCATATCTGATGACTGGCGGGAACTGCCTGCGTCGTGGACTTCCGGACTTGATGTACAGAAATATCTTACAAGTGAAATGTATGACCCAGAGATCAACAAATATGGAGTCGCGTGTGGGCAATCCATTGAGGAGTGGGAAGCAGCTGGATGGATTGCACATGAATACGACGTTCGCGGCTGGTTTCAATGGTACTGTCGTTTCTGGTTAGGGCGTCGCTGCGCAGATGACGACCGTCAGATCAGCCGCTGGAGGAAATGCGTTGGTGAGACGGGAAGGTGGCGAAGGACGCTACTCAAGAAATATGTACAGATGGGTATACGAAGTGTAACAGATGAAGGAGACGATCTAGAGGATGAGCGCACGGGGGATGTAAGTCCTGTTGTCCATCAAACATGCCATCATTGGGCCTGGGAGGTTCGGCAGGAGGCATTAGACCGATTCTGGGCGGAGGCGAGGTAACACGAATGGTCAAAACGAGTGAAGCTGTGAAGCAGACGTTCGGTCCTTTTGAATATTATTAATGCAAGCTTGCACGAATCTCATCCATCATACCCATACGTCGAAAAGCTACTTGCCGACCATCCGTTGTTCACATTATATTCGTCCATGGAGGTTGTCCCATGGAGCTCCTCATAATCCGCCATCACCCCGCAGCCCGTCGTCGAGTTGTTGTCGCACTCATTATTTCCACCCTTACCCAGCAGGCCAGCAATGCGCATACCTACATCACGCCCTTCGAACCACGCCCCGTGCAAGAACCCATAGTACTGCGCGGAGGTGGCCTCGCCGGCAAACCAGAGCCGGTCTACATTGGCGCGAAGATTCTGGTGTTTTCCTAGCGTCATGCCAACCGGCCAGTTGCTGTAGGAGCCAAAGGCCCATCTTTACGACATAGTTAATGATAATTCCTGCGATATATGTGTAGGACTTACTCTTCTGTACTCCATCGCGGGTACATGAATGCGATGGGGTCCGGAATTTCCTTGTCGGGGAACATCGCCCGTATGACTGCCATGACCTCCGCCTTCGTCTCCTCGTCGGACTGGTGCTCTACCCTATAGGATTGGCCGTCAACCACCGTTACGAAAATGATGTTCGATTCCTCAATGAAGCCCGTGGCCGAGAGCGACTGCCAAACAGGGTAGTAACCGCGAGTTGAGTTGTCGGCATATAGGAAGAATTGAGTATCTCGATCCCAGAAGGTCTCATTGAATTGCAGGAAGATCTTGGTGTAGGTTCCCATTTGGAATTGCTCGATCGCCTCACGCTTCCATCGCGGTAGAGGTGGATCAAATGCGACCACGTCGTTCTGCAGCACTCCCACTGAAAATGTCGCCACGGCATCTGCACTTGGAATTAGCAAAATAAGCTCATGATCCGACAGCAAGACTCGGACTGACGTTGAGCCTCAATGCAACCGCCATCATCAAGTTGAACAATGACTCCTTCAGGGCCATACGAGATTGTCTTGACGATAGTCTCCAATAAGAGTCGCGGGTCAAAGTCTTCGAGGAACTCGTGCGCCTCCCCGATCACGAACGTGTTGAAGCCTCTCTGATCCCACACGTAATTATTCTCATCGCTGAACTGGTAGAACGTCAGATTATACCCCGTGATACCGAATAGCAGTCCGCTCTGCTCAGGAGGCCACGCGGTCTCCCAATCCCACTCCCACCACTCGAGCGCTTGAGCATGCATATCCTTCTTGGGCTTCCAGCCGGCCAGGCTGAGACCGGCGCGTGCACTCGTGTCCTGGAGGTTATCCGTGAGGATGTACCCGGCATCCTGCTCCATCACAGCGTATGCCGTCTCAAACGTGTCAAACAGGTCGCTATAGTCAACCGCGCCGGTCTCGTCGTACGTCAATATGGAACTGTAGTTCGAGTACGTGTTGGTCACCCCGTACTTCTTCGCCAGCGTCCATATAGGGTTCTCTGGCCCGCCCTCGGATCCTAGTCCTTGAACCCAGTTCGCCCCCAGCTCGACGACGTAGGGGGTTCCGTCGGGCTTCGACCCGAAGTTGGTGTGCGCCACTAACAGTTATCTAAGTCAGCGATATATTTTCATTTATGATTCATCAATGGGGAATTGATTATGCCCATAATTCCAACGATTTTCAAGAGCTGGTCTCAATTCTTCGAAATGAAAAGATAAACGAATTGGCAGGCATATAGCCACGCGATTGAGGCGTACCGCGACCTCCGATATAGTTATTGCGTTCGACGATCAAGAAATCCGAGACCGACGCGTTGGACAGCGCTTGCGCCGTCGTGATGCCCGCGACTCCCGCGCCGAGGATCGCGACCGTCGTTTTGCGACATTCCGTCGTGCCGTTTCCCTGGCGCGCTACCACTCGAGCAGTGCACCCGAAGGGCGCAATGAAAGCGCACCACGCGACAAGGGAGCGCGGGTTCATGGACCTCATGGCGACTTAGTCGTTGCTGCTCGAAGCTGAGATGACGAGCCGTTTTCATGAGCCGTGGCTGTGGGCGAATTTCAACTTGATTTATACTCGTCCCGTTGGCCCGCGTATGACAACAATAATAATCAAGTCTCACAGCGTCTCACCCGCTCCCGCAGCTGATAAGCTAGGCGGGATTGCCGTAGCAGCGGTCGGCTTTCGAGCTGTGATAACTCTCACCTGCATGACTAGCATGCGGGACGACCCTTGGCTATCGCGGGACTAGGCGATTTCGAGAAGCTCACCGTTGCATCCCGGGCACAGATCGTCGCTCAGCTAGTCCACCGGCTACCGTATCTAGTAATCAGCACACGTCGTCGACCCTTCTCAGCTTCGATGCTGCATCTCCGGTACTTGGCCGTTAATTAAATAGCTTATGAATGATGGTATTCTGACTACATAGGAAGCCTAGAACGCCAATTGGGTTGAGTTGGATATGAACTTTATGGTCACACATTTCCAGAGTTATTGCTTCCTTCCTAGTGGCCGTTAGATTAGTTAGGGTTACGGCGGGTTACATTTTACGCCTGTGTGGTACGGTAAAACCGATCTCTATGGAGGAAAGCCGCGGCAAGGGAGCTATTTCATGAGTGTGTTCGGTTACGATGTGACGAGGGTGTTCCAAACCTTGGTCTATATATATATTTTCCTGTACACATACACCTAAAAGCAAGCCATACACAAACAGAGTTGCGTTCTTCGCAGGGATGAAGAGCAAGGTTCTATGGGTATCGTACAGAGAAATTCATCCCAAATCAGAAATCCACCGTAGCACGCAGGATCGAAACGGAAATTAAAAGCAGACATATACAGCACGTCCGCCAATCGCCAGGGGATTGTCCTGATTAAATCTCGATGGCAAGCAGAGTGAGAATCTCGGCCTTCTATACGAAATTCTGTGGTGGTCCCAGGCATTCAATTGCCAAGTCGTAGGGTGTGAATGATGACTGTCGAAAGTTTGATGCAGGAGTGAACTATCCCTAATTCTGGACGTTCACCAATGAGACGGTCGAGTCCACCATCATAGTTCCTCATTCATTGAGTCATCATGCTCTCGGCACGACTGTCCATCTGCACAGACTGGTGGAAGCGGCGGCGGCGAGGAGGGCTTGTGCCCCGGCATTCGTCCGGGGAACCACCAGTAGTTGTGACGGCCGCCGATATCCGTGAAATTCCGGCAGGTTGGGTTATAGTGGTCCTCGACATTTCCCAGTGGCCACTGCGACGATGGGCGTCAGTAATTGTTCCTCTAACTAGGGGGATCTAGGGATTTAGGCCTGCCTCGGAGCAATGGCTCCTCACTCAGTTTGGCTAGAGAGCTCTGGCTCCTGACATAGGTGGATGAGAGAGAAATGAATAGCTCTTGAAAATCACTCACCATCGCGACGAAACATACTTCGTCCGGTTGGCACCGGCCGCACTCCTTCCAGCCCGACCAGCGCAGCATTTCCATTAGGTCACTGATAATCTGCTTCACAGTATCGACTGCTCCTGATTCATCTATATCTCGGTCTTCAACGACGAGCTGCCGGGCCTTGAATAGCGCTTCGCAGATCGTAGCTGTTGTGTTCTCAAGTGCCGCGTATATGAACTTGTCCTCTGGTGTTCGCGCCTGAACAGGCTGGAGGTAGAATTCCGTACAGCGCTGGCGCGCGGCCACGAGCTCTTCATCGGTCTCGGGGTAGTCAATGTAGATGTTTAGTAGACCGTTCACTTCACTCCTTATGACCTCGATTGAATCCGTCTGTGCAATAAGGGGTAGACGATTCGCATATCGGGTCACAACCATGTCTGTCACGCCCTGCCAGTTCACGGGAACTTGTCCGGAGGACACCGACCGAGCCACCGAACGAGCAACATGTTCCCTGACGACGTCCATCTCTCCGCTGGTCGCTCCTACTAGTCTAGGTAGCTCGGGTCTCTTCGGGTCCGGATTTGTCAGATTGATCGGGAAGAAGAAAGCAGAGACCATGGACGAGTAATCGAGCAGCACACGCGACGACCCGATGCCATTGTATCGCTGGGCGGCGGCCCTCACCCACTCGAACGACATCATCCACATGTCTTCCACAGACCCGGGTTCGTCCATGCCCGGTCGCCTGTTAGTAGATATGAGCCTCAGGCCGTCTGTGAAATCGCAGTAAATGACCTCGAAACCAGGCTCCATACGAATGAACCCGTCAATTTTCCATTTTTGGGCCAGCGCGCATAAGTCTTCAGCTCGCTTGAAGTCATGAATGGGCGCGAGACTCATGTTACCAGCTAGCAGGATATCCTGCGTATCAAGCGTTCCCATATCCGTCTTCCCAGCCGATGTGCCGTCGATGTAAAGCACATTCAGCGGTCTCTCTGCTTGGTAGATATGCAGGTGGCCCTCCCCGGTGTCGAATGGAGGATAGTTTGGTGGTCCTCCCTCGCCTTGCAATAGCATATTCATACCGACGGGCGGTGGACCTGGGTGCGGCTCCCCATTAGTATCGTTAGGGCGCCTCCATCTACCGCGAGCAAAGTTCTCTGCATGCTCTATCTCAAAGGCAAGCCATTCGAGCCCTTTTGGAACCTCTCGCGTATGTGTTCCATGGTACAAGAGCACGCCTTCCGGAATTACCGCGGGGAATAGAGACATGCCGTTATGGTGCAAGGCGGAGCCGAATTCACGCATCGCGTTGTGGACGGCGTTAAATATTTGAAGCCCATTATTGCGGGCGCTCTCAATGCTCGGCCCGAAGCTGTGCGACGATCCAGTGCTGCTATGAGCAAGCGAGCCTGTCGCTAGCACCAGCGTTACGAGCCGGATTGGAATCATGTCAAATATAGAAAAGATCAACTGCAAACTACATGTTATAAGTAATGACAAGTATGAAGAAAATAGGATTAGTATAATATAATATAATCAAGTTAATAATTCCCGCTGCTGCTGCCTTGCCTCACGGTAATCGACGACGTGGTTCGCTAACCCACCCTGTATTACGCGTCACTCGATACAAGGTACTTTCTTATCGGGCTGCTACCGGAAGGATCCGATAACCCATGACGACCTAGACCTACCTGCTTGGCTAGTCATTTTCACACTTGTAACGGTTTGAAGCAACTCAGTGCTGCTTTCGTATCGTGGTCTCAAGGGTAAAAAATCGATTAACAAATAAATGTGGCCAAGTGTAGTATAATTTCCCGATGGCTGAAAGTTACACGGGATTATGAAAGAATTACCTAACCAACCCGCAACCTTAAAACAGAATATTAATAATCTTTTACGTAAGCCCAAAAGGGAATCTTCATTATATAATGTGCACCTTTAGATTGATCCTCCTTTACTTACATATATGCTTTATCTATGCATTATCCGGGATAGCCTGTGTAATTAAGCGTAACCACCGAGGATAATGACTCCTCGCCGTCTGAGTTTAGTAGATTGTTTAGATTGCGCTCCGTCATCTAATTGGACTCTAAGACCAATATAGACTTCCTTAAAGGTCTTACGCATTATACTATAAATTTTCAAGCAAGGGAATGCTAAACTCTCTAAATATTGCTCACAAACCTAATGTCATATCACCAAAGTGTCAAATGACACAGCTTGAAGCAGACGGGCCTATAACAATGGAAGAGCGCTGTTTAATCGAAACCGATCCATAGCTATCTTCTAATAGGAAATCTTCGTAACTATTCGTAATTCCGTCTTAACATCTGGGTATCCTGAACTTGACCTGCCGTGCCAAAAAGCAAAACTCCACCACCCTGCCTACCAGCTCTCAGACCAATTTAATATCCTTCATATCCCCAGCCCGACACGCCGACCCATCCATCCAGGGCGCCACAAACGCAGAACATACGACTTCGTAATCTGCGTTATACCAATTCGCCACCGTCGAGTCCGTCGGCCTCAGAACAAGCGGCGCCGGCAGTCCAGCCACCAGTGCAAGACGGTCTCCCAATGCCGCAGTTTTGGATCCGCAACCAACGACATTCTCCGAGGTAATAAACAGTCGCCGTTCATTGCGAGCTAGTTCGTTGATGAGAGAGATAAAAGTCGACAGCACCTCGCCATCACGGCTCAGCGCTCGGGCCGTCCCAATGAGGGCGTCAAGCGAGCAGCACTTCTCGGCTCCGTACGCCTTCCTCGCCCAGAGGAAGATATCGAGCACATTCTCCAGTGAGCAAAACAAATCGCTAGTACCGTATGTGGCCGTCTGCTGGGTAAGTGCGAAGTACATGTCGTATAAATCCGCGTCTTCGCCGGGCTTCATGATTTTCGTGGTGAGGCTGCGTTTACCGGTCAACGCCGTGTATACGCCGCCAACAGTTTGAAACATGGATACGCGTGGACGCAAAGGCCGGGAAGTACGTGAGACGGCGCGGGCCCAACTGGCGATGGACGCGATCGGTCCGTTGGAGGCAATTAGGGCTCGCACGAGTTGGTTGTTCGTAAGGGTGCTGTCTATCTCGTGGAACACGTCGGTGACGAACACGATTGATCCACTCCAATGACCGCGGATGAAGATCTCATTCGGTTTGGAGGTGAACCGAACGTACTCCTTGACTCCTGGCGTGACATCGAACTTCCTATCTCGCCCGCTTAGGAAGAAGTTCGCGGATATCGTGGGCTCGGGTAGCATGCTGCTCCAATCTGGCACCCAGCTGGGTGTGTCGCACATATCCGGATTATCCACCAATCTTTTCCCGGCATCGAGCAACAGTGTCATGCTCGACTTTTGCCACTTCATAATGTCCCGGAAAAACTCGTGATATATCCGTCCTTGAGATCTGCTATAATCGGGTGGCGGAAGATTATCTAAGCCGGCGCGCTCGAGGACACCGTATAGCGCATACACTCTATCCTTCGGGTTCGTGGCTTGCCGCTGCCGGAGCGTCTGTAATACGCCTTCGACGAGGGTACTAGTCACGCGCGTGTCGCTGTAATCGTCGGCATCGCCTAGGGAGCCTTTTCGTGGGAGCCACCACCAGGAGTAACGGGTTAGAATGCAGTGGCCTACAAGGAGAAGGAACATGATGAAGACCCAGGAGCCTAGAGCCGCGTCCGCAGCTGTGGAAGGACGGGTATCGTCGAGGTGGATTAGGACTACGAGAGGTGGCGCTAATAGGAGTAAAAGGGACCCGAAACTTGTGAGGGAGAAGAGGACTCGTCCTCGCGTGGAGTGAGGAAGAAGGGAGTCGTGTAGGTTGATGTAGGATTCTTGGAAGTGATAAAACGACTCCATACGAGGTGCTGATTCAACGCATCGATTTCTAAGTCCTGCCCATGACCGCTCGGTGCCGGTCCAGAGTCGGATGACACGTTCGAAAGCCCGGAATGCATCTGGCAAGTAACGGGTCGACGTGGTTTGCTGTTCCTTCTCAAGCACAACAGCGTTATTCGCGTTGCCGTAGTGAGTGAGGTTCGTGACAGGATCTACAGCCCTCGTTCTAGAGCTGTTATACAGGCTCCCGAATCCTCTCATGAACTCGACCCACGGTAAAGAATCAGTCCCGCAGATGAGAACTAAGTTGCGCGCAAGTATGAGTTCCTGAAATGTCCAGACCCTCGAGAACCAGTCCCTGCCGAGGAACTCGTCGATGTCCTCAGGACGATAGGCACGACGAAGCCTGAATTCTTTCCAACCATTGAAGTAGGACTTGAAGAAGATATATGGAGGAAGAGTTTTCAAGGCAAATTTAATTCGGTCGGACCGGTGTGTTTCCCTGTCGACACGCTCTGGGTCCAATGGAAGATAGTTGCGCTGCGCAGCTAATGAAAGACACGATATCGCCTTTTTGCTGGCGAGGGTGCTATTGCCAAGCCAGATATATACCATATCAGCTCGACTGTAGATCTCCCCCATGAGTGGGATCTGGCTTTCCTTTTCCTTGTCATCGGCTTGATTGATGCAGATGGCATCGACCCATATAGTCAACTCGCCTTTGGTGACCATTCGCAATTGCCGCAATGCATCCCTGCAATTCGTGGTGATTGTTATGAGGTCTTGCCCACATACAATGGTATCCTTCGGATAAGAATAACCTCCCCAAACGTAAGAGAGAGCAGTGAATGGCGTGTCAAACACGCGGTCTAGTGAAATCACTCGTATGTCACCAGCCAGGGGATCTTCGAACCTGGCACATTTCTTGAGTTCCAAGACCCTGATACACTTGTACTTGGCAGGTAATGGCAGAGCCTCGTATATCGTACGGCCCAGTCCCGACATTGTCGCTAGGAGCTGGATATAATCATCTAGTTGATCAGGAGGGTCTGCCGTTCGTCAAAGAAGCTGAGGTTCATCAACTGCATCATCCTCGCCCATTCTTTCTCCTCTGAACCGACGTAGAGGTTAAATGGGAAGACAGAGATGAAGTTTTTGAGATTCTGTTGCTATCGCCTATGCACATTGGGGGCTGTATTTTGTGTTGCATTACGCGCCCGGTCCTAGTCGCATCAGCTGAAACTATTTTTAGACAGTAAATCATACAGCCTTCTAGCGATAGGACTGACTCATGGGTGCAAAAGAAAGGCGAAGCTGCAGGAATAGGCGCCTCTATATCGGCTATCACACATTACTATGGTCATTGATTGGTACTTCAAATCGCGAGGGTATTTAAACCTGAGGTTGTGGCTACGGGCGTTGGCGAGATCAAAATAAATACAGTGTCTCACACTTCGCTACGGAAGAAATATAGCAGGCCTGGACAATAATGGAATGCTTACCTAACGAAGGAGGTGACTCCTGGTTGGTTCATTATTCCGTATGACAGTACCAATAACTGTGCTTGCACGTTATTATATGATAGAACCTTGAATTGCGTGCCTACCTCCTGTATTCAGCACCTATCGAATCCGTGAAGTCGGCCGAACGTAGTCAACTAAGAGCTATTTTGACATCGTATATCCACTATCCTAACCTAGCGTAAGCCACGTACTTGATAATAGACTTCGGCCATATCATTCTACAGCCAAAGTGAAATTTATAGTTCTTGCATTAGAAAACTTAGATGATATAGCTATCTCCGAGAGCTCAGATTTAACATATAAATATAGCTTCAGCACAGCCTAGTCACCCGCGTTTACCTGTCCAACAAGCGAAAAACAAGACAAGCCTTAACATATCCAGAATTATGAATCAATCTATCGCATAGTATTGCATCATTGAACAGTACTGCTCCCACCTCCTATTTAAGCCCATTATCATTTCCCTGATGCACATTTGCTCTTGGAGTCCACCGACAAGAATCAGCTAAGGACAAGCGCACAGGCCTCAAGGTCACACAAGAAACTGGTTTTCAACATAAAGGCAACAATGAGTGAGGAAAACATGCATGAGCCACGCGATCTTGCAATTCGCGTCTCTGGAAGCGGAAAAAACTCGGATCTGTGGACCAAGGTCGAAGAGGATCTGATCGAATTTGTATATTCATCGAATCACATCGAGTTCGCCGGCTCCAACTTGGGCGTAACTGGGGATCTTTGCCGCAAAATCTTCCGGGGAGACAAGCACTTTTAAGGACGTTATATGCAGTCGGCAAGAAATCATAAACCATGTACATGCATTGACGTATGCGATTAACCGGATTGTCTTCGACAACCAGCCTATTACAGAGGACTTCCTCAAGCAAGTACATAAGAAACTCTGTTCCGGGACCGTTTTGGGGGAGGATGCTGGCGCCCCGGGAGAATATCGAAGTTGGGAAATTGCTGCCCGACATGGGAAGGAGAAGAAATCGACATTCATACGAGCATCAGCTGTACCCTTATATATGGCGGATCTTGTGGATGATCTGCGTGCAGACATGCTTAAGGCAGGAACCAAGGCTATTGACGCATTCGATATGGCTAACCGATACTGCCATCGTTTCGTCTGTGTTCACCCTTTCGGCGATGGAAATGGCAGACTTTGTCGAATTCTGTTGACCGTTCTCCTCCTGAAGTACACCCGCCATGTAAGCATATTCGGCGGCACCGACAGCGAACGACATCAATACTTGGATATAACAAGACGTGGTAACAAAAAATTTCACGAAGAAGACATGGAAATCCCAGAAGAGAATAAGAAGGGCCACCATGAATTGTTAAGGTTTACCGTTAGAAAGTCGAAAGCGACGTTGGAGGGGTTGTTATAATATTGGATATAGCTTGATTACCGCAATAAGAAGTTCAAATCACTTAGGACGGGACGGGACGGGACGGAGGAATTAAATAGGAATAAGAATAGTATAACTGCGGTAGTACAAAAGTGCATTTGTAAGTGAAGGGGGTGAGTCTTCATGCGGGATTCCATCATAGCCCACCCGCTGGGAAGCTAAGAATGACGGAAGGGATGAAGAAATAAGATTGCCCCTATGAATGGGACGCAAGGTAACTGAGGGTGGGTATTACTAAGCGGCTAGAGGAGACAAAGCAGCTCATGTTGATTTTATCACTTCTATGGTGCTATCCTCCCTTCCAAGTCTCATCAGAATACGCCAATTTATCTTCACCATGGTGAGCGACGAGCTTTTCAGTGTGGGACAGGCAGTCACGGCTGGCTTGATTGCCTGTGCCGGTGCATTTGTTTATCTGTTGGTTAAGGGATATCATGCCAGGCGCACGTTTTACCGGCTGCGCCAACAAGAAATGGTACAACATCACATTCTAGCTCTCAACTTCTCCTTACCTCTACCAATGCTAACACGATGACCTCTTAGCCGATGCCACCATGGAACTCCGTCCTCGAACATCTCCTTGCTGTTCCGCCAGTTATGAAAACACTGCCTGAAGATACGCAGCAGCCTGATGCGTTCGAGGCTCTGTGCCGTGCAAACCAGAAAAAGGACGCCGATTCCATCATCTACCTAGATATGTGGCCATTCGCTGGCCCCATGATGGTTATCTGCTCGCCTGTGCTTGCGGTGCAGGCCTGCCAGGAACACGACTTGCCTAAGCCGCCCATCTTGCATGCCTTTTTTTAACCCGTTGGCGGGTGGCGCGAATCTGTTCACCATGAATGGGCCCGAATGGAAGCGTTCTCGCGCACTCTTCAACTCAGGCTTCAGCGCTAGCTACATCTTACAGCAGACGCCTCATATCGTAGACTCGGCTCAGGTTTACGTCGATGTTTTGAGAGACTATGCCCGAAAAGGTGAAATGTTCTCTTTGGACGACGCAACTTGCTGGTACATGATGGACGTCATTGGCGCCGTGACCTTGGACGCGCGACTCCATTCTCAACGGCAGTTCAATCCCCTAGCATCGGCATTGCGCCGGCAGATCCGCTGGCACGTTCTTGACAACGAGTGGAACCTTCTGATCAGATGGAACCCAGCCCGCCCATTTGTGCAGCGGTACAATAGTTACCAGATGAACAACTTCATAGCCCAGGAACTTGATAAGCGCTATGCCGAATAGACCGAAGATGAAGCGGCCGCTTCGTCACGCTCTATCATCCACCTTGCTCTGGCGAGTTACATGGCGCAGCAAAAGGACAAGCCGCGTCCCAAGAAACTCGACTCAGCTTTCAGGGACTGGGCGACAGTGCAGATACGCCTCTTCCTCTTTGCCGGCCATGATTCTACATCGTCTACGATATGCTACTGCTTTTACCTCTTGCAATCTCACCCCGAGGCCATGGCCAAGCTCCGCGCCGAGCATGACGCCGTGTTCGGTACTAACATCACCGAAACGGCAAACATGATGCGTGAACGGCCCCATCTCCTCAACCAGCTTCCCTACACCACGGCGGCCATCAAGGAATCTCTACGCCTCTTCCCTCCCGCGTCCGCCATGCGCGGCGGCCAACCCGGCGTGTACCTCCAGGACGACAAGGGCAACAGATATCCGACCGAGGGAACGAACATGTGGATCCTGCATTCGGCCGTGCAGCGCAACCCGAAATACTGGCCCTCGGCGATGGAATTCATACCGGAGCGCTGGCTCGCGGAGCCGGGGGATCCACTGTATCCCGTTAAGGGGGGCTGGCGGCCCTTCGAGCACGGGCCGCGGAATTGCCTGGGCCAGACTCTGGCTATGCTGGATGTGAAGATCACGTTGGCGCTTACCGTGCGCGAGTTCGACATCAAGCATGCCTATGACGAGTGGGATCGCTTGCATCCTACGAGCAAGGTGAAGAGCGTGAACGGCGAGCGCGCTTACCAGACGCAGTCCGGAGGCGCGCATCCTGCTGACGGTTATCCGTGTCGGATTAGCCTGAGGAAACATTGACTTCGGATAAGGATGTATCAATAGTTGTACAAATCATGCTGCCGCGGCTGTCTGTTCCCTCTGACACGTATCATCAATCAATCCACCTTTACCCATCTAGATGCTTACACCTATCGTACGGATAGACCTTGTCATCTAATAAACTTAACCTTGAAGTAATAACTCTAAGACGCCCACTACCTCAGTGAAGATCGCAGATTGGAGTTTCACATCCTCCAACTGTTCCGTAGCTAGACCAAAGTCGCAATAAATCAATCTTTTAGTCGCGTCTCTGTACCTTTTCCCGAGAAATGTGAGCAGTGCAATCTTCTGGCGGACCTGAATATGGTCCTCCCAGGCGACATGATCCCATAGCCCAATTTGAAGGAGGGCTACACCCAATCCATATAAGGTTAGATTCCTTATGCCGTGATTATCCATAGCATATTGAACTGATTCTAGGGGTAAAGAATCAGGATAATGATCCCCTTTGTCAGGAGTTGTGGATCGCCGATTCCCGCCTTCTATTGTTGATTGAGTTACTTCTATCTCCGTAGAAAGATGTAGCGTATTAAGAGACGAAGATAGGTCACGGGTTCCCTTGGGCAGGACATAAACCTGTCCAAGTGTCCACTCCTGAGGCCACCATGGGGTTGAATTATACTTCAACATAGATTTCGCTAGAGTAATTGCTAGCTTGAGGCGGTCCTTGTCCGAGACAACATCATAGACAGGAAACTTCAGGAAATCAAGGAGAGGGGTGACCTTGCGTAGTTTGAGGCAGTCAGAATCATCTCCTAGCCCCTGGACACCCGGATATAGGATGAGCCTTCGGCTACACTTAACGTCGAGGTAGCCAAGAGACCGCGGCGGTACTCCCCGGCGAAGGGCCGAGCTAATAATCAATTGTTCACACTTAACCCTTGTCTTCGTAAAGTCTTCACCCTCGCATTCGTTATGGTCGCCTTGATACATAGGAATAGCCTGGGTCGTTACAGTATGATGCGTACTGCGGACGCGTCGCCATTTGGGACCCTGGTCAGCTTCCGGGCACGACTCGGGAGTCAAAAGACCAGAATCAATACATCCCAGATTCTTACAGCTAGCATGGAGGGGTAGCATAACCCTACTGTAGTGGAGTTAGAATATTTTCATGAACGGAGTGTATCAACCCACCTTTGGGAGGGGACCTTATGTTCGAAGAGTAAGTTTATACTTGGCGCTGTCTCGTCTGTGCTGCTCAGAATGAGCTTAATACTGTGGCGAGAGTTGGCACCGGCGTTGCAGGAAGACCGGGTGTGAAGAAGGTCGTAAAGAGATAAAGACATGTCCTGGACTGCTTCGTATCCGGAAGGCAATGAGAGGAGTTTGGCCTTCGTACGACACGTTTCTATTTTACTAGCCAACTTCCGTATTTCCCTCAACCTTGTATTGCACTCCTTGAGCGTGTCAAGCGATTCGATATATTCCTTTTTCTTGAAGACAATTTGAAAGGCATCATTGGTAGACTTCGATAGAGGTACCTAAAGCAGCTCAGCTTGTGGTTCTAATCCAGCTCAGAAACATCATACCGCTGTTTTAGGCGTGGCAAAGGAAGAGAGTTTCCCCAAGAGATCATCGATCGTTTCCCTCACTTCGTCGAGGGTTTCTTGAAATGAATCATAACTGCAACCCAGATAAGCCCTAACTTCCGCATCGAGTTCTTCAGTTTGCCATTGTGGATGGTCGAGGTTCTCTATCATGCTGATAGCCGCCCGGGGTTCGATCACGTCAAGAAGCAGCCACTTGAGTTCCATCCGAAAACCCTCGCCTCGGATTTTGAGTTTCTTCCAAATTTTTATGACCTCTTTTCTGTGATGGAGAAATAATTTCAGCTTAGACAATAATATGCTTATACCCTTGATAACGACAATACAAAGGGGGGCTATCCCGAGGACTAGCGATACTGGGTCCGCCATGGTCGATCTTAAGGTTGTATGTCGTTGGTCTAGAAAAATGGAAAATTAGAAAGGTGGACGCTGTACGGTAACATTCAGTCGTGAGGGGTGTCGCGTCGTACAACGCAGATGGCACTGCCACCACCATAAGCACTTACAGCCCCCTCTTCGGTCCGGGCCGTGTCAAACAGGTATTCTACCTGGTAAAAAGCTAGACCATTCTCGACAGGTGCGGCTAAGCGGAAAGATCATTGCGTTGTTGAGTATAGTAACTTTGTTAGACACCTATGCATTTCTCTCTTCTCTTTTCTTTCCGATACTGTATCAGTTATGTCACGACTTAATCTACCAGAAAATGACGCCGATGTGCCATGGGGGGCTGACAAGGTGCACCGATGGCAAACCGATATCACCCAAGAGAAGGATACGCAAGGGATCATATCACAGCTCTATAACACTAGTCACGATCTATACCAAGCTTTCGTGCGAGATCTAAGCAGCAAGAAACGTATGTCAAAGCCTTTGTCGCGTCAACTAAAGAGTGGATACACGCAATACGGTGCTTGGGCCGATGACTATGGAGCCCGAGACGGGCGGCTGGACGCCCTGCTTGAAAATTCTCAACGACTTCGCGGGTTCACCGTCAAGATATTGATAAGTATATGTACCGTACTTCAGGACGGTGTGTTCTTTCCATAACTACTATAGCTTTAGCTAATGCCTCTAGCATGCTTGGTTCATGCACTAGAGGAATCCAACATCGAGTTACGGAACTTACGCCAAGCTACTTCAATAGCAACCGAAGAAGCCTTACGCATACTGCACAGCACCTCCACCGATTCCGATACCGAAAGTGAGACGAGTGACGAAGACTCTGATATCAACGATGGATCCTTAAAGGATGTTGCCGAGGCATTGTCGGATGAAATTGAATATCTGATAGACCTTGGTCCGATGTTAGAAGAACCCATACCAGACCTCATCGTGGGAGAGAAACCAGGATCAAATCATTCCGCAGAACAGAAAGTGGTAAAACCTACACTTTCTGAACCTTGGAGCCCTGAATGGTATTTTGTTGAAAGGGTGTTGGCAAAGTTCCCCAACTGTGATACCAAAGTGGCTACTGCTCTAGGTAAAGCCAACTGGGATTCACTAACGAGGTTACTCAAGGAACGAGAAGCACCTAAGGATGGAAACGAAGACTCTACCCAATTTATCGCGCCAATACCAGACAGCAAAACAACTCTGTTCCAAGATTCCGGTTTGGGTACAAGCATACCTACTACTAACCCCTACGCTGCTACCGTTATCTCCTACCTTGGAGATGGTATGACCAGAACGAGGATTCCGCCACTCCCCAGTGGTACAAAAGAAGGAGAGCTGTTTCCTTGCATTGCGTGTGGTAGACAAATAAAAAAGCAGGACATGAAAACATGGAAGTAAGTTCAATTACTACTCTCTGCCATCCCAAACAATTCACTAATATAGCATAGACGACATTTGTTAGGCGATCTTCGGCCCTGGATCTGCTGCCAGGCTTCTTGTCCGTGCGATCATATGCCCCTGGCAACCCGTGAAGAATGGATTGAACATCTTCAAAGAGGCCACGCGCTTCATCACGAATGGAACGACAAGACATGCCCGATTTGTACTGAAGCAGTACCCGACGGCGGTCTCGCAATGGTTTCTCACGTTGCACGCCATCTGGAGGAAATATCTCTCGCAGCTTTACCATGTCACCCTGACGATAAAGATATAGAATCGTGCCGCACAATTGCATCTGATGACCCCACATCGAATATTACTAGAGCCGAGTATCATGGTGGATCTAAACAAATTCCAGCGCAGTTTGTTCCCACCTCCAGCGACCCTATAGCCGCCAAAGCTACAGTACAGGAGACGAGTGATAAATTCGCCGGAACAAGTACCCTTTCTGTCTGGTATTGTGTAAGTATTTCCCTTCCCATCTTGAGCTTCTTAATATTGCCAGATGCTAAGTTTCTTAGTGCTCATGCAAGTCGGGTCCGATGACCGTAGCAGTTACCCCTGCTTGTGTATACTGCGCTTCACATACGCGGTGTCACAGCTGCAAGAGGGCTTGGATGAAACCACCATGATACTGGATAAGACCAATGTATACCCACACCTACTAGACCTACCATAGTAGAACAATGTGGGTACCTAATCTAAGGTACTGTTTCAGTAGAAATTTTATGTATGTATCTTTCTCTGCTGTTGATGCCAAAGTGGGCTTCCTGTCATCACCTTTACTGTCGCTCCTGTTGCCATAGATAACACCTTTTTGTCGACGTCCAATATAGGAACCTCCTCGATAGGCCCAATAACGATCCCGACAACCATGTCCCCGAGCCCTCCCAAGAGCCCCCGAATAAGCCCCTTGCAGCCTTGGAAAGCCAGGTCTTGGACAGCCTGGATAAGGCTCAACAAGACCCGCAAAGCTGACAATAAGGTTAGGAATAGCTTCACTTAAATAAGCAATACACGTCGAAAAGGTACCTTAATTACTCTGGGCCGTGTGCATTATATCAGGTGTCCACACGACTAATGCACGTTGAGTTAGTATACAGCGGTTCTATCCAGTATCACAGTGGTTTTATCCGATCGCCTGCGAGAGGCGACATTTACCAATATCGAAGGATATAGTATAGATACCTACCTGATATTACGAACGTGTCTATTTAGAAGTAATGTACTGGATACATATGGAAACCACGGGATCGATATTATTTGCGTTCACATTGCTACATAGGGTAGCCGGCTACGAGACCGATCTCGAGGCGGTAAATGAACTAGTATATACCTAGGTACCCTAACGTTGCTCATTACGGCTGTTGCATGAGAATCCTTGCCTTTAGTTTCGCTATTTCCGCCAATATATGAAGCGACAATACTGAAGCAGCATCTAAACAATGTGATACCAACACATTCTCTTCATACACAAGTTTTAGCACCATCATACCGACATATTGCGTACACCACTCATCGCAGGACTCATCCTCGTGATACTTTCTATCACAAATATATCGCCGCGATGACGGCTTCTTTCAGTAATATCAGCCACAGTTTCCCTTCTCATAGATCATATTGAGTCTGTGACAAGAGAATGGTACAGTTTCCTAACCAAATATATCGTAGATTTATCTACCTACGCCTATGCTAAAGTACGCTTGACACAATCTTGCGACTAATGTCCTCTGCGACCAATCTTGCGAGGGGGCATCTCATCGCGGCCCCAAAGCGTCATGGTCTGACCCTCAGCGCATTTGGTGGTTGGAGGCATTTGCATGACTACAGACCAAGAGCCTGATGCGCATTGCTGGTAAGAAGTGCCGCCGATACAGTTGAACATTCCTTCGGCTGTACAAGGCCCCGTGAGTCCCGAGACTGGGACTGACGAGCTGCTGTTCGCGGGACTTGAAGAGCCTGCTGGAGCTGCGGAGCTGGCGACTGCTGGAACAGAAGAGCTCGGGGTGGATGCGGGACTCATGCTGCTGCTGCTGCTGCTGCTCTCACCCTGAGTGACGCTTGTTATGAAGAATCCTGGCAGAGAACTGCCGACGCTTGCACTACTAGTAGAAGAACTGACACTACTGCTCGAGGTAACACTAGGGCTAGAACTCTCGTTTCCACTATCTGAACCTCCAGCGTCCGACTTGTTATTTCCGCTCGATCCACTAGACGTGGCACCCTTAGGGACGCAATTGTCGCCTTGAATCTTGGCGAACTTGTTATTCGTACCTGGGCGAACGACGTTCGGGCCGGGATTGGGGTACTCGGGGTCGGTGCCGGGTTCTGTCTTGCACGAGTTAATATCAGCCAAGTTTACAACGCAGAGTTCCGGAAATTGGCTGTCGCGCGGCAAGATCTCCAGTGTCTCGTTATCCGACCGCTTCGACTGGCCTCCTGTTACCGTGATCGGAGCGCAATTCATGTAATATTCCGGCTGACCTGCGAGCTTGCTGACCCAAGTCCAGGCGAAGACGTATTTACCAGGTGCGACTCCATCGGGGATTTTCCAGTCGTACGTGTCAGCACCTTGGCCGGACTTACTTGGGCAACCTCCCTCGATAGATTCGATAACTTGCCAAGACGTAGAGACACTAGGCTGGAGATCTTGGGTAATTGCCAATTGACAAGAGCCGCCGCCGTGGACAGCGGAACCCTTGAATGATAAGGTTTGGCTTTCTCCAACTGCCATGGTGTTGTCGAGCCCGTCCGCCTTGTAGAAGGTAGCCGGGTCTCCCTTGAGTTTACACGGGTAATTACTTGATGTCAGGGGACTATTATCGAGATCGGGCCCGCCGAATGGCTTCGGGTTCGCCATGATCATATGGCCATTGGAGACGGTCGCCAAGGCAGCCGCCACGGCGGCGACTGAATGGCATCTAGCGTATCTCATGATGAATTGAAGATACCTGCGTATGCGAAGATGTATGAAGGTAATGAACCAGATTTTAATAAATAGATTGTGAAGTTAGTTCCAGTGAACTTATGCGAGATTTTATGGATAGCTAGACTTCCGACCGCCATGAGAGGCTAAGCTGTCGGTCACTTATAATATCTACAAGCAGTCTGATTGTATCCATTGTTTTCGAGAAATCACTGAACATAGAGGGCATCGATAGCTTTGTTCGAAGAACAATCATGACCAACAAAGGGTTGGTATAATAGAGCCTTGTTGAATAAGGTGGCTGTTCTATTCCCAGGTCATTGAAATAAGTCTATACTATGCCCGTGAACAAAAACATTGTCACTGACCCGGCAAGGCATCTTGGGGTCTCGTTTGTGTCACTTCATTTCCTGAGAAATCCCAGTCTTGAGTCAGTATCAAGTCATTCAATAATAGGTATAGAAAGAACCTCGTTACATGGTAAGCTTGAAACCACATAGAAGTATACGTACCCGTCTACCGACAAACTGGAGGATTATGCTATTCTACAAATGTTTTAGGTGACTAACTTACGTGTGCCTATACGTACGGCTTGTGACAAAGAATATAAATGGAACATGTGGTTTATTCAAGGAAAAAAAAGGGAGTAATGATAGATAAACCGCTCCATGGACATCCAATAACTTTGAACTAGACGCGACTCGCTTCTTCTGAGTAGAAGATTTCTCATGGAAGGCCAGTCAACTGACTATTTAGTTCAGTATCTCTTATTCGAGCAGGATCCTAGGTTATCCTTATTCTTCATAGTTCAATGCAAGAAACATGAGGTTAGGATAAAGGATGAACATGACGGTGGTCAATAAAGGGTGACTTCTGGCTTGTTATTGAAGAAGCCCCTGATTCAGGGGTGGTCGGTTAAATAAGTATATCTAATATTAGCATAATATTTCGTTACTATGTACTATACAGTTAACCCCTATAAACTTAGCTTAAGAGCCTAATGCAACCTAAACGCTACGCATGATAACGTCATGGGACCAGGGTTGCGGGGGCCTTATGCATGCTACGTGCAGCTTCCGTTTCAGGGACCTTTGTAGGGCAGACGGTGTACATCAGCTTCGGCTCGCACAGCAATCACTTCGATCCCAACCTCCCTCATCCATCTTTCTACTACATCGCGATAGAAGTGTCGTTGCCAAATGAGACCTGATCGATATGGTAAGTATAACGCCTGTTCTCATCTATCGGACTTCACCTTCGGGGTTCCGGTAACGTGTCGCACAGGGCATGTGACTGTTTCCCGGCTCGATACGAACAGAGCTGACAGCGCCCTCGCTTATCCAGGCTAACGCGACGACACCTCTCCTCGCCGACGACCGGCGTGATGCCGACACGAGTTCTAACACGCTGAGCGACCCCGAAGAAGATGTCCTCCGTGGGCAGTCTAGAGCTACGCAGGCTGGTCGGTCTTGGCCCTCCAGACTGCGTGAGTCTCTACTCTTTGCCTGGGCCCTTCTCGCGACTGCTGGTGTATTAGTTCTCGCCGTCTGGGCATCGCATAACCAACAAACCTCGTTCGATAAACCCGCCGGAAAGCGCAATCTTATCTTCATGGTGTCTGACGGAATGGGCCCGGCCTCGCTATCCTTGACCCGTAGCTTTCGACAATACACCGAAGGTCTCGACCATGGCGATACCCTTACCCTCGACAAGCACTTCTGGGGCAGCAGTCGGACACGAAGCAGTTCCTCCCTCGTTACGGATTCCGCTGCTGGCGCGACTGCGTTCAGTTGCGGAATGAAGAGCTACAACGGTGCTATATCTATGCTGCCCGACTCCACTCCTTGCGGAACTGTGCTCGAGGCGGCTAAGAAAGCTGGATACAAGACCGGACTTGTTGTTACGACAGACATCACCGATGCGACACCTGCTTGCTTCGCGAGCCATGTTGATATGCGCTGGCAAAACGATGATATTGCAGTACAAGAGGTCGGAAACGGGCCTCTTGGTCGCGTAGTTGATCTGATGTTTGGTGGTGGGCGATGTCGCTTTCTGCCGAACGGAACCGAGGGTGGATGTCGCGCGGATAATATTAATGTCGTGGATATGGCGAAGAACGACTACGGCTGGAACTATATCGGCGATCGGGCTGCCTTTGATGAATTCTGGGAGGGCGAGAAGGAAGTCCCGCTTCCCATGCTCGGTCTATTCGCCGACACCGATATTCCGTTCGAACTTGACAGGCGAAACCAAAATGATGTCTATCCTAGCCTTAGTGAGATGGCTAAGACGGCTTTGAGAGCGCTCGAGAAGGCCACAGAGGGTAGCGACCAGGGTTTCTTCTTGATGATCGAGGGAAGCAGAATTGACCACGCTGGACATGGCAACGATCCAGCTGCTCAAGTACGAGAAGTCCTCGAGTATGACAGGACGTTCAAAGCTGTGGTAGACTTCTTGGAGGAGAGCAAGACTCCAGGAGTTCTAGTTGCTACTAGTGACCACGAGACCGGCGGATTATCAGTGGCAAGACGTAAGTCAACTGCTTCGTCACCGACTAGAATATTCACTAACCATATCTGCAGAGGTTAATGCCAATTATCCCCAGTACCTCTGGTACCCAGCTGTATTGGCCAACGCCTCGTCATCTTCAGAATACCTCGCTCATCGTCTCCACGCACACATCGCGAAGACATCTAACGCCTCAGTTGACGAGCTTAGGGAATACATCAACGAAAAGCTCGTCATCCCTGGCTTTGGCATTCACGACGCCTCCGACGAAGAACTTACGGCGTTAGCGACGAAGCCCGAACAAGCTCAGTATTTATTCGCACATATGATCAGTATTCGTGCACAGATCGGGTGGAGCACGCACGGTCACTCAGCCGTCGATGTCAACGTTTACAGTTCCGGCGGTCCCGGAGCGGAGGCTCTCCGGGGCAATGTGGAGAATACCGATGTAGGAAAGTATCTAAGGGAATATCTTAATGTTGACGTGGACGCTGTCACTAAGGAGCTGAATGAAAAGATGACATCGAAGCGAAGAATAGGTATGGTGGGCCAGGAAGCTACTATAGACACCGACAACGAAGTATCGCCTGAGGTTGGGGATCACTGGGTAGCGCATGAGGAGATGGAGGCTCAACGGCAGGCGCGGATGCATGATAATGTGCTTTTATTAGGCGCTATTTGGGATTAGAATTGCATATTTAGAGTACAACATGTTCAGATTTTTGAGATTGATCTATTTTATTAGCTTTAGGCATATATCGCGAGTAGAGGAGACAAATTCAGAATTGATACCTATGCAAGAGTGTAAAGCAATACAGGGTAATGGATATCAATACAGATATGTATGACAACGCGACCAAACTGAAGCCTTCTAGAAACGTGTAGGTAACCTTCAGCTTCCCTAAAGCGAACGGAACCAGTCGGGTGTTTCGCAGTCCCGTGGAAAACACGCCGGGTATCGGCAGACGGCCTTGTGCGTGCTGGGCTACAGCCCCAACTTAGGCAAGCTTCCGGATACTAGTAGAGCCGACGTGCCCGCGATGGAGAAGCCTTCAGTATATGGAGTCACATGCCCGCGAGATGAAGCATGGACCTGAGGCTAAAATTAGACCGTAAGTGTTCAGCCTAGGGGACTTGACACTGTGGTATCTGAGTCAACTAGAACATGCGTGTCAGAGTGCGATCTGTAAAGTTGGAAGGAACCTAGTGAGGTATCAACAAAGTCAGAGTTACGGCCCCGTGACGGGATGGATGCCTCAGGCACGTTATAACAATCGGCAGCATCTAAGAAATCTCCAGCTGCCGACACTTCTTGTAATTAGGGTCAAAGGCCCTTGGTTTCCTTGCTTGTTGCATAGAGATATGCTGAATATGAGGCCCGAAAGTCACACAGGCTTATATTCCTTCCCGGTTTGGGTCCGGGCCGAGCATTTGCATTTGTCATGGATAGATAGGTAGGATGCGCCTTGGTTCCATTCATCTGAAGATGAAGGTCGAGGTTATCTCATGTTTTAAGCTGTTGATATCCTTAGGTTGTTCTTGGGATATTTACCATCTCCTTGATGAAGAGTAAAGACGATTGTGTACCTAGATACCCCTCAGGTACTAATCCGGATGGCAGCTTACCTAGTCTAGCCCCTTTTCAGAGTATGGACCAGCTGAATGCCGATGTTTGCCTTCTATCACGACGAAGATTGCTTGGGTTCTGCTTCCCAACCCGTCCTGATGATAACGTCGGTTTGATAAAACACCTCCCACTGTTCAGGGGTTTGCAATCCAGCTGCTGCTTTACTCGATATGGCGTGGCAGCTGCGTCTTAGTGTCATATGTCCCAGCTATTCGTTGGCCGCCTATAGGCAGGTGGTCAATACGATGCTCGATTCCGGAGTGATTCATCCAAAGGTGCACATTCCAACTTTGAAATCCGCCCTGACTTCCGTATATTGCGGTACTTGTAGTAGATCAACGACCTCCCACACTGGGGTGGCTGGTAACTGCGGAAGGTCCTGAAATATTCCGGATCACGTAACTTCCAATAGAGATGAGCTGAAAAGCTTCGAAAGGCACCTCACACTGTTTATCAGTCATATACAGGGACCTGTGCATCACCTGTTGCAGCTATATAACGAGCGCCAACCCTAGTGCGTCAACAACGCGAACTGCTGCCTCTCACCTGGGCAATCTATCCAGGGCAAGCCCACACATATAACCTGGGATTAGGCAACTTCCCTTGGAAATGCATTTGGCCAAACATTTTCCTGTCAAACACGTCTTCAGTTGAGGACTCAGCCAAAACAACATCTTTTTCTTGTCATTCGATCCCTTCTCAGTCCACAGCACTGAATTACAACCGACGAGATGTGTCAATACGCCTATGTCACCTACCGCTGCGGCCACGGCGAGCTCCTCGCGGGTCCTAACTGTGAGACCCTGATGTACGAGCTATCTCGTATCCACCGCGAGCCCTCAGCCTGGACACCCGCAGGACAAGAGACCATCCCGTTTCTGTGGCCAGAATCTGTACGTACGATCAAGACCTCTTCTCCCCTTCCCTTCGCTTCATTTCCATTCCTTTCCCTTCCCTGTATTTCCCCCTTTCCGTTGACCCGTTTCAGGAGCCATGCCTTCCTGCCTAAGTAAACCGAGATGCTACTACTTCCGACGCGCCTCTTTCCCAAAAAAATGAGAATAAAAGAATCAAGCACTGACACTCGTTATTATAGTGTTCTCCCACCCAACACAACACGACCGGCATCACCTCCGGCAACTGGTGCGGCTGGGAGTGTCGCAACAGCCATTCAGCAGACACTGCAAGCATGTATGCAGACACGGAAGCCCTAGGAGAGCAGACGGAACACATCGACGCCATCGAGAATTCCTACTACAGCAGCGACGCGGGCCGAATGCCGTGGTACTTCGACTACAGTGGTCCGAACATCGTGGACAGCTACACCTACATGGGCGATTTCGCGGAAGGCGCTGTTGACGGTTACTTGGACGATCTCGCGAATGACATCGCCGATAGTTACGTGGACAGCCTCGTGGACGGTGTTGTCGATGGTGTCATGGATTTTGCCGATGCCGGTGTCGGTGCTAACGCCGTGCATGAAATCCTCGATAGTGACCTGGACGGTCTCATGGATGATATGGAAGACCGCTTCATGGGCGGCGCGAACGCTACGTTGGGAGAGTCAGAGGTGGTCTTTCAGGAGGGAACTGAAGAAGCGGAGGATCACATGGCGATCACCTACGGCACAGAGTTAGGATTTACGGCTACGGCGGAGACTCAAGGGCTCATGGGCATGTCGGATGCGGAGTACGGACGCCCCAGGCTGGGCGTGGGATGGAGAAACGATGACAGCGGGGTCGAGTACGTCCGAGAGTGCGACTGGATGGATGACGGCAAGGTCTTTAAGTGAGGATTTGGCATGAAGTCTCGAGGATGAATACGTGTCTCGGGAAGATCGTTGGGTGGTTCATGGTTTTGATCAGGTATCTGGGTACCTCCTAGGCACTTCAGTGGCTTCCGACTCTCGGAAACTCCCATTCCGCAGATTTCTGCCCGTCGGCCTGAATGATAATGTACATCAAGAGCAAATACATGAATCGTGTGACTCATAACTCAATTCGCGCCAAGTTTAACTTCATTGATGCATCAATATCTCACGCGTCCTCGCAGGGCTTCCGACCACTGGTAATAGATTCCAACAAACGTAGCATCGGAAGTCTACCGGGCATGAGGACATAATTGTTCCCTACACCGGTCAGGTGAACAAAATGAGAAAACCTAATCTGACCACTGCTAATCGTGGGCATGCCCCAAAAAATCTCCTGTAGATACCTAGTGTATGGATGGCTTATGACGATTAGTCGGAGTCTTCTGAAAACTGATCCTCGTGGATCTCCTCCGGGTAGGTAATCATGATGTGGCCCCCAAGAATCTTACGGAAGTACGACTGCAATCGCGTATACTGAGTTTCCGTAAGCTTGTGTCCCACCTGGTTCAAGATATCCATCCTGATACCCATATGGTCTGGGGTATCGAGTTTCTTAGAGAATTGGACAAGGCCATCGGGGGTAAAGTTAGAGGGGTTAGTGATAGAGAGCATTGTCAACTGAGGAAGAGCGCTCAGGGGCTCTAAAATGGAGTCATCGACCATCTCGCCGCTGAAGCTGAATTCGCACAGTCGAGGCAGTGCTAAAGCAAACCGGTTTACCTCGACTCGTGTGATATGTGCTTGCGTGAGGTTTAGGGTGGTTAGATTCTTTAGCTGACAAATTGAGTCCACCAGCGTTGGTATCTCATGAATGCGGAGGTCGTCGATTAGACCGCTTCGCAGGCCGAGAGTCAAGGATTCGAGTTGATCTTGTGACCCTAACGTAGCCCATGCAGTAGAATCCTCCGTGTAATCATCTGCGTCGTCCTCGGAGCCAAAATCCACCACGAACAGTCGCGAGAGGCGGATGTTGGGAGACTTGAGCACTTCCTCGATGATGGGTAAAGCATTTATAACATGTCTAAAGCTTAACCTCTTCAGGGAATGGCATTTGGTGATCCAGGCGATAATTTCCTTGAGCGTCTCTTTATTATAGACTTTCAAGTCTACCTTACTGAATCTGTCATTCTCGATGACGAGCCTCTCCAGAGCAGTGCAATCAGCCAATGAGTTGAGAGCTCTCATGGCTTGGATACCAAGGCTTCCAAGTTCGAGGCACCGAAGAGAAGCCGCATGAGAGTTCAGTCCTTCTAAAGCGTTCTTTCCAATACCATTGCTACTATTAACCGCAAAACTTTGGAGAGTATTCGGACGTAGGGTTCTAAAGAACGCACCCAAGTCTTCATCAGCGGACGAGCTCTGATAGTAGTAGCAGGTCAGATCGGTAAAGTTAGGACAACACTCGGAAATGGCTCTAGCGGCCTCGGCACCGAGCACTGATCCGTCTTGAATGCGGAGGGAGGTTAGGAGGCCGAGACGTGTGATCCAGGTAGGCAACACATCGTGCGGAATATACAACCCCTCTAAATGTGCTAAAGCTACTGACTTTTCCGCGTCGTCTGCGTATCTCTTTATGTACGCTATGATGGAATCGGCGCACTTGATCACGGTAGCTGGGATATCTAGTGACTGACGCATTGGTAATTGCACCCAGAACTGTTGCAACTCATCCTTGAAAAAGCGGCGCTCGTGATAGAGACACTCTTCAAGATTTCCAAGCGACATTGTGCGGAGATATGTGCAATACGGGAATGCAGTTTTTCCAATGCTGGATAGGATGATGGACCTCCACAATTCACACCGGTCGGAGGGTCTGAGGCTTGTGCTTGCAGGAGACAGCTCTTGAATACTTCGGAGGCCAGGCTATCAGCTCCTGTTTGTGTGCATCTAGAAGTATCGTGGGCCCACTTACCTGTACATCTGTTCACAAGCAATGCTAGCGACTCTTCGACTCACAAGAGAGCAGCTGAAGAGAGTTCCAAAGTCACAACGCGCAGCGAGTTCTTGGCACAGCAAGAGAAGAATCTCTTGGGGAAGAGCCACAGGGCCATCCATCCTTATGTAGTCGGCAAGACCCTAAGCAGCAATGAGGATTGATGAGATATGGGATACAAGACGGGTTATGAAAAGAAGTCTTGAGAGTTGAAGTTGGGAAGGTTCAATGTGAACATGTATGAGCTTCACAATACATCAAAGAATGTAGACTCCAGCTCCAGGCTTTGTACCTTCGGGTACTTTAATTATGGTTTCGGGTCACTATCAAATGCGGCACTGTGCTGTAGGATACGACGAACGGCTGAACCAGCCGCCACCGCCGCACTGTATTACATAACGGAAGTCTGCAATGTACATCACAGGTACCTACCCCGCGACGCGTGTAACCGGAAAGCTAAACGCGACTAGATCCACGTTTCCTAATGTTCCAGGCACCTGCTGCGAGGTACCTACGACCTCGCTAAGAATTAAACTGCATCGGTGATCCCTGACCCTACTGTACTGAAGCAACATCCCACATAACGAACCTTTTCCAAGCAGCAGTCATGAACTCAATCTAATGGATCAATTGTCGCTCATGAATATTTCATGTATCAATTATAGGACTTAAATTCAACTTTATCCAAGTCAACCCGAATAATCACGTATTACATATCACAAACCTATCGAAACAAGTTGCGATTGATGGTGAGCAGGCGCATCGCGACCCTGGTTAGTCTACAGAAACAACACGCTCCTGAAAGCAACTACAGACCACCGACAATTCCCCATGGCCTATTATGGCTGTCCTTAACTTCACTTTGAGCGAAGAGGGGGTCAACGTTCTGAGAGACGCATTGGCTTGCCTCGGTAAATTCAGCGATGAAGTTTCTCTCGAGGCAAAGAAGGACGGTGTAAGGCCTTGTCTCTATTGCAATATGATTGGCTTGTTGCTAAGATCCCATTACATTATAGCTGGTCTTCACCACTTTAAACCTTTCGAAGTCGGCGTATGTGTCTTTCGCCTTCCAAGGCAGTCGCTTCTTCTCCAGATACCATTTCGAAGGTGTACCCCAAAACCGAGAGAAGTTCTTCTGCAAATTATACAGTCGAGTATGTCGCCTACTTACAATCTTTTCAGCTGTGTAGTTCTTACATGAATTCCCCCAGGCGCTATTATCTCTTTTTAGAGCGAGAAGCGGCGACACTGCACACAATGAGAAAGACACTACTATTGAACACTGTGATGTCGCCATTGTGGATGAGCCCGGCAAGAAGAGCCGGTTTATTGCCAAGATCGTATTTCGAAATGGTATCTTATCCCGAGTCAGCAACGCCATACCTAAGGGTTCCATGGCTAACTAGAGCGTAGGAATCACAACCAAATATCGGCTACCCTTTGAAGTAACCCCGCCAATCCATGCCAGATTTGATAAAGACCAAGCAACGAACCATTGGTCTATCCCATCCCGGACCTTACGCCAGCTCATGGACCATTTCGGTCCCGGCATAGAATACCTCGATATCCACTCTGAGGACGACGATACCGTCAACTTTACTTGCTTTACTGAGAAAGTTAAGAATGGTGAAGAGGTGTTGAAAAAGCCTCTCCACACATCTATTGCTGTTGAACGAGATGAGTTCGAGGACTTCGTCGTCGAAGAGGAGAAGCTACATATTATCATCAGCGTCAAAGACTTTAGAGCAATCATCCAACATGCAGCTTTCCTCGGCAGCCAAATCTCGGCATACTATTCAATGCCATCTAAACCTATGCAGATCAAGTATGATGGCGACGCGATCAAATGCGAGTTCCTTTTGATGACGGTGGGTGAAAGGGGAGCACCCGGCCAGAAATCCAAGAAAACTCGTGGTAATGCAAAAGGACCAAAACCACCACAGCTCGAAGCTGCTGCTAGTAGAGCTGCATCAAAGGCACCTACGCCGGCCCCTCAAGTACCGGCCCCTCGGTCACAAGCGCCACGGATTGATCCGGTACCGTCTCTCAGGCCACCTATAACTCGTCCTTCACAACGGCCGCCTCCCGCGACGTTCGAGTCCGAAGCACTCTTCGTGCCGCAGGATGATGAACATCAATGGGATCCTGTGAATGTGGGAGATGAAGACGAGGAAGAAAATGCCCGCCTCGAATGGGACGTGAGCGGGGACTTCGTGAGAATCCCCTTTGCCTCAGCTATTGGTACGGTAGTGGCTAACAAGACGCAGCACCCATCAGCGACGAACATGAGATCAATAATGGCAAACCAGAATACCGAGGAGCCGAGACCTGAAGACGCGAATGATAGCATTCCTTCGCACCTTGAACCAACGCAACGTCTCTCGCAAGTCCGTAGGTTCGGTCTCTTTAACGATTAAACGCTTCATGGGGGAACTCATTACCTAAGGCCGGCGTCGGTACGTTGAGATGCTTGAAATCTGGCTGTATATAGAATGGCCTGTGGCGGACCCTGGAAATAGCTCAGAGAAACAGTCCATCTGTCGTAATGTTAATCCAGCTTGTAGCACATCCAGCTCCGATAGCTGCAATATGAGATCCTTCTGGCAAATGCTTCAGTGACGCAAGCACGTTCCATCGTCCCTTGACATCTCCAAATTTCTTGGTCCGTGGTCCACAATTTCCGTGTTCGCCCCAACCCCAAGACAACACATCCCCGTCCTTAGTCAAAGCCAGAACGTGTTCACTGCCAGCCGCAATAGTCTCCAGTTCAGGGACGCCTGGAGGTGGTAGTTGGCCGTGGTCGTCCCGGCCCCATGCGACAAGCGTGCCATTTCGTTGTAGAACGTATATACCACCCCAGCTGGCACTAATCACGTTCCAATTTGGTATCTCAATCGGCGCGGCGCTTTTCAATCCCCATTTATCGGCCCCTAGAACGAGGATTCGACCATCTCCTGGCTCGCTGATTAGACAAGTCGCATACTGGCAACAAACAGCCTTGGCCACCTTGAAGTCAACTCCCGTCATTTTTCTGGGTTGGTGTATTACACCTTTCGAATCAGCTGTATCATCTAGCTCCCCTAATTGGCCCTTGCGGCCGTTACCCCAGCCATAGACATCACCATTATCTAGCACAGCAACAACGTGCCTAAAACCAGCAGCAAGGCTTGTGACTTCTGTTCCAGAAGGTGGGAAGTTAGTAAGTAAAACTGGCCTCTTCGCAGGAGAGTCTGGAGTTGTGCTCGCTGCCCCTATGTCGGCAACCCCGCATGCGTAGACTTGTGTGACCTTGCCACTGCCATCCTTCAGCGCGAAGACAGATGAATCCCACGTACAGGCTACGTGTGCGATGGGACCAAGGCGGGCTGAGCTTGACAGGACTACTTCGCGGAATTTGGACACATCCTCAGAATGTTCGACACTTCCGCAGGCACCGCTTGACGGATCGCCAGCCCAGTACGCTTTCCCTGTTCTGGTGAGGAGGATTGTGTGGTTTCCACCAGCAGCGATTTGTACTACATCGTCCTCCGGAGCTTCGCCTGCGAACTCGACTTGCTTCGGGACTGAGACATCCTCCTTATGCCCTATACCAAGTTGGCCGGAGCCGTTGGATCCGAGCGCGAAGAGGCCGTTCATCTTAAGAAGTTGTGATAACCCGATCCCATTCCAACTGGTGACTAAGGCTTCAATACCGGATGTGTAGGTAGATGTGGCTGATGACATATCACCAGCCACGTTCTCGGATCTTGTATTATTCCGAACTAAGCTGCCCCACGAGGTCCCGCCGAGAGGTCATAGCTCGTCCCCACTTAAAATTTGCATATCTTCTAAATTCTCACCAGCTTTTCCTTCGCTCTTCCACTCCCAGATCTTCCAACATCAGTTCCCGACTTTGACGCCGCATAATCTGCTCGGACTCAGCTGCCTAGGTCTCCGAGTTAGCTGCGCGAGATCTCAAGAATGTGATCGCGCGCTTCGGTACTCTTAACTTTATTCAAGTTCTCAATTGCCGCAGGAAAGTTGCAACCATGGCAGCAGACAGCTATTCCAGCGTGCCCCCCGGCATGGGGAAATTCATTGTCGGCATCATCGGCATGGGCGATATGGGGAAGATGTACGCGCGGAGGCTGAGCGATGCCGGCTGGAGGTAAGAATTTGTCAGTATTGCTGCAATTTGCTGTGTCGCATCCGAGCCTCCGTCTATTTACTATGGTGAGTCAAGCTTCCGATTCGGCACATTATCCCCCCTTCGCATATGATGACTTGAGTGCATTTGGCTCGAGCATTGCCCTCGACCTTCGGGGTTGGCCATTCTGGCTCCCGTCGGTCGTTCGCTTTCCATGATGTAACTTCTCAGCTACCTTTTCAATTCTTGTCTGAAGCTTGTCATACAATCACATTTCGTTTGAAATCGCTGTATGCTGCAGTGCGCTAACATGCCACATATAGGTGCTATTCCATGATCATGCGAACGTATTTCCGCAATACTAACGATCCATGTTGTCAGAGTAATAGCTTGTGATAAGGAAGAGCTATACGAGGGTCTCCGTGAAGAATTCGCTAGCAGGGTACAAATGTGTAGTTGTCCCTTCTCAGAATAACCCATGCTGAGAGGTATATAGAATAATATACAAATCCTCCGAAATGGCCATCTTGTATCCCGCGCGAGTGATTACATTATTTACAGCGTAGAAGCTGCGGCTATCGATCGTGTCGTCGCTGAGTATGGTCCTTGTATGATGACCTGGTGCTTTTCAACGTATCGATTTTCATTACTGAGTATATGTAGCCACCAAACTCGGCGCGATTGTAGGCGGGCAGACATCGTGTAAAGATCCCGAGATCAAGGCGTTCGAAGACCATCTCCCTGCAGACGTGGACATTGTCTCATGTCATTCTCTCCACGGACCAAAAGTCGACACAAGAGACCAGCCATTGGTAGCGTCCAAATCACAGCAGATTCCCGACTTTGTACTAACGTAAATTCAGGTCATTATAAAACACCGTGCTTCAGAGGACTCGCTCAAGAAGGTCGAGACTGTCCTAACATGCCTCCACTCCCAGCACGTATACCTCACCGCGCATGAACACGACCGCATCACAGCGGACACCCAGGCTGTAACACACGCCGCCTTCCTCAGCATGGGCAAGGCCTGGCACAACATGCGGCAGTTCCCGTGGGAAAGCGCACGCTATGTCGGCGGCATCGAGAACGTCAAGATCAACCTGACCATGCGCATCTACAGCCAGAAATGGCACGTGTACGCCGGCCTCGCGATCCTGAACCCCGAGGCCCGCAAGCAGATCAACCAGTACGCTAAGAGCGTCACGGAGCTCTATAAACTGATGCTCGGCGGGCACCTCTCGGAGCTGCGCGCGCGTGTGCTGAGCGCGAAAGAGAAGGTTTTCGGGAAGGAGCACGAGCCCAAGTGGGCCGACAAGCCGCTGCTTAAGGACGAGGTGCTCGACCAATTCAGCCTGGGCGAGCCACGGACCAACCAAAAGCCACTACCCAACAACCACCTGAGCCTGCTGGCGATGGTGGACTGCTGGAGCGCGCTGGGCATCGTGCCGTACGACCACATGCTCTGCAGCACGCCGCTGTTCCGCCTCTGGCTCGGCGTCACCGAGCACCTGTTCCGCGACCCGGGGCGCCTGGACGAGGCGCTGCGGATCGCCGTCGAGGACAACACGTTCCGCAGCGACGACCTCGAGTTCACGTTCGCGGCGCGCGGCTGGGCCGAGTGCGTCGGCCTCGGCCACTTCGAGACCTGGAAGGAGAGGTTCGTCGTCACGCAGAAGTTCTTCGAGCCTAGGTTCCCCGGCGCAATTGAGCTCGGCAATGCGATGGTTAAGGCGGTGCTGGAGAGTACGAAGAGTTAAGTTGCCGCTTAGGAGGGAAGGGAAGGGGAAGGGAGGCTGGACTGCTTTGGCGCGCATCTGCTTCTGTGTGTTCATATTATAGCATTGATCCTCTATGGACGACTATTCTCTGGGCTCAAACCAAATATGTGACGGGAATGGGTATGAATAGGTTATTAATTCATCCTAGTTCTGTTAATCTTAACCCAAGTACGATCCATCTTTGGGGTCTTCCTCCCTTGCCACTATTATAGCCTTACTCTTTGCCTCGTTTCGGTTCCAAAAACAACCCGCGTACTCTTTGATTTTTCTCCCCAGAGGGGGGCCCACCTTGCATGGGAAGTCTCCCAATGACGCCACCATTGTCCTTATGCTCGCTTGGGTCGGCGATATCCCTTGGGAGGTCGTGAGTGATGGGACTGACAGCTCTCGTTACGGCCCTAGAGTCGACTCCAACGAAGGCTGGTGACGATGAAATTGTTTACACTCCCGGTAAAGGCAGGGCTAGAGCTATCACTTGACGTGAGATATTCATCTCGTATAGTAGGGTCGGCGTATACCAATCCCCTGTTACAAGAAGTAGAGAAGAGGGAGAGTAGATGGTGTTGCCACTGGGGCCATTTCGATACTGTCATACATCTTGGGTAATTGTTCTTGTATAGGTACTTATTTACGGTACTATAATTGACAATATTGGCGATGTTGAAAGAGACATGAGTGGTGCTGACCCCCTTTTGAAATTGCTGCGTGTTCTTTTATCTCTTCCTCCACCACCGCCCACTTCGTGTTAGCTATTATCTTTTCTTAGACGCCAATGCCTCACCAGTGGAAGTCGCATCCATAGAAAGAGGGAGGTAGAGAACAGCGGCCAATGAATGTTGATGATTGGCACCTAAAGGGAAGAGAAGGAATTGTGTATCCCCAATAGATACGACGCGCACAACCAGATAAATTGCGTTCTTGTTGAAGACGTGGTTGATACCGGTATAACGGCTCGGGTGGAGGAATGGACTTATGAGACAACACTAATACTGATACAGAAAGTGGCTTCCTACGATGAAAGGGAGAGTGAAGGTGGAAGAATGTGACCTTCCATTCGGAAGATCCCAATTTCCTAAATTCGAACCATGTCGGGAAAGGCCAGATATTACCTGTGCCATACAAATACATACAATCCCAGGAGATATAAACAGAGTACGCTCGCTACCGTTAAGCAGGTCCCAGCAGCTCGTCGGCGATCGCTCGTCCTGCCGCCCTACCCGAAAAGATGCATCCACCGAGAAACGTGCCTTCAAGGGAATTATAGCCGTGTACGCCACCACCACCGAACCCCGCCGCCTCTCCCGCCGCGTATAACCCGGGGAATTTCTCACCATCTGCTTTTAACACGTTGCTCTCGAGGTTTGTCTCGAGTCCGCCGAGAGTTTTGCGCGTCAACAGGTTCATCCTCACGGCAATCAGGGGTCCGTGTTTCGGGTCCAGCAGGCGATGCGGTGGTGTTACACGGCTCCTGGAGTCAATCCAGTAGTTGCGGCCGTTTCGAATCAGCATTATCTGCGCGTCTTTGCAGTATTCGTTCGTTACTTGGCCGTCGCGAGTCTCGACGATTTCTCTAATGGCTTTCGGGTCGAGCAGAGGTCCACTGACCGATTTGGCGAGTTCGTTCATGCCGGTGATTAGATCGTCGAGATTGTCGCGCACGACGAAGTCTTTGCCGTGCTTCTGGAAGTTCTGGACGGGCACTGTGCCCTTGGAGCTGAAAAGCCGGTTTTTGAGCACTTGCCATATGCTCTTTGCTGTGAGATCCGGGTTCTGCTCAGAGCCCGAGAGCGCGAACTCGCGGGCGATGATGGTCTGATTTAGGATGAACCAGGTATAGTCATAACCGGTGCTGCAGATATACTTGAGCGTTGACAGTGTGTCAGATCCAGGGTAGAGGAATGGCGGAAGTCTCTTCCCAGTCGCGTCAATCCAGAGCGACGACGGCGCCGGTAGGACTCGGATTCCGTGGCTTGGCCAAATAGGATCCCAATTCTGCAGTCCCTCAGTGTAGTGCCACATTCTGTCGCGGTTGATGAAGTGTGCGCCGGCTTCCTCGGCAATATCCACCATTCGGCCATCGACGTGCGCCGGAACACCGATGACGAAGTTCTCCGGTACCTTCGGGCCCAACCGATCTACTGGCCAAGCCTTCTTCACCGCCTCTACGTTGCCTCCAATGCCACCGGAAGATACAAGCACAGCCGAGCCGTGAAGCTCAAAGTCGCCAACTTCCGTTCGTGACGTCTTTACTCCTCTAGGAGACGAATCCGGCTCGAGAACCTTTCCTCGGACGCCCGACGCCCTGCCATTCTCATCGACTAGCAGTTTGTCCACCCTGTGTCTGAACTTAAACTCTACAATGCCTTTCTTTTCAGCTTCTCTGACGGGTTCCGCGAAGACGCGCACGACCTCGGGTCCAGCGCCCCAGGTGACGTGGAAGCGCGGGACCGAGTTGCCGTGGCCATCGGCGGTACCATCGCCACGCTCGGCCCACCCCACGTTGAGCATGAAGCCCGCGCCCAGGCCCTTGAGATACTTCTCCATGCCATCCGTGGCGAAGTCCACGAAAGCCTCGGCCCAGCGACGCGGCCAGATATCTTCGCCATCCAGCCGATCGAACTGCGCCGACCCCAGCCAGTCGCGCAGCGCTAGGGTGCGGCTATCCTTAATGCCCAGACGACGCTGCTCAGCTGAGTCGACGCAGAAGATGCCGCCAAGCGACCAGAAGGCTTGTCCACCAAGGTTCTGTTCGCCTTCTTGGTCAACAATGAGCGTTCTGACGCCGCGCTGCGACAGCTCGAAGGCCGCCACTAAGCCAGCTAAGCCGCCGCCCACGATGATGACGGGGAGCTTCTGCTCCGACGCGCCGTTTTCGCTCGCCATGATTCCTTCTTATTTGATTGGCCTATCTTCTCTCTGCTTATTCACATTGAATAATGAGTACCTAAGAGGTAGCGAACGAAACTAGGTAAATAAGGTTTATATAAGTAGCTCTTTAAGTTGCTGAAACTCGACGTATTACGAATTTTCAATTCAAAGGAATGGCTGAAGCTGAAAGGTATGCCTGAGCACAGCAAAGTGACTGCATCGAATCCTTCCGGTAGATGCCTTTATTTCATGGTAGGGATTGTAGGTACCTTTATGTATGGTTTTTGGACCGGGATGGCTGGCACCAGCAAGCCCGTAAGTCGACAGCGGGGTTAGCACGAGTTACAGCGGTTCCGTCGGGGGTGGGTGGTGTGACCCCTTATATGTACCGAGGCTTGTCCCGTCGAACGATGGTGATCATTGTCTCCGTGTTACCTTTGTACTTGTATACTATAGCCGTCGCCCGATTCTCAGCTGTTCTACACCATACGAAGAGGCAGTTAGTTTAATTGATCGCTTTATTCACATGCAGAAAAGGTTGGCTCTCCCTACCATGCTAAGATCGGCCAGTCTGTTATACACCTGTCCTGGGTAAGGCTATCCCAATTGGCCAATGGGAGATACCTGGTATAATTCAGTTCAATTCAATGCAAATTCCAGCTAAAATACTCCATCATTCAAAGTTCTTTACCGTCGGGTTGACTGAGTGAGAAGCTGATGTACTCTGAAATAAAGAAGTGGGGTTGCCATCATACACTATATATGTCTACATAAAGCACGGATTATCCCAGTGTCCGTATCCGAAGCCCAGCTGGCTCAATGGTAGAGCATCAGACTTCTAATCTGAAGGTTGTGGGTTCGAGTCCCACGTTGGGTGCAATTCTTTTTTAGATTCGTTTCAAACTCTCTCTTTTTCTTTTAACATTATTTAGACTGGTTGTACATATGCATATGCTAGTTAAAACGTGGGTAGCACCTGACTCGCCGTCACAATGGTTCGATCTTTCTCTGCGAAGAGCCTTGACGAGATTGAACCGGCCAGCGTGAAGTACAGCAGGGAGAGGGGAGGAGCGCACTTTGATTCTCACGAGATAGTTGCTTCCTTGGGCTTTAGAATGCTTAACACCTAAGACCTTAAACACATATGGCTGTCACTTAGCAGAGCGCAGCTCCCAACAACTACACTTAACAGTTCCCAAGTACATAATCCATTAGATACAAATAAGTACCGCCAGAAATATGGTATATGTGACTTAGCCTGATACACTTTTCATTTAGTATCCGGGTTTCTATGGAAAGCAAAGCTATTTTCCCCTTTTGTACTTGATCGGATGGGCGTCCGTCCAGCCTGTCTATGTACATACATGGCAAAGCCTGTCACAAGCCTAATAACCCCTCTTCCTACTCACCCGATTTAAGAACTCCTTGCCCTCGCTTAGTCTTCGAAGGTTGATCTTCAGAATATCTAGAAGGCGGTGGTTATAGCCGTTCGAATTACCACTAACATGTGGCGTGATGATAATGTTCTTCGCATCCCACAGTGGGTGCTCCTTCGGCAAGGGCTCTGGGTCCGTGACGTCAAGGGCCGCCCCTCGGATCCATTCTTCGTTGAGCGCCGTTACCAAGTCATCCGTATTTATGACTGGTCCTCGCCCGATGTTTACTACAAATGTACCCTTCCCCTTGAGGGTCTGGAATTGCGGTTTGGAGATCAACCCCTGTGTCTGGGGCGTTAGGGGCACGGCGAGAACGAGGAGGTCGAGGTCCGCGGATAGAAATTCGGTAATCTCTTCCGGTTCCGTCCCCGAGAACCATTTGGACGGTATGGTACCATCGGGGTCACCCAAGCCGGGGACAATGTAGGAATGATCACGGCGAGACTCAGGGGTAGGCCTTGGCCTGTTCGTGTATGCATACACATCCATCCCGATGGCTTTGGCCACTCTTGCTACCTGCCTGCCGATGCTTCCATACCCGAAAATGCCACTACACGGCATGGTCAGCATCAACATTTGATGCCTTAGCGTCTATGAATACTTACACTCGTTGGTTTACGGCGTCTTGGGTATCTGAGTCATCCCAGCTGTGCTCCCATTTATGTTCCTTCATGTTGTCGAGGAATCGTGGAACTGCGAGCATTAGAGTGAGAATTTTCACCATGAACGCCTCAAACGGGGTAAACTCACTGCGATGTTGGAAGGCAAGGTATGTGCAGATGATCCATTCTGTGATCTGAGGTCTATCGCGATCGGGACGAAGTTAGTTTAACGGGATCATAACTGATGTAAATGACGTCCTGTTTGGGCGGCATAGCTTACGGGTGCACGCCGTTCGCCGTGCAAAAAGAAATGTTCGTGTCAGTGAACAGCGGGTTATTCAAGATATAGTTCGCCCCGGCGCTCTGGAGCTGGACTAGCTGCAGATTCGGTGCCGCCTCCTTGGTAGGGAACTTGGGACCCGTTAGAAGAATCGTGACTGTCTTCCAATCCTCATCGCCGATGTGACTCGGGAGTGTCTTCTCCTGCCATGTATCCCAATTCGCGTGCACGACCTCTAAGCCCGGAAACGTCTTGTGCAAATCATCGATATATCCAGCGGGCGGGTCCCAGGGCACGAGCATGAGCAGCTTGTGCCCTCTCAAGTCCTTGTTCGGAGCCACCTCCATGACAGCAGTGCCTGACGGGTTTTCCACGAGGATGTTTCTCATGTTATGAGTTGTTTCGATGATTCAATCGTAATTGAGGAGAACTCAAAAGATCGTAGCATCAAGCTCTCGGAATGATGTCGATTATGATACGTACCTTGCGATTCCCCCGCCGCTGCCGACTTAGGCCAGGTCTATGGCGCAATCGGAGTTAGTCGGTCTGTACGAAAGGGGCAATTGAAGCGCTAATGTACGCCCTTTTATTACAACACAGTTACTGGGCACGTCAATCGGAGATATTTTGCTTGATTAGGTACCCAGTACAATTAACTATGAAATATTGAAAGTGAACGTCTAGAAATTCGATATATTTAAAGATGGGCGGATTTCGTTTGGCTGTTCCTAAAATTCCCGTGTACTTTGATATCGTTATCTCCAAGTCGGGGAGCATGCGAGTAACGGAATAGGATTGTTATAGCTAGCTGTTATACGCATACCGATGTTGCTGTCTACATGGAGTGTTGGGGATTTCTGGCTGGCACTCTTCAATCGCAACCTTCCCATCACATTTTCGCTTTTCCCTAGACTTCAGATTGAGGACACCTGAAGATATATTCATCTGCACACGTAGAAAGGTCTCTCTTCTCAAAACAATATCGAACATGTCACTGCTAGATCTCCCGCCGGAACTTTTACGGCAGGTCATCGTAGAGTCGATGCCCGAGGGGTTCGAAAGTCTTTTGTTAAGCTGCCGTCCCATCTACGACTGTGGAAAATCTTTGATCGCGTTGCACAATACTCGTAAGGAAGAGTGGGAGCACGTCGATTTCGACAAGTATTTCGACTACATGCCCGCTTTCAGCTGGCTTCTCAGAGTTACGGACGAACCAGTTTTATTAAGGTATATTAAGTCGGCTAACTTTCGATCTTACTCTGAGGTATCCCTCATCTTCGGGCGCCTACAATGGGATGACGCAGCCCTCAACCGCATCAAGAAGTTCATCGAAGAATCGCCATATTTGCGCAAGGCGGAACACGTAGACCCCCAAAAATGGGCTGATATGGCTTTCGACAATGTCGGTTCTTTCAATAGGTACTTATCGTTGATGACCACGTTTTTCCTTACACTCTTGCCAAATGTCGAGACTCTAGCCCTCTCAGAAGCAGTGATAAACTTCGTTATCCAGCCGTCAACGGGCACACAGCGTCACAACTTCGTCCCTGAGGTATGGAGCGTGATGGAAGCGATCAGAGAGACGGCTGAAGCAAATCCCAAGGGCGCGTCACTTGGCAAGTTGACAGAATTGCGAATTGAAAGACTCAACAGCTACACGCCCGAATTAGACTTGCAGACACTTTCACCCTTTCTAGTCTTGCCGAATCTCATAACGCTATATGTCTCTAGCTGCGTGGCTATTGGTGATGGCCCTGTTGGCGCGGGTTATCGTTGGCACTACCCAGACATTAGCTCTGGCTTGCGCACCATCGACCTACAATGCACCTGCATGGACATTACTAGCCTTTCTCAATTACTCTCCCACACACCACATCTGATAAGTTTCAAATGCGGCTACGCGCTCAACGCTCAGGAGTCCCAGTGTGGCTGGGATGCAGGAACTTTCATTGCCACCGTTGGGGAGCACGTGGGTAGCCATCTTGAGGAACTTGATATCCGTGAGAGTATCCTTGCTGATGAAAATTACGACGAATTCATCCCTATGAAAACCCTTGCTGATGGAATTGTTACCGGAGTCACCTCTATGACGGAATTTACAAAGCTCAAGTCCCTTCGGATTCCTGCCGGTCTATTCTGCGGCCCCTCTGTGGAATCCGGCGAAAGAAGGGGGAAAGATTACACACCACCGAGAGAAGGCTTCATGCCATGGACGATCGAATATATTCCGCCTTTGGCTCCGATGCTACCTCCATCTCTCGAAGCTCTTACCATAGTGATTAGCATAGAGGCCCATACAGACACCGCCGAGGTTATAAAGAAGCTATTCGTCAACTTCGCGGCCGATCGCCAGAGGCGTCTACCCAACCTCAAAAGCATTGACATCTTTAACACTGCCCATGGTTTGTATACGAAAGAGCATGCCTCCATCCGTGCTTCTGTCGCACCTGCAGGCGCGGTTTGCAGCTTTGACGCTTATAATGCTATTGAGGAATATTATTTCAGCCAAGCTCGCTAGTAATGCGCATGTTGACGGAATGCTTACATTCTGTCACCTTCTCTCATACCGTGGAGGGACCTCTGGACCTCGCGTCCTTGTCTTGTATGAAGGGCATAACAATTGCTCTTTATACGCGTTATAGCCGGCGACCTACGCATAATGCTTAGGCATCATACTCTGTGACTCCCACTCCCATAGAAATTCACAGGCATCTTCTGGGCGAGAAAAAAAAATCTAGAGGCACTTATTTGCGACATTGGGTCTTGGCCACAGTTTCAATGACTACGACAGAGTGGGCTACAGATCATCGCAGCAAGGAGGCGCTATGTCTCAGGGATTTGGCGTTCTCATGCACTTCTGCATCTCGGCATAGTATTTGATCAAAGCAATGGGGGCGCGCATACTGCAAGACATGCTTCAGCAATTCACCGTTTCATTTTCATTAGAGTAGCAATTATTCGTATCATTACTCCCTATTACGCCGCCATTGAGGCAAGCTGTTGGGTATGTGTTCTGTCTAACCATCTTCTATGTTTACCCTATACCACGCAGCCAACGGGCTCCAGTTTCCAATCTCCGAGCCTCAGCTCGAGCTTAAACTCCGAGCCATGCAAAGCAATGCATTCATTACCGTACCCTTCATACCCTGCCAAAGGGGAGATCTAAACTTTTTGCTATCCTGTATTCCCCTCCCTCTACCTAAAAAAAAGTAACACAAAAAAAGCGGTCGTGCCCGTTGAAGGATGCATCGCCTGGGGTATAATTGTTCTCGAAAACAACACTCGTAAAAGAAAAAGAAAGGCAAACGCGCCAGTATTACTTCTTCAACACCCTCCGCCACTTCTCCAACGCCCATCGTATGAGCTTGTGTTGCCGCTCGTCGGACGCTTCCTAGCGCGCGACTTCGTCGGCTCCCACTGTCGGCGGGGCGGGTGGCTCCTCGTACGCCGGACTCAGTGCCCTGCTCCCCGTGTCCTGGCTTCGCCGGCTCAGACTTAGGTCCTCCACACTCTCGTACGGGATGTCGCACGTGTAAGAAGGTGGAGACGGCGGGACATCTTGGTAGATCGGGGGCGCCTCGTTATCCCAGCTGACGCCGAGACCCGCACGCTCCGTGATCACGACGCCGAAGTGCATGCGTAATATGCGAGCAACTCCGGTGGGTGTGATGTGCTTAGGGTGGGCTGTAGGGGCATATTCCTGCACGACCACCATCTCAACCACCAGCTGATGCGTGACCTCGGTGCCGTCCTCGCTCTTGAGATCGCAGGCCGCCTTCGCGTTAGGTGGGAGCGCGCACTGGATCTCCATCTCGATGCATCCGGACGGCGAGTAATCGGATTTCCATCCGTTGTGCATGTCCGCATGAGCTATCGTCCGTGCATCAGTGCGCTTGGCGCCCTTCTTGGTCGGGACGCCAGTTTCCGGGTCCTTGGGCGAGTGCTTCTCGCAGGCAGGAGCGACGGTGACCATATTCTCCTCGAGCTTCCACGAGAGGCGCTTCAACTTCCAGTACTCAACACTCTTGGCGTCGACATTGTGCTTGACGATGCCGTCGAGGCGCAGGGTAAACGTGTTGGTGCTAATAGGATGTATTACCTGCGAGAAGTGCACGCTGGCGGCGATGTTGGTGGGCGGGAAGATGCGGATGCTGTGGTGCGGCTGTTCCGGGACCTGGACCGAGCGCTTCACATCTATGTTCTTGGCGAGCTTGATCACAGGGCCGACCTTGGGCGTCACCTCTGCGGAGAAGTCATACCGGATGGTGACGAGCGGATTGTCGGTGCTCGCCGGTAAATGTCCGTCTAATAATACGGAGAAGGGGAATTCGTGTATCCCTGGATGTTTGTGTGAGTAAAGTGCCGATTTCGGAGAAATTGAGAGATCGGAAAGGGTAAGACTTACGCTTAGAGAGGATTGTCGGCTCACTCAGAAATGTCCAAGTTTTCAACTCCGTGGTCTGGTTCGCGCAATTCTGGCAGTGGCCTGTAAACGGCCGCTTATGTATGACGTGGATTTCCAGTTTGGCGGAGAAGTTCTCGACTTCGAAGTCATCCTCCTTGACGTCCAGTAATAATTGGCCGGAAACTAGTGCGCCTGTGCTATTTTCGGGCTCCCCATGCATAACTGCAGGGGGCGATTCAATTTTCCAGTCCAGTGACGCATAGGGATTTACTGCTTGTTCCTTGGAAGACTTGGAGCCACCAAGATGCAAGCTTGGAAAACTGAGGCGGTGATGCGTGTGAGCTTCCTTCTGCTTCTCCTTGGGCGGTTCGGCCATCTTTACAGGGGGTGCAGCGTAGACGTGCGATTGGAGGTGATCGGCAGCGCCTTCGAGAACCGACGATGCGGGAGACGAGTGGCGTGTGGGTCTTTCTCTCGAGGCGGATCGCGAATTGGGATTGCTTCTCCGTTGTACCGATGCTTTGATATTGTGGATGCTGTCGTTTGAAGACCGAAAGAAGTCGACTACCCGGTGAGGCATGTTGAATAACTGAGGTCCTTAGACCTGTGGATCCTCGTATGTCTTGCGGTTTCCTTCCCTAGGCCCTTATAGCCTTAATTTGTTCCGACCAGGTGCGGTTTCGCTAGTTCGCTGTCGCTCGACGCCGATGCCGATTTGCAGCTGGAAGTTACGAGGCGTCTGGGCAGAGCTAATGCATCCGGTTGGTGGCCGGGTTCTTGGTGACGCAGGAAAATCTGGGGAATAACGCCTAATTTCAGGCCAATGGCGTAATGCAACCCAATTCTAGGGAAAACGCTATCGAGTCGGCTGATCTGATGCCAGAACAATGGTTCGTCATATACAGCAGCTAACGCCCGCTAGCCAGCTGGTCGATAATTGGATGCTGCGGGTTCGTATAGAGTCGGAGTTCAACCAAGGAATTCCTTCTGCAAGCCGAATTCTCTGGATGTTTCCTTTGCACTCCTTCTAGTTCACCGCGAGTGTTCCTTCACCTCGGTGCGGTGGTCAATGTCGACTTCGCGAGCGTAGACTGTGGTGCTGAATTCTGTATGTCCCGATTCGGTCTGTTCGCAATGCGCTGCGGGTTTCTGATTGGCCACGGTGGCGTGCGTGAATGTTGCGCCGCGTGAGTATCGTGATAGAATAATAACGATATGTGAGGCTGAAAGCTGCTCGAGGGCGGTCTCGGATCTCGACAGCTGATTCTGGGTATTTAGATGCCTTGTCGTGGACTTTGCGCCGCGCTGTTCGGTGGCGGGGTAGATCGTGTAAGTGGTAGTGGACTAATAATGTTTGGACGTAGTAGATTAGATGCTCGGCGGAATCACTTTTTCGTCAACGCTTGCGTCTCCTTTCGCAATTATGATTTACTAGCAATATAAGGTTTTCCCATCGTAGCCCGTTGGATGCCGGGCGACCACGATGTTATGTAGCTGGCGCAATAATAGCCTGCTTCACATCATGCTTTCGCCAGAGCTTTCCATCAAGTAATTATGTGTCATGGATTCGACGGACTGGGACCCGCCCTTGTAACTACAGCATAGGGCCGCCTAATTTCAGCGCTCAAGGCCCTCAAGCTCCTCCACTGGGCCACAGAGGTCACAGGGGGCTACAGGGCACGTACTCAAACGCCCGTGACCGATTCGTTACGTCTCTTTGGGCAACCTTTTCTTTCGTTTCGTCCCTTACGCATTCGCTTCCAGCCAGCCTTTAGCGCCGCTAAAATTTACGTAAGCGGAGACCTGAAAAACGGATTTGTCCAGGGCGCTGCAGGGGTGTTCCCAAGCACTAAATTGAATGGCCTTTCAATTCTAGAAGCGCTATGTTCCCTGTAAGGTAAAATGTACCTGGATGGCTAGAATTTTTTTCGATCCCAGATCTGACTCTTCTAAGAAAACCCATTGGCATTGGCGCCAAAATCTCATCAGCATTTCTTGCATGTCTTACTAACATGTGCTAGATGAGACAAAGATAAAGATGGCCCGCAATCAGCCCCGTCCGAACTCCGGGGTTGGAAAGTGTAGAGTCACCGCATGAGGTTAAGCTGCGAAGACGCAACAGCTGATGCAATTCCGCCCATGCAAACAAACAATGGGAATGTACAAACACCATGGGTAACATTGACTATTGGCAATGACACCTTCATCAGGCGTTGTGATATCGGACATAACTGGCGAGCTCGAACCATCCAACCGCTTGACTGGTTCGGGAGTTAGAGAAATCTCTATCCGTGGCGCACTCCCCAGCGCGATCTGGCAAGAAATTTCACATGACCCACTTGAACGAAGCCATCGTGAAAACTGTGAACGTACGATGGCCACTGGAACCACTTGAGAGCCACACGAGGGCCACGATCCGATGACTAGTTGGGCGGTGTTACTCGATCGTTACCCTATAAGATCCACAGCGGAGCGCCCGATTGCCAAATCGGTACCCGGCGGAATCAAGCGAAGGACCTGGAAGAGCTCCGAAGCGGGTTCCAGAGTTCTTGAAAGCTCTTTGACTTCTCTGCCAGATTGGGCCTAGCGTATATTCCGCTTGAGCTCGGCTTAGTCGACTCTCACAGGTTTTATGTGCGTTTATGCGGAGAAAACGGTACTGAAGGGGAAACGTAAACGCGTAGCACCCACAGTTTGGCTAGATGAAAATAGACTGACCGTATTGCAGCTCTAGCTCCTACGCTGTAGCCTCGACCTACCGCCTGCAAACAATAATATAGGAACTATAATTAGTATACGAGTGCCATACTTGGATTTAGGGGATAGATGGCTTATTGTCAAATATACTGAACCTAATTTGACTCTGTTGCGTTATCATCAAAATCGCAAATAGCGATGTAAAAGAATCTGGATACCTAGTTAAGATAGATATTATCTTAGAATCTCACTATCCATTTTGTAGCAAGCATCGCACACCTCTTGTGGCAACGGCTAGGCTCTTCCTACCTCAATATGAACAAACGTTGGTATCCCAAATAAGATACGAACAGTTGAAATGGCCTCGATTACACATGTTAAGTCTTGAAGCATCTATGTGAGTAAGGACTTCTGAGGTCTTGCTTGTATGTTGTCATCTGCCACTTATAAGGATAGAGATTATCCGGGCTGTTACATTGCGATACACTCTGATGTCTATATAAAATTGCATCCTATTAAGAAATTCGATCGGCATTAAAGCTTATCAAATTGTTCACATGGATTTACTTACAACCCCTCATTTGGCTTCATTAACAGGCTTAGGTTTCATTCGGGACGTCACAATAGATTATGGTAGATTGAAACCAAGCTGGCTAAATTAACGACGAATCCCAGATTAAGTAATTCCCCGCGTCATGACACAGGAGCAGCGACGCGTCCTAGGCGAATCTTACATTTCCTAGCTATAAATTCACTAGGGATTCCGTACGGGGCGGAGATGTTGGATTTTGCGTACGAAGTTTTGACATTCCCATCCTCGCTACCGTGAAAATGCGCCTCTCGCTATTCCTCTCTGCGGGCGTCTTGGCGCCTATCGTCGGTCTTGCTGCTCCTGTCACGCACGATGGAGCCCTTTCTAAGAGAGAAAACCTCTGCAGCCTGAAGGCTCCACCCGCTCTCTGTACACCAGACGACACTGTAACTGTGGAGGAGACCGCAGCGAGGGCTTACAAGTTCTACCGCGCATTTGTGGTGGATGGTGACCCTAGGACGATGTTCTCCCTCATTGATTCTGTCTATACAGTAAGTTATCTTTGGAAGTCTTTCTGTGGGGAACAAAGGGGGCACTAAATACTGAATACATCACAGCAACACCACGCTGGATATGCATCAGGGCCCAACACCATCTGGCCCCTTTTCTGCTCGGGGAATAAGCTGGGGAACGAACAGAGCACCGCTTGGTGCTTCGACGCTAGCACGAACATGTCGTACGCTCGATACTCTACTACGGACAGATGGCGTTGGGTCGGTGGTTGTGTTCATGAACACGTAGGTCTCCTGAATTGTATGCGGGATCCCAATACTAACAGCTTGCTCTAGTGGGACCAGGGAGAGCGAATTCCAAGCGCGGATAAGTGCTTCAAGCTGAACACTACAAGCACATCCAAGTGGAGCCACTGAAATGGTTATTGGATACCCTGAATTTTCAGTTGGGCATGAGTATGGATGGGGGCCAACCTGAGTATATGTCTATCTATGAACGTGTTTCCTCCACTGCTAAGGTCGTGATTCTGGTTAGGTGCTCGTCCATGAAATGTCACTGTCAGCCTGTCAACAGAATAACCCATAGAAATCGGGAACTAGTTTTAGTCTGGTAGATCGTGCTCGGTGCAAGCTTCCTAGCCAGCCATATGTTGTTGGAGTCGTTAGTTCCCAGGATATCCTCCGTAAATGAGAACTCACAAAACCACAGTTTGTTACGTTACAATAATTTACGCAAAAAGGGGTTATGTGAGGACCCACCTTAATTATCTACCCAATTGGAAAGCTCAAATCAGGGATCTCGGCCAAGCTCGGGCTAAAAGCGGCATGGTCCCAGATTTCAGGGTTCTAGAAGAAAGGGAGACAAGAAAAGGCAATGGCATTCTTGAATTCTTGATCTTTGAGACGCTCGTCATCTGGAAAGGGTGCATGCATTATATACATGGGTTTATACCTACTGTAGAACCTTGTGGAAATCATATTTGCTAAGACGACCGGAACGGATAGGGCTAGCTCAGCTGAGAGATTGGACTCTCCAGATCATCAATTGATCTCAATTGACCTGAAGATGTCATATGGGATATTAGGTACTTAGGTACCTCTTGGAAGCGGGCGTCCCCTAGACTCAAGGAAAAATATTTCTTCCCCAATAATCCGGCGGGGCTCGCCGAATGGGGGCCGGAGGAGGATCCACTTGAGTCACAGGACGTGGACTTCGAGATTATTTTCATCAACTTTTTGTTCCTTTGCTCTTCTCAGCTCCCCACCAGCATCCACATTCACGAACATTTTTTTTTTGTTTGTTCAGGCTGGCTGGTTGTCTCGGTGAATGGCCTAGTCCACTGCCTCCTTCAAGGTTGTGAGCCGCAGCTTTCCGCGACTCCACCGGGTGGAAAAAAGAATTTTCCCCTGGCTAACGGCCGAGAGATCGTGATGCCCCTTGCGTGCCCGTTCATTGTTACTTGACACCGCCACGTCCTCAAATCTCGCTTGCTATACCACACGTGCGTAGTTCTTGGAATGGGAATCCATTATTAGGTCATCAACCTTGGAACCAACTCTTCTACGGCCCGACGAGCAATGTCAAATTTTCACAAGCTCCACAAAGTTTCCCATGTGTCGCTTGTCAGTAACGTTATTGTTCCAGCAGCTATCCATGGCCTATCCAGGGACGTGGTACTGGTTTATAGGTGAAGCAAGGACTCGAGATATCCATCATTCAATGGTCTAGGTCGCATCTTTGTTCATATCTCGGAAGAAAACTCTCTCAGGTACATATATTACTCTATTTTTATCCCGTATATGCAAACTCTTTAGCCCTTCGTTTCTAGTTCACGATGGCCGTCACGGGGAAGCGGGGGACACATTCCCCCTTAGACACTGTATGTCGATCCAATGGGGCCGAACTTAAAGTTGCTGTAGGTGACCTTGGCGTTCTTGAATCTTTCGCGTACCTGCTCCGGCTTGCTGCCGCCAACGTCGCATTCGCCGCGGGGCACACCGGGCTCCGACGGGTCACGGTCAAGGGGGTACCTCTCGCCGTCGAGCCAAAGCATGTTGGCATAAGCCTATTGGCCTGTTAGAGTGTACTTGGCGCTAGAGGTAAGGGGTTGAATTTCACTTACATCGTCCCAGACGGACATAACCAAAACCATGGGCTTGCCGGTAGCCTTGCCCATCGTCTTCAAGCCGCCTAATTCCTGGAATCGCTTATTGTCCTTGAAGATGTCCTTAGCAGCATCTGTGTGGGAAAATCAGCTCTAGAACATATCATAGAGGTTGATATTGGAACCTACCGCAGAACCCAGCGTCGATCGAGCTGCCTCCAGAGACGTACTTTGACTTGGGGACCTCGATCTTCTTTCCATTCTGGATGAAATACTGGGATAAGCTTGTGAGTGAGGTCCCGGAGCCGTGGAATTGGGTGACAACGGTGAATTTCTTGCTGGTGTCGATGGTTTTGCCCTTGCCGTAGAAGTTGGTGTTGCCATGTCGAAATGGGTTCAAGTCACATCCATCAGGATCACAGCTGCCCGAGTAGCGGTCATCGGAGTATGTACCACCACAGTTGGAGCTCTCGCAAACGAAATATCCCTCTTTCTGGCAAGGATGAGGGGTCAAGGCAAAGGACATACTGTTGGCCTCCCACAAGTCCATCTCAGCACAGCAGGCTCCATTGTTGCCAATACCAGAGCTCTTGTCTGTGTTGGATGGCTGCCAGCCCTCGGAATTGGCCTAAATGGAGAAGCATAAGGTTAGTTCTGGTATGATGAGACGCCGAAGATGCCCCATTCTATCTTACCTTACCCCCAACCCATTTCAAGTCCCTAGCACATTGCGAATCGCAGTAGCCAGTACCGTACTTGGCACCGGCCTTGTTGGTCGGGTAGCGGGACTTCCCACCATCTTCGTCCATGGAGACGAAGTACACAGCACCGTTAAGACCGCAGCCCAGATCGGCGTTCTCAACATCGAACGCGATCTCGTTCCCGTTGGGGGTGAACATCTGGTACTTGTCGGCGCCGTTCATGAGGTATAGACGAGAGCCGATGTTGACTCCATACTGGTGCTCGTTACGGAACTTCATCGTCACGGCGTTGCCAGAAGTCGTTACTCCGTACGTCCCCGAGTAGTCAGCTCCCTCAATGGCGCAGTTTTTGGTACAGGTGTCGGCGTCTGGGCATGCAGTCTGGTTCCACTCGTTGCCGTCATAGCAGTTTTGGTAGCCGTCGGTCACATGCGTCCATCGCCAGTTGGAGTCAATGACGAGCTCGCCGTTGACGTTGCTGCACTTGCCGGCGCCGGTACATCGTTGCCAGGTGATCTTGGGATGCGTCTCGGCGTCTTCCTTGCCAACTTGCTGAGCATTGCTCAAGGCTAGCAGAGTCGCGAAAGCGGCGGTAGTAGCCTTGCTATGCATGTTGATAGAAGGGTGCGCGAGAGCAATGTCTGAGAAGTATGAAAACCTGCTGGCCTGCCGTGACTTCAAGCTCAATAAATGCCACGATCATGCGGCCCTTTTATTTCTGTCTCAATTGCAGCTCTCCTCAACGGCGATGCCATTACGGAGGTGGTCGCCGGCCTAGGTCGTGGATCTCCTCGTACAAGACGGGAAAGACGGCGCTCGACCTCCATAGCTTAACATAAGGCTTGGATGAGGATAGCAAATCAGATTCATGATCCGGTTAAATGAAGAATTGGTTTGCGGCGGCTCTAGTACACGTTCGGCAAAAGCCTTGGCTTTCATGTCCGGGGACAGGGGTACTACATGGCTACTTGAGCGCGGCTCACTGCTTGGCAGATATTTGAAACTCCATCGAAGTAGCTGTAGCTTGGTCAAAACCTACGGTAGCGAGATACGGGTACTTTATTATCTTACCTCGTGCTATATGAGCGCATTTACATTAGTGCAAACTGGAGAATCCACTTGTCATTTATACAGTGATGGCCTTCGGCCTGGACGGGCCGGCCGCACGCGATCTGAGCTGCAATATGCGGTCTTGAGAAGCTAAACGGTGGTGAGATATTTTCAGTTCCTCCAGAGAATAGCGCTTACGGGCCTAAACGACGTAGGATATTCCAACACCAGACGCCTTCAAGTTGTCCACTTGGAGCCATCGAAAGGCGCTTAAGAAGACACGACAAATCTATAAATTTCCCGATTATATTGTTTTGCCTCGTGGCCTGTCTGGGATTATTATAGACCGGCCTAGAAATAAGCTACATTCTGGCCTCTCGAGCTCTTTTTACTGTAGCCTCCCGTACGCCTAGTATACTAATACGTTGGTATGGACATCGTGCTCAAGAGCTTCACGGAAGTTCTTATGCTTATCTTAACATCTCAAGTAGGTAGCTTGCAATTTATTGGTTATCGTCCTAAGTTTCTTGTCGCATGCACCTGTATGCATGATAGCTACCCTGCTGCTCAAACTGGTGATGATCACCATATCCAGTAACCTGGGTCTCATGCTCACCTGTTATTACGCGGGATTAGAGCTCAATGTTCCATTTCTGACTGTAACCCACTTGTAACCAACTCTGGGGCAGCTCGTGGCAGGGCGATCAACCTTGAGCGCGGGTTCTAGATCGGATATCGTTCCCGGCTCTATATCCATCCCTATAAGGCTAGCCCCCGACAACCCCCACACACCTTTTAGCGCTATCAGTAAGGTTCCCCTCTTCATCAACCCCATTTGTTGTGTTCTACTTCGCGGCATCGTTTCTTAAAGCGCCCCATCTCCTCTAAGGTTAGCTATGAACTGCCGGACCATTCATCTCCGTGGTAGATACTCAAAGGAGCATCCAAGTGACCTACAGACAGAGGAGCAAGATGTGAAAGGTCTAGACACTAGATCGATCTCCGAAACACCAAGGCGTCCCAAGCTATAGTGGAATATGACAGGGAAACGCTACAAGGAACATTGCCGATTTTGAGTTTAGGTCATCCAGCCTCATCGGGGCCAATAGCAGCGCTTAACTCTTTTATGAGTTTATGTCTGATAGATGAAGGTCTTATCTTGCTCTCCTCATATAAAACCGGGAAGCAATCCCGGCACTTGTCATCTTGACCCGCATAGGTCTAGAAAAACTCACGAAGCCAAGAACATAACCATAATCGGTCTGAGTGCCTCACTTATACCGTAGGAGACTCGTGAGCCAACTTACTCGAGGAATCGGAGGTGGCTTCATTCGAGATCTGGGCAAATGCGGCTTGCAAGAAAAAAAGATTCATCCATCGACCACGCGGACCCGTGTCCGTACACCAAACCCGAAGACTAGAGAGACTATCCATAATTACTGCTGATACTTCCATGGCTTTCGTTAATGCCACGGTGCCATCGATTCTGTCTTAGAATCGCACTACTGTTAGAAATGATTTAACTCCTGTCCAGACACCGTAGCTTCGATCTGGAAAGAGTGCTACATTCTTTTTGCTATTGGATAGAATCGACTACCTAGACACGTGTTCTACCTGCATTTTAATATGATTTTAGAAGCGTCTAGGCTTTCATCAAATAATTAGCTTTGCCTTACGTAGATTTGCGTTGCGTTGCGATAATCAAAATGGAGCGCGAATTCTAGACCTCAAGGATACGATTACTATTGGAATTCAAGCCAGAAACTTAAGAACAACGTGGTTTCCTTGAACTTTTATATAAGAGTAATATTAAGCTAGATCATACTGTAATGACATCCCGCCACGCTAGAAGCGGTATATTCATAAGCTTAACCGTCTCTATACTAATCCCACGATATTGGCCGTGTCATTAATACTGAAATAGCATTGAATGAAGATAATTTAGATACCCAGGTACCTAGGTGGCTGGACCTTTACTTTTTTGAGGCGCCCATGAAGACATCACCTGAACCCGCCGAAGTATAGGGGTTGCCGGAACCAGAGTTTCCATTTGTAGTATCTTTCAGTGGCTTTTTCTTACCAGACATATCAACCTTACCGGGAGAGTTAGCCGGGTACTGCTGAGCGCTCTCGTTATTAGCCGCCTTAGGACGCACGGTTCCGTCTTTCTTAGAAGATGAAGGCATGCTGAAGATGTTGTGCGGTGAAGTAGTGGAAATGCTTCAAGTAGGTGTAGAATATCGAAGATGGGATTTAATGGTGAAGAATCGAGTGAGCATTATCGTAGGTGAAGCAATCTTACGGATTTATATATTATCAAGAGACGCGTTCCTACTACACTCTTTCTGAGCTACAAACAATGGTTCTGGTAAATTTCTCCTTGCAGACTACTATGGTATTGTTCATGTTATTGTTCTTCCCAATGGCTTCTTTGTTGGTCGTAGACTCTAGTTCAGAAAGCCGTACACACCATAAATATTAGAGTTCTATACTGAATAGGAAAGAATACAATCAAATTGTTTATAATAGAAGAAAATATATACGACTTTGAACGAATGTTTCCATTCAAGTATCATTTGCTTTGTTATAGATTCCCTGTTTCACCTTTCTTACCGGGGTCTAAACGAATGCTCTTCGATTCTGTACTTGGGTAATTTTCTGGTTGTGAAGGACCTTGCCAAACGCGACCATCAAGACTACACATCAAGACATAATAAAATACCATCTTATTGAAATGTTATTTATAGGTTTTAAAATGGTAGTTTGGCAGATTTACTTTTTGTTATGATAAGTACCACGACATCCAGCCGGATATCTTCACGGTCAAATATTTATCCTTGACGTAGGCACTGCCTTACGTAAGGCCCCCGTCATTTCAAAGCAATCATTTTCATGCTGCCTCCTTATCCTCAATCAACCATGAATAATAATCATTGCGGCCTTCCTGCGCAGTTTACCCTCGGACTTTCACTCGTAACTAACTAAACCCAAGCACTCTCTTATGATTAAGACCCCGTACGTCAAGATCAATGTTCACCACGTTTGTTGGAATGGCACCGAGTGGTGCCACGCACTTATCTCCGGAAACCCCGAAACCACCCAAACCTCGACAAAAGCGGAGTCAAGTAGCTAGAGCCTGTGACTGGTGTCGTATGCATCGTATTAAATGTGACAATCACCTCCCCTGTTTGAATTGTCGGAAGAGAAAGGGGCAATGCAGCCAAGGTGAAATCGAAATCCGCACGTTACCCCATGCTTACCGAAAAATTGAGGAGCTAGAGAGTCGGGTGAGGGAATTAGAGCAGGAGCTCGAGAAAGAGCGCGAGGCAAGGAGATCGGGGATTGGCCTTGAGACGCCCGACAGTTCGCCGTCGAGTCTCATTTTACCCTGTCTGTCTGGTCCTAAAAGTGAAACCACGTTGAACCCTCCGAGTGACCATGGAAGGAGAGCAGAGCGGAATAAGTCAGGGGAAGGGGTACGGATTCGTACTGCACGCTCGCGACAAGAGACGTGGTACGGACCATCGTCGCTATTTTACTTCATCAGGCGTGTGAACACGTTCTTGAATAATTCCCTTCGAGAAACCCGACCGATCAGTCGCATGCTACCAGACTCGAATAAACTGTTTGATGGACCGACTCAAACCGTAAAGGGCCATGGTCATCAACCAGCTTCTGTATCTGGAGGGGACCAGATTACCATTGGAGATTTCTTAACTCCGACCCAGGAAGAGTATTTTATCGGGCTCTTTTGGCAATCTTTCCAGACGGCGATTCCTGTTCTAGACGAGGTCGCATTCAAAGAGCACTACCAGTCCTTATGGACGCCGTCGAGCAAAGAGCGGAAACCTTCGGCGCTTGTCGATATAGTTATCGCGTTATGTATGCAGTATGGTGTCGCTCAACATGCAGGTGGTGGATCTGCCGCAGGCCTCAATTCCCACACCGACGATGCGCCCAATGCATCTATCGTAGGCCGCTGGTATTATCAGCGCTGCCAGAGCTTACTGACGAGCGAGCTGGAAACCCCAACTATATTCACATTGCAGTGCCACATATTGTCTACTACATACTTATGTGCTGGATCCTTCCCCAATATGGCGGACAGTACGTGTACGCTGGCTGTGCGGACTGCCTATATGCTCGGCCTCCATCTGGATCCACCTGAGGAAACGCCGCAACGGGAAAGAGAATTGCGGAAACGCTTGTGGTGGACTCTCTATGTCTTCGAGAGTAATATTAGCATGAAGCTAGGTCGCCCGTTTCTCTTGGACCACATCGACACTACTTGTAGCCTGCCGAGAGACGACCAGGAGATCGCGATGTCGTCAGGATCGTCAGGGTCCGTCTTTACTCCTCTCGGGGAGGGCGTCACCTGGTTAACATTCCATGTCGAGAACGATAAGCTATTCCGCGCTGTCCGAGCAGCGTACACAGCCTTCTACAAAAGGCAGTCAAGTACCACCAACCCCTCTGACGATCAGGTCTCACGAGATGACTCAGAAATCATCGAGTCTCATGCAGAGTTCCTGGGCCCCTATTTAGATCGAATAGGAGATTGGGTGAAGAACGTCCCCAGTGCACTCCAAACAAAACGTCGTGACAACGGGGTCCCCTTCTCCACCGATTTCACTGCACTCGAAATCGAGCCTTTCGAATCGCTCTGGCTCCAGCGGCAGCGTCTATTATTGGAGTTAATGTACCACAACCTGTGCATCAATCTCTTCCGACCCTTCATTCGTTTCAATCCGGCGGAAACATCCCACCCGACCCCCTTCGCAGACAAGCTTGCCACGAGATGCGCTGCCCACGCCATAGCATTAACGCACACCATCCATCAGGTCCTAACATCAACATCCATTCTCACGGGTTGGCACGAATCTTTCCAGTGGCAGTGGAACGCAACCATGACGCTCATTGGCTTCGCGATCGCCTACCCCCAACACACCTCGGCCCCTGCAGCGCGGCATGCCATCGACCTCTCCGTCACCACATTCGAGATCTTCGCGAGAAGTCTCCCCACGGCCACCAGTGCCGCGGCTATTGCGCGCGACCTCGGCAGTCAAATCGATGTACTCACTAAGCGGACGTGCAGCAGCCCGGACGTGACGCAACAGAAGGCGGACGGGATGCCGCTGTCCCCCGTCAGTTGGGGGGTATCCGGATCAGGTGATGGGGACGTCACCGGTGGCGATTCTAGCACCTCTGCGCAACCGGAATTAGCGGCCGATATTTGGGGCGGTGACACCGCGCCGATGTGGGCCGAGTCGATCGATATGGCGTTTTCGGTTGACACGGAGGATTTTGGCATGCTCTACTGGCCGGACATGAGTAATGACCTGACAGTTCAATGGACATTTCCGGATCTGCAGATGTAACTATTAGTAGCTCCGTATCCAAGCTTCTTGGTTACACGACCTTATCAACAAACTTTGTGCTGATTGTTCCCCCGGACGCGGGACGACTTGTGTCTCACTGGCATTGGGAGTCTAAACCATGGGTTTATGTCTTGGTATATTTGAGGCATTGAAAAGCGTTTGAGTAAAGTGATTCTCTTGTAACAACCAATTTAGGGCTTAATCTATGCTGTATCATTTACTAGGAGAGTTGATCAAATATAGACCCCTATCTCTTAATCTGTGAGACGGCATCAGAAGCCACCCCGCCCCCATATAATCTGATTGGTTAGAATAGTCCGTGATATCCCATAACGAGCATGCTCTCCATTTCAGTCTTGCCTCAATCGGGCATCCCTTACATGCTACGAGGTACCTACCAGATCGCATATTTTACTCATATTTGAGGGGTTATGATTTATTTAAATAGACTGCGTTGTGACTTGAAGACTTTTAGTATACGGGCAAAATGATTGACCAATTGGTTTTCAATCATCTATCAGTTCGAGTGCTACAGATGACGTACATAGGCACTCTGATGCAGGTCCGCTGGCAGGTGCGCAGTCCAAGTCCGAGATTCGGGATTGTCCTAAAGGAGAAGGCGGAGTTGACGGAGGGGATCTGATTGGACGGGACCAGCGATGAATCTACAATATTTACTTTCTCGCGGATTAGAAACGCGAGTTAGTGAACCGTTCGAAAACAAAAGCAAATATACGGCGATTTTCTTTTCCCGGATTAGAAACCAGTACTGATTGGAGATTCATAAGCAAAAAATGCAACGGCGTGTCTCAGTGGCGAGCAAAGGTTTGCTATCAGATGTATATAAGGCCGACCAGCTCGAGGGCAATGGGATCCCTTGCTTCACTGGCGGAACACAAACGCACAAACATTATATCGTACGGACGATAAACTTATAGTCCCCAAGTCATATTATACTAGTATCGAACTCCCTCGAAGAACTCAGCAAACAATTTCATTATGGCCTCGTTCACAGTTTACAAAGGGTCTAAAGACGGCATCGCTGTGAAGAGCACCGCCAACAAGCCAGAGCAACTTACCGGCGATAAAGTCTTGATGAAGATTACGGCATCTGGAGTATGTGGCACTGGTGAGTACTTCACATCCAACGTACTGTCTATAGCGAGTAGTAGCTAACATTTACTAGATCTTCACTACCTCGACAAAGACATTATCCTCGGTCATGAAGGCGTCGGCATCGTCGAGGCCGTAGGGCCGGACGCTAAGTACCTGAAGAAAGGCGACCGCGTGGGTTTCGGCTACGAGCACGACAGCTGTGGCCATTGCCACGAATGTCTCACGGGAAACGAGACGTATTGCAAAGACCGCGCCATATACGGTTCTGATAAGGTCACCCAAGGCAGTTTTGCCTCTCACGCTATCTTGCGCGAGGCGTTCCTGCATAAGATCCCGGAGGGTATGAGTGATATCCATGCTGCCCCCCTGCAGTGTGCAGGTGCAACCGTCTTCGCTGTGCTGCAAGGTTACAACACCCGGCCTACTGAGACAATTGGAGGTAAGTAGTTTCCGATGATAGGTTCCCTCTTAGAAGACGTGGTCGCTAACTTGGTATATCAGTCATCGGGCTAGGCGGCCTTGGTCATCTCGCGATCCAATTCGCGGCCAAGATGGGAAGCCGTGTCGTCGTTCTATCCAGTTCCGAGAGAAAGAGGGATGAAGCCATGAGGCTTGGAGCGCACGAGTTCGTCGTCACCAAGGGCAAGGACAAACTCGAGGTATCGTCCCCACTTAACCGACTACTAGTCACCACCTCGGCGCAACCGAACTGGGAGCTAATCCTCCCTATCATGGCCCCCGGATCCGCCATCTACCCGCTCTCCGTGTCGTCTGGTAACTTGGAAATCCCGTATATGCCCTTGGTAAACCAGGGCATCGCCGTGCAGGGCTCTCTTGTCGCATCCAGGATCCTGCACCGTCAGATGCTTGCGTTCGCGGCGCTGCACAACATCAGGCCGATTGTTGAAGTATTCCCTATGACGGAAGAGGGCGTCAGGGAGGCGATTTCGAGACTGGAGCGCGGTGACATCCACCTTAGAGCGGTGTTGACTGCAGTGTAATCAAATAAACTCATGGGAGCAATCATCGGCTACTTGGAAATGATATTGAGGAAAAAAAGGTCTTCAAGGCTGGGTTGGGACGGTTCAGGAGTTGTGAATACATGGACGGGTCATAGGTCGGGGAAACAAAAGTCATTTACTGCATAATAGAAACGCATAGAACTCAGGTCTACGTTGTGACTCATAATTGTGATAATAATTCGGCATCGCATCGGTGACAATGGGACGTTGAAGCCAGTAATGTTGGTAAAACCAACGAGAAGTTCGTCTCAGGATCTTAGCGACCGAGCGTAAAAGGAGACCCGAGGAGTCAGCCAGGGATTGTTTTCTGAACAAACTTTGGCTTTTTGACTGGTCTGAGGCTAGTGACATTCCACCTTTGGTATATGATGCAGTAGCGTTCTTGTCATGCATCCCCCCTAGCCCCTTAAGAGAGTCTAGAGGATGTAATGATAATGATGTTGATTCTGACAGGTCTTTCCTTTTATAGTCATTAGGGCACGTGCGTGCCCCACAGTATGTTGACGAGATGGGCTGCGTATGGGTGTTTGTATCCAGCCAGAAGGACGTCAGAAAAACTGGCCCATGTGCAAAGAATACTGTGATATACTATGCAATATTCCTATGCTAAAAGGTACTATATGCTACAGCGCTATCCGCACATGGAGGGCTTTTTCTGACGCTATGCTGCCAGCCAGTTTAACAGTGCAGGTGTTAAGAAAATGAAGATCAGGGGCTGCGGCTCTACTTTATCCGGGGTGCTATCGATAAGACAGGGCTGCACCTACCTAGGTAATGGGGTGGCGCGGGGAGCTACCCGTTAGCGTACTGGCTTCGTCCCACCTGCCAGATTGATTGGCAGCCTGTAAGTATGACGGCGCCTTTTTGTACTGCCCCGACAAGTGCCCGACCTTGCCCGTGTTACTCATAGATGGAAGCTATGACTCGAAACCTGGGCCATTTGATTTCGCTATTTAGACTGTGTTCGATCCCAAGTATACCTGGAAGCTGGTTACATTCTCATTTCTATATAGATATCTCACCTGCAGTGCCAAAAATATCGTCCCAATGATCATCCGAATACACCGATATTAATGCTCCATCAGCGAGTTTCAAACTACCAACATGACTACCAAAGGCGCGAAACAGCTGCCGCATGAGCGGCGAAAAGGCGAAGCTGTATGTCGAAAGCACAGGAATTGTTCTGATTGCGAATATTCTGACTGGAGAATCAGGCATTGAGCGACTTCGCCGAATTTGTCGAGAAGCAGCAGGCGCTGCGCTACCCGAGCACCAAGCCTACAAATGCGACCACCAAGTCCGACCGCGTCGAACACCACGAGGAGCTCGACATCCTCGACTCTCTAAACCTTGGCGACTCCGAGCCCCACATCCCACTACGCGATCTTCTGCTAGCACCTGCCGACGATGCGATAGCGCAACAGAAGCTTGCTGAGCACATCGACGAACGATTATTGGAGGGCCACGGCGAGGCGGTTTTCGACCTTGGATTCGAGAATAATGGCGAATCAATGCGCCTTACTCGCGAGGAGTGGGATATTGCATTGAAGCGGCTAAAAGAAACGGCCAAGAAGGCGCGCGCCGACTGCAATGTCTTGTTGACCAAGAATGTAGGGGGTGATGTTGAAGCCGAGTCGACGAAAGCAGGGAACCAGAGTAAAGATACAGACTGCACAGGCAAAATATTAATGCGGCAAGCACCCTCTACAATTGAACAGGTTATTGAAACCAGGATAGCAGTGGTTGGCAATGGTGAGTCTCAGTCATACGCCAGCAATATATGTTCCTTATGCTGACTGTCGCACACAGTCGACGCTGGTAAGAGCTCTATGCTCGGTGTCTTAGTAAAAGGCGATCTTGATGATGGCCGTGGTAAGGCCCGTGTCAATCTCTTCCGCCATAAACATGAGATTGAAACTGGTCGGACCAGTTCCGTCGGGATGGAAATCATGGGCTTTGATACCACGGGAAACGTCATCACGTCCGATACTCCGGGCAGTAAGTTGTCGTCTCTCGTACCACTGTTTCTTCCTTTTCGCTTATGATACCGTAGGAAAACTCTCGTGGGAGGAGATTGGCAAGCGCTCTGCGAAAGTTATCACCTTTACTGACTTGGCTGGCCACGAACGCTACTTGCGGACTACGGTCTTCGGCCTACTGTCTAGCAGCCCCAACTATTGCTTGCTGATGGTTGCTGCCAATAACGGTCTGATTGGAATGAGCAAAGAACATCTCGGTATTGCATTGGCCTTGAATGTTCCAATTATGGTGGTAGTTACCAAAATTGATATTTGCCCTCCGAATATTTTGGAGCAGACCATTCAGCAGATCACCAAAATTCTCAAATCCCCAGGGGCACGGAAAATGCCTATATTCATCAACAATCGCGAGGAGTGTATCAATACCGCAACTCAGTTTGTTAGTCAGCGAATATGTCCTATATTCCAGGTCTCAAATGTCACGGGGGAGAACTTGGACCTTGTTCGTACATTCCTGAACATACTTCCGCATCACGGCCGGTACGACGCGGACGCCTCTTTCGAATTCCACGTCAATGACACCTTCTCCGTCCCTTTCGTCGGTACCGTCGTAAGCGGAATTGTCAAATCGGGCGTGATACATGCTGGTGACAACGTGCTGATTGGGCCGGATTCACTGGGCCAATTTACCCAGACTAGCATCCGTTCCATTGAGCGGAAACGAATCAGTGTGCCTGCGGCTTCGGCGGGCCAATCGGCAAGTTTCGCGCTGAAGAAAGTACGGCGGAAAGATGTGAGGAAAGGGATGGTCGTCCTACCGAAGATCGAAGGGCAGCCACCCCCTAAAGTCTATCGCGAATTTGTTGCTGAGGTCCTGATTCTGTCGCATGCGACCACCATCAAGACGAAGTATCAAGCGATGCTTCATGTCGGCCCAGTCTCCCAGACGTGCGCGATAATAGACGTCGATCGCCCTTTCATACGGACTGGTGACCGTGCGACGGTGGCGTTCCAATTTGTTCAACGTCCGGAATATTTGGCCCCTGGCGATCGATTACTATTTCGTGAAGGCCGTACGAAAGGTCTTGGGATTGTCACCTCGGTCGGCTACGATCCTAAGAAACCATTGATGCCGCGTCAGCCAGATGGCGGAGCTGCACAAGGGTCTGGGGATGCCAATGGCTCGGCCGATAGGGGCGTCCAGCCCTCAGCTGGGGTGAAGGTCGGTGCATAGAATCTGAGAAGGGATCTGCTATGTGATTATGCTTTATGCATGGTTCCACCGTATATGTAGGAGGCGGAATTAACGGGCTTGTTCATATCACGCATTTCTTGTTTTGTTGACCTCGAGTTCATATCATGTCTAGATACCGCAAGCATTGTGAGTTCTCAGCGGAGTTAGGCGTCGCCATCATCCGAGGGCTTGGGAGGTGCAGCAACACCACATCATACCTACATACCATTTCATCAGTCTTCTACCTGTCTATTTGCCCGTTACTATCATAGAGTATATCTAATCGTTCATTATCCAAGGGCACGGGACCCTCGCATGCCGTTTCCGGACCGCCCCGATAAAGGAGGCATAGTTCCTATCGTGAAACGCTTATCTGAGCGCAGTATGAACATTCGGTAGACCTAAATTGTAAGTTCATCTTGCTCCCTCCAAACGATCTTGACCCTATAGTGAGTTACTTATGGTGCGCCTTTTATTCTGAGATTTTGAGGTTCTACGTAATTTCCAAATTGATCTCGAAGGACTACGTTTTGGTTTATTATTAGCAGCGGTCTCTTGATCCTTCCCAGCGTGAACCTACAAAACGCCCTTAAAGAGATATCCAGCTACCTAAAGAGGAAAACCCAGGCTGTTCCCGACTCGGAGACTTTCGGAGCAACGATCGCCCGGCGCACATACTTCTAGAACGGGATCACCGGGGGTTAAGCGAAGTGGATCTCGGGTTCCTCGAAGAACCCGTCCTGCCCGTCGACAACCTAATACCCGCGAAGCCCAGTATCAGGCACTGTTCTTACCTGCCTGACGCCTTACCGCTTACAGCGAAAATGCCACCCTCGATCATGAAGGGGGAGTGCTATACCGCACAGCTATAGTGCGATTCGTGACGACGCAGTTACGTTGAGAAATGCTTGGAGGAAAGGCTAGACTCGAATCTATGTGGTCGATCGTATGGTTCTTATAGCGTCAAAGCTGCAGATTATGTACCGGCACCCACAAGACCCGAGATCGTCTGTGGGGAAGATTATACAAAAGCCATATGGACAGCCCTAGCGGGAGCGGGTGATCTGCCGGAAACTTTGGCGCACAGCCCGGTCTAGCTTCAGAGACATGCCTCGTCTGCTATTGGCTGGATGCTCACTCGATCGCGCTTGGTATGCGCCCCTCGGGGGGTCGGGAAGTCACGGTATAGTCCAGGGTAGCATGGGAGCGTTGTCCATGGCGGATGGAAACAGGATGCGAGACAATTTCCATCGGATAGTTTTCTGCTGGCCGCTGAGTAAAACAAGTCGGCTACTGCGAAGTATTATGAAACACTACTTCGTGGGGTAGACTGCCCGCATTGGCAGTTCGGTATCCTATCATACGGTGGGCTTTATTGTAAGATAGAAGATGGCAACTCGTATATAATCCCAACCAGCTCCCAATACTCATGGGACGAGAATGAGACGGTTCAGCTGTATAAGGCCGAATTGCTCATTATAAGCCAGAGAAAAAGTATTACATAGGTCAAATCATGGCGCCCACCCCACCCGTACCTGCTCCTGTTAGCATTGCCCTGATAGGCGCCACGCTTGTAAGCCATCTCTTGGCTAACTCCTACGGATACTCTAATCCTCAGTCTCTAACTATTTACGCTTCTACTAGGTGGCCTTATCCTTTGTCGGCACTATAATCTATAGGCTCTTCCTACATCCACTTCGCTGGGTCCCTGGTCCGATCCTCTGGCGCATCTCCGCTATCCCAAGATCCTACTATCTTATGAAAGGCAATCTACCCTTCAAAGTAGCTGAGATTCAATTCAAATATGGCCCTGTCATTCGAATTGCCCCCGATGAGCTTGTTTACTGCGACCCTCAGGCGTGGAAGGATATCTATGGCCACAAGACCAATGGCGCCCCTGATTTCCCTAAGGATGCTAGTAAGTTGCTCCTGGTGCCGCCGCCTATACTCAAATATTTCATATAGTGTCCTGGTATTTCTTGCAGATGGCACTTTCTAGGGGAATAATGGGCATATCAAGTCCTACAATATCCTTCCGCACCCCCCTTTTTGGCATTTCATTGAACACAGCAACTGATTCCCGACCCATAGAGGTGTACAGAGCAATTTCACATCTCCCTACGTCACTCATCAACGCTGATCGCGAAGAACACGCCATCGTCCGTCGCCAACTCTCGCACGGATTCTCGGATAAAGTCATGCGTGAACAAGAGCCCATCATCGGCACATACGTAGACCTCATGATAAAGCGCATATACGAGAACGGCAAGAACGGCACTGTTCCCCTGAATATGCGCGAGTGGTACAATTGGACCACCTTCGACGTCATCGGCGACCTGGGCTTCGGCTCCTCCTTCGGCTGCTTGCAAGATTCAGCTTACCACCCGTGGGTGCACTTGATCACCCACGCTCTCAAGGAGTCGGCCGCATTCCAGGCTTTGATATATCTAGGATTCAAGCCTGTAGTCCAGTGGCTGTACAAGTCGGGCCTGATGTCCAAGAACGGCGACCACATGAGCCTGGTCCGGAACAAGGTCCAGCAGCGCATGCAGCTCGGTGTGGAGCGCCCGGATCTGATCGAGGGCCTCATCAAAAAGAAGAATGAGTGGCACATGGATCTCGAGAAACTGGCGTCCAACGCAAGCCTGCTTATCGTCGCTGGATCGGAGACCACGGCCACGTTGCTGAGCGGAGCTTCGTTCTTATTGACGACGAACCCAGATAAGCTGGAGAAGCTGACTAAGGAGGTCCGGTCGGCATTTCAGAGCGAGGATGAGATTACGCTGACGTCTGTCAATAAATTGAACTAGTAAGTATTCACCTCCATGTTTTCGTTGCGTGCTAGCTAATGTTGGGGGTAGCATGCTTGCAGTCCTTAACGAGTCGTTCCGAAGATACCCTCCCGTCACGGCCGCCTTGCCGAGAGTCGTGCCCAACGGAGGTGCCCCTATTTTGGGGAAGCATGTAGCGGGGGGCGTAAGTCATTTCCCCACTGCTTTCCCTTGTTGGATCCAGTTATACTAACCCAAATATCATAATACCTAGACCACTGTCGCAGTCTGGCAATGGACTATCAACCACCACCCCGACTTCTGGAAAGACCCAATGACCTTCGCACCAGAACGGTGGATGGATGATCCGGCCTACGCGGGCGATCGCCTCGACGCCATGCAGCCGTTCAGCTATGGGCCTCGGAATTGTATCGGTAGAAAGTAGGTCTTATCCTGATTTCTATATCCGAATGCTCTGCTTTTATATGGAAAATTGAAAAAGGACAAAAATGTTGACACAGTTATCCATATAGTCTTGCATATGCCGAGATGCGCCTCATCTTGGCGAAGATCATCTACAACTTCGACATGTCTCTCAGCGAGGACAGTCGGAACTGGCTGAGGGACCAGAAGACCTATGTCTTGTGGGATAAGCCGTCGCTGAACATATATATGACTCCTGTCGCTAGGAAATCAGGGTAGAGGGTATCTCCTACTACTGATAGTAGACACCCACTTAATTGGTTACTGTGATGGTGTCGGAGGGTTAGCACGCCCGGACGTTGGTCGCTCTTCATTTTCGAATAGTTATTGGGTTAGATAATTGGCAGGGTAAGGGAGCAAGGGATTTAGTGAATTGGTTGACCGATTGTATGAAATAAATTGCACATGGCATCTCCAATCTCAACCATTATGATCATTGCACCCAGTGACATAGAGACTTGTTGTAGAAGCTTGTGTTACCTAGCTGGAAACCCTAACCCTAACCCTGACGCTTTCCAAACCGCATTGTCTGACACCGATTATAGGTATATGGAGATATCCATATTATGTAGAATAGCTCGGTTCTCAAATGCCATCATATAAATAATACCCCCGTCATAGTCCGAGATAACTAGGTAGTTTTCATTCTGGTCTGCTCAACCCTATCCCTAACCCTGAGAGTTCAATATGAAGGCAATCTAGAACCTTTACCGATTATTCCTCGTTGATTTGACTACTTCGTCATTCTCTATTGTGTGTAGCTGACGGCAGCGGCTCCAATTCACGGAGTAGTTACGTCGGTACAGATGTCTTCCTAGACATATTGACACGATTCCAGCACGTCCTAGGAGAGGAGAGGATTCTACATCCCCCAACCTAATTCTACTGGTGCAGTTAGATATCCTAGAAAAGGTTGTAACGAAGGTTCCGGCAGTGTAATTCACTAATCAAGAAGTATCAACGGACCGCTCTCAGTGGGAGCAGAACCAGAAATCCACCTCCGATGTTACCCAAGCTGACTTGACCGAGTCACAGTTTTAACAGGCCGAGACTCCCTATGAACCTGCAACAATGGTTACGTTTCCTTTAGAAAACATGTAGCTAAGCACTAGCTGTCTTGATAGATGAAGGTATTGGCATCAGGAAATCGGCACGTGAATTTAATGTTGATTCGCTCGTTGCTGCCGGGCTCCAGTTTTGGTTTCCCAACGCCGGCGTTTCGGTAACCCAAGCCCCTGGGAACTCCACCATTGCAACTAGGGCTGCTGCGGAGAAGAGTGGATATGCCCATGCTGCAGAACGCGATGGGCGTCCTCCTCACGATATAGGACGATTACTTCGAGCAGTCGAAAGTAGGGGATGGGGTTTATCATTGTAACACTGTTAAGTAAGAGGTAGCCAACTTTTCAACTTTAGGCCAGCCTTACAGATATTTGTCTGCAACGTATGTTCTAAATGAAGAAGTTCAAATGCCATATGACCTACCTAAGCCAACGCCTTCGGTCTAATAAGCAGCCTCATAGCTGTTTTCCGATCTAAGGTATAGAGCTCTTATGCGGGTCAGAAGCTTATCTGAACCGTAGATTTACTCCTTTTGATGGAAAAATTACGGATTGGTGGAATTTCAAGCTGCATAGATGCTTGATCTGGGGTTAGCTAAAGACTTTCCTAATTCAGACACGTATCCAGGGATATGATTGGTGGGCTCGTAAATGTCGGCGAGCTTTAGTAACGTAGCAGGCTACCCCTTCATTAACATCGTGATACATCGTGATGTATATGGCCGAACAACTCGTATTCTATATTTTATAAATATGCAATACTAATCATGAATCGATGTTTCAATTCACTAGGATGTCCCAAGAACACTGAGCATTACCACTATCGATTAATCAGTCAAGATGGTTCTTTGCAAATTATCAGCATTGCTCATGACCTTGGGCTTGAGCAGTGTACAGGGATCGCAATTCTGGTCCAACACTGGAACAACAGCTGGATGGGACACCTTCACACACGAGCATGAGGGCACAGTCGACCAAGTGACGAATGTAGTCTATAAAGGCTCGACAGCTCTCAAAATGACCCAAATTTATGACTCAAGCTACACCGGCCGCTACCACTCCGAAGCCGTCAAATACAACGCATACAAGAAAGGAGACACAGGCTTCTACGGCTTCGCATTCCGACTTCAGGAAGATTGGCAATTCGACCCGGCGCAAGAGTTCAACCTTGCTCAGTTCATCGCCGACTTCTCAGATCTCAACTGTGGCGAGGATTACATGCCTAGCACCATGGTGTGGATTCTAGGGGACCAGCTCACGACACGTGTGAAGTACGGCGACGTGTGCCCTACCTCAAGCCAGAAGATCAAGACCTTCTCAAACCTGAAGACGGTGACTGCGGGGGAGTGGCATCGCGTCGAGATCCAGGCCAACTGGCAGAGCGACAACACCGGATACATCAAATTGTGGTACGATGGGGAGAAGGTGGTAGAGGCTTACAACCTCCCGACGAATGTGGGTGATGGGCGAGCCTTTCAGTTTAGAGTCGGGTTATATGCCAATGGTTGGCACGACTCAGGGTATAAGGGAACGCAAGGCACTAGGCAAGTTTGGTATGATCAGATTGCCGCGGGCTCTACTTTCGCGGATGCCGATCCTGCCGCTTGGTCCTGAGTAAAGGGCTGTGGGCCTTTCACGTAGCACTGCAGTTGCTGTGAAAGCCACACTATAGTACCGAAGATGTATATAGTTGAAATCTCAATCATATATCCAATCTTTCAAGACCTTTTCTGAAAGCGAAGTCCCGATAAACGGATTGTTTGCTGACGGATCATCTGAACACTGCATGGAACATGGCATATTGTTCTGACGGCTGAAACCTGCTTTCATCCCACGCAAGACCCCATGCCCTAGGGCATAGTACCAAGTATTATTATCTTTAACAGTTTATCTCATACCTAATAAGCCATAAAAGTGTACTTGAGTGTACTGCAAGGGCGTACACGACAGGCTGCACCCCGGCAACTTCACATGCGCCTCCTTCATAACATCCTATAATATGCGCAGGTGCCTGTGGCTCATCATCATACTACGCCATATAGAAATGTGTGGCTGTCTCCTGAGGTACCAGAAGTTAGCTTTGCAGATCGCTAACGTCCTGAATATCTTTGGTCCGGTGATAGTGATCCTGCAGCGAGAATTGGGTCGTTTCAATGACAGGATTCCTTCGGAAATGACTGCAACAAGGTTGGCTTTCTTATGGGGTTTCAACAATCCTCGACCGCCAAGTAAACGCCTTCTTCAAGCAATACAATGATAAGGAACCACTGAAATGCTGTGTGGTAATATGGTACCTACCTAACGCTGATAAGCCATAAATTGGTTGAAAGGCAAGTGGTGGTCGATCGGGAGAGGGGCCGATCGATACTTTAGGTACCTGGGTACCTCTAGGCAGCCATCATGGATGTCGCTCCAGCCGATACGATTACTTAAGCAGCTGAATGCCATCTTGTTGGATTAACCCTTTTCAAAGCTTGAATTAATCCTGTTGATTAGCCTTCTAGGAGAGTGCGAGACTCGAGTACGACGTCTGTCCAAGATTCTACGCGTTTGAGGCCTAGACCCATAAGCAGGGTATCTTCTGAGACAGTGTTGCGAAAAATAGATTCCGGTACGTATCCCGCGATCTCTCTAGACACGTGCAGTTCAAGGCCTCCTTCCCGCACAATAACCACAATATTGTGAATTTGCTGAAACACCCGGTTCTTCTTCTAGCAGAACAATGGCATCTTCTCAGCAAGACTTGACAGGAGTCACTACAAACGAACAGGAGGAGCTACAGGATAAAAACCACTCCGGGCAGCGTGTAACATTCTTCGACCTACCTGCGGAAGTTCGGTTGATTATATATCGTTTTCTCTTCGTTGAGAATAAACAAAATAGTATGATCTTCCGATCTCCATTAAACGATTCAATTCTTCGTACATGCCGCAGCATTTTGAATGAAGCGCAACCGATACTCTACGAGGAGTACACTTGGAGAATAAGGATATGGGGGGGCTATAGTGAAGGGTATGTCAATGGAATGGAGGCGGAAGAATTTAGAGAACGTTTGGATGTCATTCTTGATTCTCCACACAAACATCCGAAAAGATTCTACATAGTGGTCGAGATACAGATCGAGGACGACGTATCCACTGTTCGACGCGCCTTAACCAAAGTGTCGAAGACGTTGTCCGACTTTCCACCTTTGCACTATGTGCATATCAGCCTCCGCCAGTATAGCGATGGCAGCGGGGACGCTCAGGAATACTGTGCAGCTCTTGAAAACTTCACCTTATTACAGAACGTTCGTCATGTCGAGTTCGATGGCGTCCCACCTGTTTATGCCAAGTATCTGACAGACAAAATGACTGGCTCGGCTCCTTTGGATCACCTGCCAAGAATGTACGACGCACTCGTCACCTATGCAGGACACTTTGACGACTGCGAGGATCTCATCCAGGAAGCATGCAACGCCATGGAAGAGACCAATGTCGACCGATTCAAGGATGCTAGGAATGAGGCCATTGCACGGGTTAATCGATACATGACCGATGCTTTCGACCATTTGTTCGACCACGACGCCCGCCTGTGATACGGCTCAGGGTTGGCAGCAATTTATTCGACTTCAAGGCAGGGCATGGTATGCTTAATGGTCATTGTTGGAACTTTAACAACTACATTCATTGAGGTCGATGTCTTCGATTCAGATTCTACGCTTGATGCTTTTGGTTTTCTGGCGAACTTCAATAGCGGTCTAATGAGTTCTATCAGTAGGAAGGTTGGCCATGTCAAGTATAGCAAAGAGTACATGCGGGAACGGCAGGAAGGGTGGCTCTCTATCGTCTCTGAGGCTGCCCATTTGGTGTTATCTATCAATGAAGTTATTTCTAGAAACTCAGTGGTATGAATGTGACGCAAGTGCTCTCTTTAATATCCGCATTATCACAGACGACCTGCTAAGAATACAACAAGAGGAGATTTCATCACCATTGCCGTTGACCCCGGCACCTTACGTTCTTCTTATCTCAGGTAGCCCCCTAAGTAACAATGTCCTGTCGACAACCTTCCCATCTTATTGTAGGTGCGCATCGCGACATACTCTAGGAGATGTATACTCCTAGTCGATGGGCAACTTGCTTCTTCAGTATAACTAGACCGGATTCCTAGCTAAATTTTCAGATAACTCCATTCCTTTCCCGCCCTCCCCCCTTTTTCTCCTTTTTTTTTTTGTTTTCTTTTCTTCTTTTTTCTTCACCAACCGCGCGTACGTTTTCCCATACTAGAAATACTCCGCACCACCATACTCGATCCTAGAATCGCCAATCTTAAAGAGTTATTCGCCAGCCAACCATCCTCCAATCATCATTATTTGTGTCCTGCGGGATCTGCCAGAACTTGACGTCGTAGCCGTCACTGACCAAACTCTCTATCTTGTTATGGACCGCTTTAATCCTAAGAAAGCACGGCACTGGGTCATCCTCGGGTGCGTCGTGCTTCGTCCAGTCCCATATTTTCACGGTCATGATATCGACCAGCTCCGAGGACACAGACGCAATCCGGATATCTTTAATCTTGGGATGCACGGCAATCATTTGTTCTATGTCATCCATAGCATATCGTAACGCTTCGACCAGGGCCGACCACGCAGTTTGCTTCATTGCCCGGTTTAATGGACCTCGGGAATTCCACTTAGATGAAGCAGTGTGGTCCCGCCCGAAGAACACCTGCCAGCCAGCTTGTGCCGAGTCCCCACCTTCGTCATGACAGGACCCGGCGATCTGAACGACAAGTGTGGACTCGTTAGTCTTGATGTCGTTGAAAATAGGCCTGGTTCTACGAAGATGGGAGATCTCGCGATCCTTATCGTAGACTACGAGGTCCTTCTTCGGAATTGAAGCGTACATCAGGGCTTTGTCAGGGTCAAATAGGCGCTTGTTGATAAGACCATTTTCGCCGATGACATGGTCGGTATACCACAAATCTTTTTGGGGTGCCATTGTGTCGTCTTGTGAGTCTGGGTGACTTTAGTGGGTTTAGGAACGACTACTACCAGGAGAAGATAGAAGTGCAGGCAGAGTCGGTGAAGAAAGTTGGGTAGTAAGTTGCTGTGTGCCTGTAGTGCTGAAAGGAGAGAAGGTTGAAAGTGATTGAGGCTTGGTCTAGTTATATAGAGCTTGTTGTAGAGATGAATATCTTATGACTGGGCTTGTTTGAGCAGTGCGCTTGCTTGAAAACTTGAAATTATCACTACTTACTCCTGTAATCTTGGATAAAATTTAATACTGGGCTTAATTTGCCCTTTAAAGAAGTTTGTATAAGTTTGAATGTTCGTATCCCCGTTGTGGTAGTTAGCAGAAGCGTTTTAAAGGGGAGTTGATAACGACCTGGTACCAATAGCAATAGCCGTTTAGTGTGCGCCCAAACAACATTGTCAAAATAGTGGCATGAGTCAAAACAGAATAAAACATGGATCAAGTAGCATTCAATTGTCCAATTGGTACCTATTTTGTACATTCATTCACCTCATCTAGTCGTTTCACCCCATTTGCCTGCCGGTAACATCAATTTATATACAGAATAAGGAAAGCAACGCCGTTGTGGTATCTCCTAAACTCCGATCACTCACTCATTTAACTGCTGGTATCAACAACATAGCGACCAGCAATCTTGCTGGCCTTCATCAAGTCGAAGATCTCCTGCAACTTGCTGAGACCGACGACCTTGTAGGGGGCCTTGATGAGGCCTCTCCTGAAGAAGTCGATAGCTTCAGCTGTATCTTGACGGTTTCCGACGTAGCTACCCTTAATGTTGATCATGCGGACGACAGTGTCGAAGACCGGCGCCTTCAGGTAGGCATTGGCGGGTAGACCGACACAGACGATGCTTCCACGGCTGCGGACATACTCACTGGCCTGCTGGAAGGGTCCCTCGCTAACAGCAAGTAGGAGGACAGCGTGGGGGCCGAAACCATCAGGCGTCGCGTTCTTGACGTCCTGGACCAGGTTCTTAGACGTGCTGAAGTCAATGTAGTCCTCAGAGCCGAGAGACTTGCACATCTTGCCCTTCTCCTCACCACCATCGATAGCGATTGTGTGGAGACCCATAGCCTTGGCATACTGGATGGCCAAGCTACCGAGACCACCACCGGCACCAACGATGGCGACCTGCTGGCCGGGCCGTGCGCCGGATTCCTTCAATGCCTTGTAAACCGTCAAGCCGGCGCACAGGATGGGAGCAATAGCCTCAAGGCTGCATTCCTTGGGGATCCTGGCAACATGGGCTGCCTTGCCGATAGCGTATTGTTGGAAGCTACCATCTACGGTGTAACCCGACAATAACGCGTTAGGGCAAAGAGACTCATCTGCCTGCTGGCAGAATGAGCATTGCAGGCATGAACCGTTTAGCCACTTGATACCGGCGTAGTCGCCAATCTCGACATCCTTGACGAGTTCACCACGTGCAACGACGACACCCGCGCCCTCGTGTCCACCGACGAAGGGCATCTTAGTGGGCAGCGGCCAGTCGCCGTTCATGGCATGGAGATCCGTGTGGCAAACACCAGAGTACTTGATGTTAATAAGGACCTCATCGGGACCCGGCTTGGGAACCGGGATCTTCTTGTAGACGGCGGCTATTTGACATCAGCTATTGAACTCTGAAGCCGTTGCCATGAATGTACATGGCTTAGGTAAGGATGATTACTCACGTCCGCCCGTCTTCTCGACGACCTGCGCCCACTGCTCAGTTGGAATTGTGGAGCTCATGGTTGAAATTGAGGCTTTGATATGAGGGAAAGGGGTGAGTGTCGATGTACGTGTACGTTGTCTGATTAGTTTGGAGCCAAGTGGTTTGATTGATGATGATGCAAACTTAAGAACATTTAAAGCAGCGAACATGACGATTATATAGAAACTCTGATTGTGACACAACCTAATCGTCGGTGACTGTTACCTTAGATAAAGGCCTATCCGCGTCCAAAGCTCGCGGCCGCCCGGCAGCGTCGCTTCGAGATGGCATGCACAACGTCACCTTACCCCTCTCACGATGCCGGAACCAGCAAATCGAATACATTGGACCCTCGTATGTACTGCTAGTTACGGTCGAATCCATGACGCCGGTCGATCTAGAGTTTTAGCTAGAGGCTGACTGCTGCACGCAAATACGGAGCAGGCCGTGGCGAAGACTGTTGGTTAGTACGGCTTAAAGGCATAAGGGCATAGGAGATGATCGGTCGCTGGGGACCGCTGAAAGTGTCAGGCGCTTTTGGCTGGTGCGCAGATCTGGCACAGGGCGGAGCAGACGCACCATACCGCGCCACTGATGGCCCCTAGCAACCCCCAGGTCTGGAAACGTGCCTTGGTAGCGCTGCAGATGGCATACAGATAGCGTCGAGCCTTCGGCCGCGCGGAACCCCGCCGATGCCGTATATCTATCCCGATTTCTTACTGTATGTATGCACCCCAACTGGCGATCCCATTAGGGAATGTTGATGCTAGAATTTAGTGTCCGATATGTACGCACAGATTCAAACGCGGGGAAAGGGATGTGCGATGTCGACGACGTGCATGCGTAGGTGTTGTATCGACTTCCAATGGCAGAGGATTGCTTACGCAGACTAATCCAAGCCGACCACTCGTTGGATGAATATCCTGCGTAGAGAAATAACATGGAGCTCTAGACTCGAAGCTGCTACCCCGTCGTATGATTCTATGAATAAGGTGACGGAAAAGACAAGGTTTTCTCGCATCACAGCGCGTCAAAGTCAGCCCATAACCGCTAAGCGGGGGTGGGTCTTCGCTGTACTCCAGCCTCTCAGCTCCTCCGCCCGAGTCCGGTGGAATGGAAGTGGAAGCTGCATCATGTGCTTCAATTTGCTCTTGTAGTTAAGAAGAAAACCTTATTCTAATTGGAGAATTCGGTCTATTGCTATACGACAGGTAATAGGCGAAAAAGTCGAAGCAGGAGCTCTCCAAGATAGGTATTGACTGTTACAGCTGAATTAGGTATGCCGAGGCGATTGTGACAGGATACGAACAAGATGGAAATTCTACACTGCCACCAAAATGCCATCTTCAACTCTCAACATTCAATCTTTCATTGATTTTCAAAACAGAAATAGTAATAATTAGAAGAACAAATAATACCCAGAGAAGTCTAAGATCAGGATATTGATATACCTGCACCAAAATTTCAGCGTCCATGCCTCAATTATGCGGTGTACCTTAATTAAAGTTTCCGCTAATCTGACGCCTATAATTCACGCAGCAAGAACAACGAGACAGTGATGACAAACCTGGCCATCGTCTCATGACAGCTTCAACCACCCCAATTGTTATCGCTACACAAGCTGGTAAATCATGGAATACTTCATTATGAGTATATACTATACTCTGTTCTATAATATTCTATTTACTCCAGCCCCTCTATAAACATGCCATTATAAATTGCGTTACTTGTTTTAAGGTCCCATATATAAAAATTTGAAGCTTACTTCGGCCCGTTCTCAACCCTCCAAAGTCTGGTGTAGAACATTCACGCGATAGCTCTCGCTACGAACCAATAACTCTTCATGCGAACCCCTCTCCACACATCGCCCGTCCTCAATCATGAAGATCACATCGGCGCGCCGGATCGTGTGTAGTCGATGCGCAATGGCGACCACCGTTATACCGCGCGTTGCCTTCTCCAGTCCGTCTTGCAGCAACCTCTCTGATTCTGCATCTAACGCACTTGTTGATTCATCGAGGAGTAGAAGGCGGGGTTTGCGCACTAATGCTCTAGCGATGGAGAGTCGTTGCTTTTGTCCGCCTGACAGTTGTCCCCCGCTGGGTCCACACTGTGTGTCGTAACCATCCGGCAAAGCTACGATAGTGTCGTGGATGTTGGCTAACTTGCATGCCTCCTCGATATCGGCATCTGTTGGCTCTGTGCCTGGACGCGCGCCCAAAGCGACGTTGAAACGGATACTGCCGTCGAAGAGGACGCTATCCTGTGGCACTAGACCAATATCGTCTCGAAAGACGGGCTCGCCCTTGGCAGAAATGTTCACGCCATCAACCTCGATGGAACCCGAGTCTACGCGGTACATGCGTTCTAACAATGAGATGACTGTTGATTTTCCAGCACCACTGGGACCGACTAGTGCGCAGAATTGACCTGGGCGAATGTCGATGTCCAATCCTTTCAAAACCTGCCGATTTGGGCGTGCCGGGTACGAGAATTTCACCTGCTTGAAGCTCACTGCAAGACCTCGGGCGTTTGATGCCGGGGCTCCTTTGGACTCGATGGCCGCCTCCGAATCATGAGATTTCAACTTCCTAGTCGACAAAGTTTTTGATGAGCCCAAATCGATGAGATCGAAAATTCGTCCTACTGCTCTACCCGCCCTTGTTACCTCGGGCGCGAGTGTGAACAGTTGCCCCCAAAGCTGCGCCGACACTAGGAGCGCAATCAACACGATGAAGAACTGGACCTGTGTGTAATTGCTTTCAATGATCTGTTTCGCTCCCCACCAGTAGATGAAAGCATAGATGAGATTCGAGATGCTGTAAGCGATTGCAAGGAAGAGGTTGGCCCATAGACTTGAGCGTGTCATCTCCTTCCGCGGAGCCGAAAGCGAGCGACGATACGTACCGAGTACCTCCTGCTCCAGCGACAATGCAGCGACGGTCTTGATCGAATTTACAGCTTCAACGGTGATACCGACGGATTTAGCAAAAGCTTTCTCATGACGCTCCGCAAAGCGACTCAGGATGTGCATCTGCATTATTCCCGAGCCAAGCATAAGAGGTACCGTTGCGAGACAAACAATGGCAATTTTCCAGGCAACGATGAGCGTCATAACGACGGCCACAATGAAATTGACGCCGATGGAGAAAATAGATCCGATTATGGAACCCGTCAGGCCCTCAACAGCAGCCGAGTCGCTCGTGATGTAGGACAGCAACATCGACGGAGTGCGGTTTTCGGATTGATGCCACTGCAAGTCTTGCTCAAAGAGGGAGCGGAACGAGAGCACCCTAATTGTGTACAAGACCTTTTGCGCAACCCATCCAAATGCAGACCAACTGACACCATTAGCAAAAAATTCTGCAATGGCCAGCACGAAAAACATAAGGCCGAAGAAGCTACCCGCTGCTCGGATGGCGTCCTCGGAATTGCAAGGGCTAAGAGCGCCAATCGTGTTACCAAAAATGAGGGCAGATCCGGAGTAGGTTCCGCCAACAATCACAGACGCGAATAATGCGACGAATAGCCAGAGTAGATGGGGTCGAGTTACCACGGCCATGCTCTTAATTGTAGCCCATGTCGGTCTCGAGCGCTCGGGCGATTTCGGCTCCTTCTTCGCCACCCCTTCAGCATCCAAAGCAGGCGTTTCACATGCCTTCTCCTCGTCGCTTGTCAGGGATTGGGACACCTTCTCGATATCGATTTCCGAATGGTTCGGGCCCTTCGTCGTACTGCCTCTTGCAGTACTCACACTTGACGTCTCGGAGCCCATATTTTGCAACCGGACTAGGGTAGCATACTCGCCGTCCTTTGCGATAAGGTCTAGGTGGCGACCCTGCTCGATAACCCTCCCATTGCGCATGACAACAATATTGTCGGCGTTCTTGACGGTCGCAAGACGATGTGCAATGGATACCACTGTTCTGCCTAAAGAAACATTTTCAATGGCACTCTGAATACGCCGTTCGCTAGCTGAATCGAGAGAAGAAGTCGCTTCATCCAGGACAAGAATCTTCGGGTCCTTCACTAGAGCTCTCGCCAGCGCCACTCGCTGCTTCTGTCCGCCACTTAATAGGTCACCATTAGGGCCAACGATAGTACCAAGTCCGTACTCCAAGTTCCCCAAGAAGGTCTTGGCGTCAGCGAGGTTCGCCGCTCGTTGGACCATCCTCACAATTTCGAGGGCCGGGGTGCCGTGTGACTCTGCTGCAACTTCGATATCTTGTCCGCTCCGCACGGCTTCTGCTATCTGTGATAATTGGGTGCCAAGAAGGATAGGCTGCAGGTCTGCGTGTTCTGGGCGTGGCGAGTTCACCAATCCGAGAGCTATATTTTCCAATACCGATCGATCTAACAGTAGGGGATCCTGTTGAACGAGCCCGATGAAGCTTCGTAACTGGCGAACATTGACGTCGCGGACATTCCGGCCATCAACATATACAGCACCCTGATCGGCATCGTATAGTCGAGTAAGCAGACCAGCAATTGTAGACTTACCGCTTCCAGAAAGACCAACAATAGCGGTATGTTGGCCTGCCGGTAAGTGAAGCGTAACACCTTGTATCACAGGAACATCCGGGCGAGACGGATAGGTGAAGTCCACATTTTCGAGTTTAACATCGCCTGAGAATGATTCGAAGTTGTCTCCTTGGGAAGGAAGTGTACCGTCGATCTTTGATCGGCGCTCCATGTCTGTCTCAAGCTTTTCCAATGCTGCGGTGGCAGAACCGAAGATCTGTAGGTAGGGTGATATTTGACTAATGACAAGAGAAGCTAGATAATCAATGTGAGAAGCGAGTATAGTTGTTGTATATGAGAAACTCACCATCGACTAGAAGGAAGATAATCGTGTATACTGTACCAACCGTCACTCCCTCGGTCTTGCCACCAACAACTTCGGCAATGATTCGACTCCCTTGCCAGTATGCCAGTCCGCTTGCCGAGAAGGCTATGAAGTAGAGTAGTCCAGACTGTACAGCTGTCGCTATAGCTTTCTTCACCCCATCCCCCTTTGCCGCTCGAAGCTCGTCGGCGAACTTTTTCTCAAGCTTGTCATTGGCCCTGAATGCGTGTACGACCATTACGTTTGACAAACTTTCTAGGGCAATGGATGATGCTGAGGCAATGTGTTGGGATGCCAAGCCAGAGAACTTTCCAATGAAGTGGCCGCCAACGAGGGACATGAGCATGAATGCGGGAACCAGTGAGACCAAGATGCCGGCAAGTCTAGCATTCTTGATGAAAGCGACGATGTACGATGTAATGAACATGGCAAGCGAACCCATGTACACACCAACTTTTTCGGATGTGCCGCTTTTGATGGTGTTGATGTCGGCGCTCAGGCGTGAAGAGACCTCACCGGCAGGCAACTTGTCGAAAAAGGAGACTTCCTGTCGGAGTAGGGAGCGAAAATATCGTTCACGTAACCTGTGGGCGAGCCGTTCACCGAATAAGTTCCAGCACACGATGTAAATGTAAATGAGCGCGAACTGCGCCAGAGCGCAGGCCATAACAAGCAATACCTTCTGATTGACGGCATCCTGGTATTCCCAGGGTGAGATTGCTTGTTGAGTCGCACATGTTGCAGAGTCGAGATCGTCCAATAGCTGTCCAAACAGGATTCCGAGTAGCGGGAACGGTATACCGGCTGCGATTGAGGCGACGGTCCCAATTAGTAACAGTCCAACATCTACTTTGCTTGGTTCAGCGTAGGTGAGGAGCCTGAAGTATCGGAAAAGACCTTGTGTGCCCTTTGTTATCAGTCAGTCTATTGATCGTTTGTGTGTGGTAAGTTGACGACTTTACATGTGACGCCATCGATGTTACCCTTCGAAAAACCGTGTCCTTAGCGATTCCGCCGGCACTCGGGTCATTGCCGTGAGGCTCACCACCCGTTGCGGGATCTGAGGCAGAATGCTTTCCCATCTCAACGACCGTGATGATTATCGCTTCTACAACACAGCACCATCAACATGGTCTTCGAGAACATTTAGAATTTTTCCCATTTCTCCTCAACCGAACCAACCCCAGGGATCCATCTTTTTTTCCCTCACCCGGCCCCCGGAAGCACGATGTCCCGCCGTAATTGCCAATACAACATCATCCATGACGATACGAGGCTAATGGAGCCAAGGGACGGGAGTCCACAAGTCGAGCTCGAAGGGGGTCCTTCTCATTTCGGCGAGTTTGCATTGGTATATAGTTTTTATGATGTAACACCAACTCTAGTGTCTTGAGAGTACAAAGCTGTACACTCGACAGGAGCGCTCAGGGTCACAAGCAAAGAGAGGGACACCCTGCCTCCGAGGACGGGGGTGACCACAGACGCCCACAGGTACTAGGCTCGGAGCGGTAGGAGATGGCTGGACTATTCAGTATTGGGGGCTTGGCATGCAGCATCTGATAAGATCATTCTGGCGCCAAGCCGAGATTGGTGGTGGGGCCTGCTTTGTCCCAAATTACCACTGAGTTATCTGATGGCACTAAAAGACGCACTACGTCCCCACTAGACAACACATCGTTTTAGAAGGTGGGTGGTGGTTCCATTCCCTCGCGCTTCTCGTACCGGGTAGGCAGCATGCGACGGATATGGGGCTTTGGTTTAGAGTTCTGCCCTACGATGCCAGCCTACCCAACGCCTCAATGCTTTGGATCGCCTTGTGTGACCCTGCTCTATCAGCTGTTGTGTGAGAGACTGCTTCGTATCACGTCGACGTTTCCTGTTTTGCTTTTCTGTAGCTATTGTACGCGCAAGACCACCACAAGCCCCTGTGTCTAAGCCCCGCTGAGTCAAGCTGCGCGCGAATAAGGCCCAATAAGACCCCTAAACCCCCGTGCTTTTTGCCCTGTTTAGGCACAGCTGAATGTCCTCTATCAGCTGACAGGGTGGCCTGATGACCCCCCAATATCTGCCTGGAATCCTAAGCCAAGTTGTATGAGACAATAAAAATATAGCGCACCTTGCTCTCTACTGCTACCCTACTTTTTCTCCCCTTCCTTTCCGGAGTCTGATATGTCAAATCTTCATCGACGTGTCCCTCCGGCGATTAATATGGATGACATTAGCAGCCAGGCGCCGCTGCTAGGTCGGGATTCAAGCAGCGAAGACGATAATGGTCGTAGAAATTCGTACGGATCTGCCTCGAGCAAAGATGACGTGGTAGTTACCGTCGAATCCTCAGAAGATGGAGCAGCAGGTGTGCCCGTCCAAGATGGCATCAAACAAGCCGACGCCATCAATCAGGTTTGGTCGAGAGCAGCGCTCATCCTGGCATACTGCTTGTGAGTCGTAATCATGATATCACGCAACAACGAAGCACATCGCGATCGAGGTCGTAATTCTCGCTGACCTTTTTGTCGTTAATCACTGTAGCATCTTCCTGTGCTCGTTTGCGAACACGCTGCAGTGGCAGATCATGTCGAATCTGACCCCGTACGTCGTCAGCGAATTCAACGCGCACTCTCTGATCCCGACCATCGCGATAGTGGGTTCGATCATGAGCGGCATCCTGAAGCTGCCCGTAGCCAAGATGATCGATTCCTGGGGCCGCCCGCAAGGCCTAGCGGCCATGATCGCGCTTGCGACGTTCGGCCTCGTGCTAATGGCCGCTTGCCAGGATGTCCGGACTTTCGCGGCGAGCCAGGTCATCTACCAAGTCGGCATCAGCGGGTTCACCTACGTCCTCGATATCATCATCGCCGATACCTCGTCGCTGAGGGACCGAACACTCGCGTTTGCATTTAATTCCTCGCCGACCCTAATCACCACGTTCCTTGGCCCTATCGTTTCTAAAGCGTTTCTCGAGGGCAGCGGTTGGAGATGGGCGTTCGGGATTTCCGCGGCGCTGTTTGTTGTGCTGTCCGTGCCAATACTGTCCATCTTAGCTATTAATACGCGCAAGGCGAAAAGGCTGGGTCTGCTTTCGAAATCCACCAGCAGTGGCCCGTGGAATTTATCGAAATTGCGACAATTATTGATTGATTTCGACGGTTCGTCGACTATATCCCGCGACCCACTGCCTAATGTGATAGCTAATGTTCACTAGCACTGGGCATGTTTCTTGCCGGCGCCGGCTTGACCCTGATTTTGGTGCCTTTTTCGCTGCATGGTTCCTCGGTCAATAGCGCGGTCGCCATTACCCCTATATTCGGGGCCATTTTCATGGTCGCGTTTGCCGTCCATGAGCGCAACGCTAAGCGCCCGTTCATACGCTTCTCACTTCTATGTTCTCGTAATGTGGCGGGAGCTTCGTTGCTATCCATCACCATTTTCATTGCGTACTTCGCGTGGGACGGCTATTACACGTCTTATCTGCAGGTCGTACATAACTTGAGCGTCGACAAGGCCGGTTACATCGGTCACATCTACGGCCTCGGCTCGTGCATCTGGGCTGTAGTTGTGGGATACCTTATTAGAAGAACAGACAGATTCAAGTGGCTGGCCTTGGCTGCTTTACCCGTGCATCTACTCGGCGGCGCATTGATGATTGTCTTTCGCCGGCCCGACACGAACATCGCATGGGTCATTATGTGTCAAATTCTCATCACCATCGGTGGCAGTACATTGATCATGTGCGAACAGATAGCCGTGATGTCCGTTGCGAGCCACGCAGAGCTGGCCTCTGTCATGGCGATTCTAGGCCTGGCTTACTACATTGGCTCGGCAATTGGAGACTCGCTCAGCGGTGCGATCTGGAATACGACGCTTCCATATGAGCTTGCCAAACGGTTGCCTGGGCTATCACCCGAAGAGCTAGATCTCATCGGGTCTGATCTAAAGAAACAGCTAAGCTACGCCTTAGGCAGCGTGGAGCGCAATGCGATTATCGCTGCGTACGGCGAAGCTCAACGCCGCATGTGCATCACAGGGACACTTATATCACTTTTTGAGATCTTGGCAGTGAGTATATGGAAGGACGTTAGAGTCAGCCAGTCCAAGCAGGTCAAGGGCACTGTGCTATGACGATTTACGACGTATAGAATTTCTTCTTGGCCATGCATTAGAGACTGGGGCTTATAGCGATACATTAGGTACACATAGCGTGCTGACTGCATTAGAGTGCATTTATACAATTTCTAGAGAAATCGACTTTTCTCGACGATTTGAACTTCATCTTCTTTCGTAGTACAACCAGGTCTTCATAGAATAACGCGATATACACTGTCTAGCAATAAAAGCAGGAGTCCAACTTACCAACTTGGGTTATATCAGGTAATTAGACGGTGTATACAAAAGAGAAGGCGTAATAAGTACTCGAGTACATGCAAGTACCGGCCAAGTACAGCGATGTACAGACGCATAGGTTTCCATCTCCGGCAGGTAAGACGATCGTCCCAACGCGGCAGGTTGAGGTTCCACCGCACTCTCGCAGCGGCCCCCTGGCAGCGCAGCAGCAGCTCAGCTCTGAGACTTCCGATCTCGCACCTGAATGCACGATGGTCGTGTCCGCTCTGCCGCAAGAAGGGGGACGGACCCAGGCACCGCAGCGATTGGTTACTGATTTTTCTTTAATGATCTTATCTGATCCGATGATTAGATTGCTCGACCCACCAGCTTCGCTCTATCCTGCCACCCGGGTCCCCAGCAAACGGCCATGGTGCAGGGATGGAAATTTTTCTCGCTCTTCTACCTACCTACTTCCTTGTTTCCTTGCTGTGGTCATGGTTATGGGTATGCTTATTAGATGTGTTGACTGCTCCGCCGCTGTTTCGAGATTTTATGCACGCTTGCCTTAATTAGACCTTCTTACGTACAAATACTACCAAGAGCCCGAGGGGCCCGATGTATTGGACGCAAAGGAGCCTGCAGCTTCGAGAAAGCTGCTAAACAGGGCGAGGTGTGTTATGGGGGAGATCCTTGACTCTTGAGTGCACTCGGCCGTTTGGCTTCTCGGAAGGACGGGGCTGCTCGGAACTCGCCCAGTTACTAGAAATTAGTGCGTTCTAAAATCCCGCGGGGGTCTTCAACATACGTATGCGAAGCTGTACGAAGCTCGATTTGTCAAGCCTGCTCATGGCCACGCAGTAGCTAGGAAAAGCCGCATAGATGTGGGGGCTGATCTGGTCTAGTTCTTCTGCACTATTCTTTGGAACCTCCACTAGGCAAGATCGTGGTATGGCTGGGTCCTGATTCTTATATTTTCATGTGTAGGGAAATTCTTGAAGATTTCATTACATAGAAAGAGAGGGCTTTTTATCTTTGATTAGACGAGTTATATACCCTCCGCTCAACATCAACCTCCTAAGATGGCCACAGAATCACTTGTCTCGTCAATACCGAATCCTCAATTTCAGAGGCAGAAACTATCCTACTTAGAAGGGCCGGTAGATCCTCCGCTGGTAGATCTAACTCTCGGTGAGCTGTTGGACTTGCAATGTCAGCATCATGGAAGCCAGGAGTGCATCGTCACACCTTGGACGGGCGCTCGGTGGACGTACAATGAACTCAACCAACAAAGTTCTCAATTAGCGAGGGCATTGCTGTCCCTCGGCATCGGTGTTGGTGACCGTGTTGGAATCATGGCGGGAAATTGTGAACAGTACGCGGCTGTTTTCTTCGCAGTCACGAGGATTGGCGCTATCCTGGTGATACTGAATAACACGTACACACCAACAGAAGCTCAGTACGCGTTGAAATTCTCTGGTGAGTCTTCGCCCCCTAACTACGAAGAATTGTCATAATTAAACACTCCCCTAGACTGCAAGGTATTTTTCACGACGAAGAAGATCGGAAGAGTAGACAATACCAAGCTGCTAGCCGAACTAGCAAAGGAGAAGCAAGGGCCCAACGTCGTGATCCTGAGAGGAGAATCAGGTTCCTACCCAACATACCTGGACCTAATCAAGCAAGGCCGAGGCATAAGCACCAGCCACCTCAACCGTCTCAGCAAACGGGTCCTCGCGCACAATGTCTGCAACCTGCAGTTCACGAGCGGCACGACGGGGCTCCCCAAGGCGGCCATGCTGACGCACCACAACATCGTCAACAACGCGCGCTTCATCGGCGACCGCATGCGTTTCACGCCCGACGACGTGCTGTGCTGCCCGCCGCCGCTGTTCCACTGCTTCGGCCTCGTCCTCGGCATGATGGCCGTCATCACCCACGGCGCCAAGATCGTCTACCCGGAGGAGACCTTCGACCCGGCCGCCGTCCTGCGCGCCATCTCCGACGAGCGGTGCACCGCCGTGCACGGCGTGCCCGCCATGTTCGACACGCTGTTCAGCCTCGAGCCCCCGCCCAATTTCAACTGCGAGAAGCTACGGACGGGTATCATTGCCGGCGCCCCCGTCCCGCGCTACTTGATGGAGCTGCTGGTGGAGCGCTTCGGCATGACGGAGTTCACTAGCAGTTACGGGCTCACGGAGGCCAGCCCCACGTGCTTCAATGCGTTCACGGACGACGCCATCGAGAAGCGGCTCACGACGGTGGGGACGCTGATGCCGCACGCGCGCGCCAAGATCGTGGACCACGAGGGCAATATTGTGCCGGTTGGGTCGAGGGGTGAGCTGTGCATTGCTGGTTACCAATTGCAGGCCGGGTACTGGAACAACTCGGAGAAAACGGCTGAGGTCATGGTGCGCGATGCGGAGGGCGTGCTGTGGCTAAGGACTGGTGATGAGGCCGTATTCGACGAGCAGGGGTATTGCACTATCACGGGTCGGTTCAAAGACATCATTATCAGGGGTGGAGAGAACATCTACCCCCTAGAAATAGAGGAGAGGCTGGTGACACACCCGGCGGTCTCGAGGGCCGTGGTAACGGGCCTGAAGGATGCGCATTACGGCGAGGTGGTAGGTGCGTTCTTGGAGTTGGCCGACGACGCAAAGGGGAAGAAGCCGAGCGATCAGGAGATGCGCGATTGGGTGCAGCAGAAGTTGGGGAGACACAAGGCCCCTGCGCATGTGTTCTGGCTGGGCGAAGGTGGCGTGCCGAAGGATGTGCCGCTGACGGGTAGCGGCAAGGTTAAGAAGTTCGAGATGGCGCGGTTCGGCGAGGAGATCTTGAGGAAGAGGCGCTTGGAGAAGCTGTAGAGGAAAGTGGCGACGATGAGGGTATACAACGGGATATTTATGGTGCCTACAGGTGCTAAGAAAAATCAAGCGATGTTTAATATTTGTTTCATTACCATAGAGTAGATGTGGCTTTAGACTCATTATATGAAGTACCTGTCCGTATGCATTTCATCTTGGGAGCTACACCTTCTTGACCACACTTATGAGCCATATTTTCAATAATTCTTCGAATTGGATATACAGGTAAATAATGCTTCGCATCTCTTCATCAGGCGCTCTGTAGCCGTAGTTGCTTCTGGATTAGCGTGCCTCTGTGTGCTGGTAGAAACAAGGATGGACCCAGTACTCTATCCGATTGGCTGAAATTGAACCAAGTCTTACAAAGGCCACTAGGTAGGCAGGTAGGTTACAGTTATGAAAGAAGGGAGTTTGGACAAACTTCTTCCTGTATTTCTATAAGTTGTGGTATAATGAGTTTAAATGTAACTTCCGTTCTACCAGTGTTTACATCTAGTTCATTTCAAGTGATGTTCTCTCATTGAAGGTAAATTCATCCTAGGTACGTTCTGCATGCTGTGTTTTAGCGATGCTTAGGTATCATCATTTATATGATAGTAACTGTGGTACGCTTTCAGCTCGTCAGACTTCCATCTATGCCATCGCTATATTCCAAACTCCACCTCTTCATAGTCTCTTATATGCCATAGGGAATGAGATATAACCAACATGTGGACAAACTCTGGAATGTTGCGTTCATGTTCCGCTCTGTCGGGATACGATGCACCGAGCAATGAAGTTAACTTAACAGAGATTGAGCAATGATCATCCCTGTGATGGGAATAACACGTCACCCTATTGGGAGCCTTGCTGATATTATTCCGCCCGCCGTTGCGACGTTGGCGTTACTCTGCCGCTGCGGAGATAAACATCTACACCGTTCGATCCCCTCACCGACGACCCTTCCACAGGCCTCGTCCTGCTGCGCCGTGCCGCTTGTCATTTAGCCTTGGAGACAAACATTACCTATTTCTCAGCTTATTCTCCGAATATGGAAGTTTGCGATCTCCAAACACGGCGTAGCATGCCGATCTCAACGCCCTCATTACCCCACAATACCCCAACATGCCCTACATCATACACGGATCGTATGGACCTGGGTGCCTGGGGTTCTCTTTGTATGACGGACAGGGACGACCCAACGCGAACGCCCGCAGTGTAACTCAAACCGCATAAATAGGATCTCACCTTCTTTCCCTCTATTCTCAGTAATGCCTCTTTCCTGGCCACTCCCACGTTGTTGGACTCTTTCGGGCTACGGTACTAGCAATGAGGGCGCCGCTGTTTCTATTTGTCGGGATACACGCTCTCTTGAGCCGTGCCTTTGGCACAGGAGGGCGTCCCGACGCCATGATCTGGGAATTTGCTGAAAAGAGAGCTCCAGCGCAAGACATTGTGACCTGGGACTCTCATTCGCTCTTCGTTCATGGCGAGAGGGTGATGATCTTCAGCGGCGAGGTCCATCCTTTCCGGCTTCCGGTGCCGTCCTTGTGGATTGACGTGTTGCAAAAAGTCCGAGCTCTCGGGTTCAATTGCGTCTCATTCTACGTTGACTGGGCCCTCTTGGAAGGAAAACCTGGCGAATTTAAGGCAGACGGTATTTTTGATCTCAAGCCATTCTTTGACGCCGCTCAAAAGGCTGGGATTTACCTTATTGCTAGACCTGGCCCCTACATCAATGCCGAAGTAAGTTGAAGGGAGCCTCGCCACAATTATCGGGAATATTAAGCTAAAGATGCACTCCAGGCGAGCGGCGGTGGCTTCCCAGGTTGGCTGCAACGTGTGCGGGGAGCCCTCAGGACTGCCGCACCTGACTTCCTTAACGCGACGAATAATTACATGTCCAGCCTCTGCAAGATAATTGCAGATGCCCAGATCACGAACGGCGGCCCAGTTATATTGCTTCAGCCAGAAAATGAATACACAGCGGCCAACCCTTATACGCCTTTTCCGGACGGGTCATATATGGAGTATGTCATGCAGCAAGCACGAGATGCTGGAATAGTCGTTCCATTCATTAGTAACGATGCGGGTGCTTCTGGCCACAATGCTCCTGGAACAGGAATCGGCGAGGTCGACATATATGGGCATGATGGGTATCCCTTAGGGTTCGACTGCGCGCATCCCACGGTCTGGCCTGCCAACAACCTCCCGACAACGTACAGAAGCAACCATCTAAAGCAGAGTCCGAGTACTCCCTACTCTATAGTCGAATTTCAAGGAGGCTCCTTTGATCCTTGGGGTGGATGGGGCTTCGAGCAGGTGTGTTTCAGGCGTTTCTCTCATTCTCATCCAAGCTAACAATTTTATAGTGTAGCCAGCTTGTCAACCACGAGTTCGAACGAGTCTTCTACAAGAATAACTTTGCTGCGGTAAGCATTACTCTTTGGTAACCGACAATAGCAGTATCTGACGTGGTTGATATTATTAGGGCGTAACAATCTACAACCTCTACATGATCTTTGGGGGTACGAATTGGGGCAATCTGGGTCACCCAGGTGGTTACACTTCGTACGATTATGGGAGTGTCATCAAAGAGGACCGAACTATTACACGGGAGAAGTATTCGGAGTTGAAATTGGAAGCGAACTTCCTGCAGTCAAGTCCCGGTTACCTCACTGCAACTCCTGGGAACAGTTCGACCAGCATCTACAGCGATAATCCCGATATCACAGTTACCCCTGTCCTGGGAAATACCACAAATGATGCCTCGTTCTTCGTCGTTCGACATACGAATTACTCAAGTTTTGCATCGACGAATTATCGACTAACGCTGCCTACGTCTCAAGGAACTCTTACAGTCCCTCAATTAAACCAGACGCTCACTTTGAATGGCCGAGACTCGAAGGTAGTAGTAACGGATTATGATGTCCAAGGTACTCGATTACTTTATTCCACTGCCGATGTATTTACCCAAGCGAAGCAAGATAATCGCACTGTGCTTATCATCTACGCCGGAGCTGGCGAGGCCAACGAATTGGCGATTCAAGGACCGTCGAGCAGCGAAGTCAAGAAAATTCATGGAGGGGCAGACTTCCAAGTGACGAGCAGTGACTCTTCCGACTATTTTGTGGTCAATTGGACGGCGCACCCAGAGGGATTTATTCTTCAGATTGGTGACGATGTTGTTGTCTACCTGCTCGGTAAGTCTGCTAGGCGAGAATCTTACCCTCTTACTAACCGTCGCTAGATCGCAATATCGCGTACAACTACTGGGTCACTGACATCGCAAACACAACTTCTAAGCTGATCATCAACGGGCCATACCTCGTACGCTCTGCCTCCATAAATTCCGACGAGCTGCATATCAAGGCCGATTTCAATAAGTCCGCGACAGTCGAGATCTTAAACTTCCCAAGTAATGTTTCCAAACTCTTCATCAACGATAAAGAAACCGCAACGGAGAAATCGGGACTCTCAACCGTCGCCAACGTATCGATCACCGCTCCTCAGTTTACCATCCCTAAGCTGTCAGATCTTGGATGGAAGTACATCGACTCGCTTCCGGAAATCACACAGGGCTACAATGACTCGGCGTGGCCAAAGGCCGATAAATACGGCACGGACAATACGTACCAATACCTTCTCACTCCCGTTTCAACATACGCATCGGATTATGGCTTCCATACGGGCGTCCTAGTATACCGCGGCCATTTCAACGCCACAGGTGACGAACAGACCCTCTCGCTATGGACACAAGGCGGAACTGGCTTCGCCTCGTCGATCTGGATCGACGACCACCTCCTCTCGTCATACACCGGCAACCCCGCGGACGAAGGCAATCAGGGCAACTACGACGTCACCGGTCCCGGATTCGCACCCGGATCAGAGCACGTCTTCACTGTTGTCGTGGAGAACATGGGTCTCAACGAGGATGGAATTGGCTACGACCAAATGAAATCGCCACGCGGCATCCTTGGCTGGCGACTTGCGACCTCCAAGGCGACCAACACGCCCATTACCTGGAAGCTGACTGGAAACCTCGGCGGCGAGGACTACAAGGACCGCACTCGAGGCCCATTGAACGAGGGTGGCCTATTCGCCGAGCGGCAAGGCTACCATCTACCGGGCGCGCCGGCGGATACGTGGGAATCGCACTCCCCACTCGAGGGCATCGGGCTGCCGGGCGTGGCCTTCTACGCCGCGTCCTTCGATTTGCAGCTGCCTTCGGACGAGTGGGACATCCCGCTCGCGTTCTCGTTCACGAACGACACCGAGACGTCCGGCACATACCGGGCGCAGCTCTACGTCAACGGCTGGCAGTTCGGCAAGATCAGCAGCAATATCGGGCCGCAGACGGTGTTCCCCGTGCCGGAGGGCATCCTCAACTACAATGGGACGAACTACGTCGGCGTCACGCTGTGGGCGCTCGAGCAGAGCGGTGCTAAGATCCCCGCTTTCGAGTTGGTGGCTGGAGTGCCGGTGTGGACGGGCAGGGAGAAGGTGCTGTTGGTTGATAGTCCGGCTTGGAGCCTGAGGGAGGGTGCCTACTGAAGGGGTTACTTGGAGAATTAGGTTAGCTATTCTTACGTGTAGTGTTAATGCTACGCGTTTACGAGTCAATGAAAAAGGCGGTTAGGTATGAGTATTGGGTATCAACGCATCGTAATATTAAGGAAACAAGTAGTCCTAGCTAAAGAAGCCTCGCGTATCAATTCCTCCTTCTTCCTCGTGTTAGGTACAATTGCATGTCACTATGCCTTCAGCTTGGTGTGTGCGTGTGTGTGTGTATGTGTGTAGTTGCTGAAGGGGGGCTTGTTGCAATGACGATAGAAGGATATGCGTATAGTATGTCATCTCTCGTGACGCGTAACAAAATGAGGCATTCCGAACTCCTTATCCCTTTCCCTTTCCGTACCTAGTGGGCTCGTAATAGGCGTTCTGTAGGTATGTCGAGCAGCCTGTGTATGAACGAGGTCAGTGTCATTAATCATTCTCGAAAGCAAATCTATGTATCCAGTGCATCACGGCTTACCTAGTTCATCAAAGAAGCCCAGCAGTCGCGGGACAAGATGCGTTCGCGGATCTCCTTCTTCTCCTCCTCGGTCTTGTCGCTCAGGAGTCCTCCTCGAACGTCGTCGAGGATGATCTGGATGTCCATGAGCTCGCTGACCTCGTCCAAGGACATGATCAAGGTGTCCATGGCTAGTTCGTCGTCGAAGGCGTTGAGGCGTTGGGTCAGGAGGTCGGCGACGAGCTGGTCATCCTCACCACTTGACAGGATCCAATGGGCGAGGATGATGGTGAGTCTGTGAGGGCGGCTCTCCCACGGGAGTTCTTTGGCTAGGCGGAACACGAGATCGCGCTGCTCCGCCTTGGTAGGGTCGAGGTACTCGCATAGTGCGCGCAGTTCGTGGTTGGTGAAGCCGTTGATACGGTTGTCGAGTAGCGTAATGAAGTAGCCAGAGACGACAGAACCAGCGGGTGTAGCTCGGACGAGCTCCTGGGCTTGCGCCGGCTGGGCGGCCGGGGTAGGAGTAGGTTGAGAGGCCGGCATGTTCTGTTGTGATGGCGCGGGTTGAGAAGATGATGTAGCGGGGGCGGGATTGTGAGAGTCGGAAGGCGCGCCAATTGATAGAGAAGACTGAAATCGGGAGACGAGTTGCTGGTAACCGTCCGGTTGCTGTGCAGGCGCCGAGTGCTGAGTAATGGGGACTTGGTAGACAACGGGGTCCTGGAACGCGCTTCCTGACGGTTGTCGGGGGTGATCGTCATCGTCAAGATCGTGTGCAGCTGCCAAGTCGTCGCGTATCGCCTCTTCGGCTGCTGCCAGTTGCTTCTTCTGTCTACGCTGCCGATACAACCACTGCTTGCGGGCTCTTCCAGTGATGTTAGGCGGGGCTGATGGAAAAGGAGCTCCCGGGATCGTAGGACGGGCATTCTGAAGAGATTGGCCAGGAGACGAATTGAGTCCAGAACTTGATAGTGATTCACCTTTAGGCGGTGAGATGTATACTGGGATCGGTGATCCCTCTAGAGGCTGCGCGAGCCGCTGAGAAGCTGCCGGCGTCGCGGGACGCGAGCTAGGGTTAGTCGGCATCGCGGGCGGCTTTGCAGAGGGGCCGGGCTTGGGACGAGGCGACATCTCGAATAACCTTTTAAGCTGATTAGTTGTTAGTTTTAGGAATGGAAAAGGCTGAGAATGACAAGATGAGCATGACGAGAGAGGTTTGAGAACTTACAGGAGAGTTGAGCTTCGTGGTATGTCGCAAGCTCCGTAGGATATGTGAGGAGGAGGAAAAAAATTGAGAGTCACGAATTGAGAACAGAAGGTGGGCTTTTGTAATGTGCTCCCGGACGGAGGATCGAAAGAATTTAAGGAGCCTTCCCGTCCGCTAGGAAGGTATCGCGAACTAAAACGGGTCAGGCCGAGGAAGGGACTTGCGGGAGGCGCAACAAGCAGCTCAGGATATTCGTGGAGAAATTCCAAGTGATGGAAAGTCTGAATATTAACTGCTACTCTCCTATTTTGTGGGCAGCCCGGTGACAACCTGGTCAAAGCAAGCATTATATACGTCGTCATTCCAAGTGTGAACGAGGCCGGTGCCGCCAGGGTCAGCTATCAGTAAAGATATAGATACATAAAAGTAAGGCAGGCCTTTAGGCCTCCGGATTCCCTCTCCCCTTAATCTTCTCCTTATACTCTTCGTAGGCCATTTGGCAGACCATGACGTCCGAGATATCTACAGTGAGGCTGAAAGGATCATCGTCATAACAATCCAGGCGTGCTCGCATGAGCCGCTCAGCAACTTCATAGTTCTTGTCAACCGTGGCGACCCATTGTGCAAGTTTATACGTTGCGGTATTCGGGCATTTCCTCCAATCGACCTCGTTTGCGAGGCGGTACATTAGCGCTCGCTGACCCTCTATCTTTGGATCAATATAAGTAGCGAGCCATTGCTCCTGCTCCCAGGTCAGAACCGTAACTCCCTGATCAAGAAGTCTTTCGAAATAAGTGCGAATCCTGTCGAGAGGTTGAGAGGAAGATTGCTCTGGCACATCCTCACTAATGACTTCCGGCTTGGATAGAGACACAGCAGGGAATGCTGGTGAATAGGAGCTAGCAGGTGAAGCGTCGTAGGCCCAGGCCGGAATCAAGCCGTAAGGATTGTGAGGGTCGTCTTGTCCAGCGGCCGTGGGTTCATCGGGCTCACTGGGCTTGTGCAGGTCATCTGGAAGTGGATTGAGGAGCAAGTCCCGAAGACGGACAAACTCCTGAAACGACCCTGTTTGTTGAGGAGACTCTTCGGGAGATCGCGCTAGGGGTGATTGTTGGTCCCGTACGGGCTGCTCAACTGGATTTGACTGCCGCTGTGCACCTGTCTTCTGGGACGAGACGCCTTTGTCGGTGATGGGCGGTTGTGGCAAAAGTGCCCGTGGTCGTCGACCAGAGGTTGAGCGAGCCACTTGAGGAGAGATGCCTCGTCGATTTTTAACTCGGTTTGAGCGCCGGGGTTTCACCTTTCGGTCTTGTCTGTCCCGGTGTCGTTGATCACCCCGAGGCGGTGCTGGTAAAATCGGGCGGTTAAGACGAGTTGCTGCCTGCGCAGTTCCTGCACGCTTGGGACTATTCACTGGCATTCCAACCCGCTGCCGCGGGGGAGTGACATGGAATCCAGTCGGGGTGTAGGATGTCGAAGGTATCGGCACGGGGTACTGTGGTACAGGAGCTGACAGCTGACCGGTGATAGCAGAGAGGGCATGTGGTGCAAACACTGCAGGCGGTAGGGACATCGCCCGAAGTTGCTCTGACGTAGTAGGCGGTTTCTCGGGCAGAGACAAATCTACCGGACCCGTATGGGACTTGGGCAACTTAGGGATCTCGGGCTTCTTCGGCAAAGTAAGGTCGATTGGTGACATCTCGGATAGGTATATGAAGGCTATCTTAGAGAAGGGACAAAGAAGTATGCGAATAATGGGTTGAAGAAGCACTCAGATGACAAGTAGAGAGTGCCTAAGGGAAGTGCTGAAAGTGTATATGTTTAGGTGTAGGGAATCGCGAGGTTGTGTGAAGAATTGTGAAGTTATTAGGAAGACTTAAGAATCCGAAAAGAAATTGTGTAGAGGAAATTGTGTTGTTGGGTAGTCTGCCAGTACTCGCTTAGGCGGGTGGTTGCCCTGTGAAAGTAAGATCAGATATGGTTTCGAACACTTGATAATCAGTAACCTGCGGAAATCGCGGAGGAATATGAGCAGAGCAGTTGTGGTGATTCACGTACCGGAGATGCGAAGTTTTCAACTAAGCTTGGGGCAGTACTGGAGAGACACGCTTACTCACTTTCTCGGCGGGATTTGACTTCGTGTATGTCGTGATGTGTCATGTGCCGGAAACAAGATCACGTAGAAGAGAAAGGCGCGGATTGGAAGGAATTTCAGACAGTCTGTCCAGTTTATATAAGCCAAGATACGCACACGAGCGTTCAACCCTAATCAGGAGCACAATATGAAGAGATCTCGCAGTGTATTTACCAAGCGCCTTCTAGAGTAATACATACGCATTATAGTAGGCAATGTGAAAATTGAAGTGTACGTATCTTGGAGCTTTAGATGACACATCGTCCTCCAAAGCCAACATCAAGTTTTCCTGTCGTACCCTTATATCTGCGTCCTAAGGCAAGCATGCCCCTATGGTTTGACAGACATACACAGTTACTGGCCGCGCGTTTGGCTACTACAGGATCGTCGTTTCTTAAATAGTCAGTCAGAGATTCGTGTAGAAAGTCTCTGGCCGTATCTCTTGCCGTACTGCCCATATGCTTTTTTTATATATAGATCATTCAGGGGAACAAGGTACACAGTGCTATCGCGCTTTTCTTATTTAGGAAGTGTTTTAAAGAGTTGAATGGATATAATTGGCTAAGAAGTAATCTAATCATCGACGCTTGGACCCCCAGAGCCTCAGGTACTTGCCGTTCAGTAGTTTACGGCAGCATAATATAGGGGAAGGGCTGCCAAAGCTACGGCCTTCCATCGAGGCGACGAGGGAAAGAGCTTTGGCACGTGTTGCGACGAGTCACGTCTTTGGCATTTAAGAACGTATCGTCTATCAAGATAAGATAAGTAACTAAAGAGAGTATCGTCGTTCAGGGGAATGGAATGACACTGTCGTTAACTTCCACACAGGAAAATCGACTCTTCATTTCAAAGAACCTCAGGTTGGATGCCCCTTACTGTTATAAAGCTCGCCTCTGTCGTTCTCTCTCTCCATGTATCTTTCTTTCTTTTATTTATATGGGGGAAAAAACTTTTAATTTCTTCAAAATAGAATCTTGGCAGATTCGTCATTGTTAAGAGTCTACTCGTGGGAATAGAATCTCACAAATCCAGAAGATATCTTCGGATCGCGGACTGGTCGAAGGCTAAATGCACCTATGTTGTTGAAATTAGCTATCATCAAACATAGATCGATATCAGTCTTTCTCGAAGTCTTTCCAATTCGTTACCCCTGGCCACGCATTCAGTACCAAACGTCACAATATATCGTTTCTCAACTAGCCCCAACGTGGGATATTAGTTTGAGGTTTAATACTTTGCCATGAATGCAAGCCGTAGTAGTATATTCAATGGGTGTAATGGTGTAATATAGGTTCCTGATACAGTGCTCTTCAAGTTCCACCTCTCCCCAAGACTCTTCCATGGCACCCAACCCCGTGAATTCGCGAATCACTTTAACCATGCATGGAATTGAGCTATATCGATATGGCTGGTACGGCTGAAGTCATGCATTTCGAAAAGTTTGATGTCAGCTTGGTAATTTTCGTGGTGATAGTAAGAAAGCTCGGATAAGCTGTCCGTTAATATTTCCTAGGCTTGTACTTAATCGAAGACAATGGTAAGCTTCGAGAGACTACAATTGCTAGAATTCATTGCAACTTGATTGTATACGAGAAGGTTCGTATTTCAGATTCGTTCATCGTGCTAGTGATTTTCATACTCACAATAGTAAAGTCTCAATGATATAGACTTATATTGAGTCTGATACATCTTAACTGATGAGAAACACGACCTAAAGATTATTCGAAGACTCACTTTTAGACTATCATCGTGTCTTCGGCGCCATTCTTTAATTAGAGTTTAATCAACAATTTAAACGTACCCAAATGATACTCGACACATTGATTCTTAGCATAATCCCTATTGTATGCTTATTAAGGCCTTTAAGATCCTAAGCGAATGAGTAATCTAGAGAATCTTACTTTTACCTTAAAGGCCGAACATATTTGGTGGTATTGTTTTAGTTACTTTTGTTTTCCTGTTTAAAGCATAGACAACCTTGGGCTAAGAGACAGTATTAGTTGTAGCCTGAAGAAAAGGTAATTGCTGGGTATGAGACAAGATAGTCCAAAGGAGCCGTTATAATTCTAGCACATGTAATGTTTAATGGTTAGAATTCTGTGTCGCTTATCAAATCCCCTCGCAAGGATAAGCGATGCATTCAGTAGTCCAACTCTGTAAGGGGCGCATTAGTCGATATATTAGGTAAGCAAGACTGCCTATTTAGGTCTGAAGTTGACAATGTTTATACTCTTTACGTGCATGTAGTTAGAATAATATCCGTAGCCTTGATTCTGAAAGTAATAAGTGTAGTTGTTTTCTGGCTCCCGGAGATCCTGTGTCATTCAGTCAATAAAGAGACGAGTAGTTCATTCTAACATCTATCTAAGAACGTAAATGTCGATTTGTATATCTCCGTCCTTGCTTATGGCCCTGCCCTTCGCACCTGATATGTATACATTCTCTTGGTTATTAGGTAGATTGTACATGTATCTCCATGTACGCTGGTGATGACATCAGTCGGTAGGCGAGTGATGTACCTACGTACTCGCTGGTAAGGGGGCCGATATCGGTCCGAGCTATTTATTATCAGATCCGAGCACGCCCCACAACGTTCTCAGCGCACGCTAGTGAAGTACCAATTTCGGTAATAAATTTTTATCTGATCCGCCGTTAGCCTTCGTCCGCTGTTCGCAGAACACGACGTGGAACCTGCGTTTCCAATCCATCCGCTTAAAGTTATCAGATCCGCTTCTGCAGACCGCCAAGAACTGTGGTCTTGGTTCATTGTCACCCCCCAGTACGCAAGCTTCCCAATCTCTTAGGTCATACTTGTCGGCTGGGGTGGCCGCGGCTGGCTGACCCAGCGGCCGACTTCCTGCCTGGCCGTTGAGACACCACGTTGAAGTTGACGGCGCGCTCCCTTGCATTAGCGTGCGAAAAGTTTTGAGCGTGGACTTGGACGTAAAATGAATGCGGGAATGAAGGAAACCCCCAAGACCCCATCCAGCAAGGTGCTGTACATTGGGGTACTTGTAACATCCTAGGTAATTACATGTATGTATTAGCAAAGATGGGGCACCTACCTAATCGAATGCTAGTAAGCTCTCAGTACTAGCTGAATAACACGCCAGGATGATGGCGGAATAACTCGGCCAACTGGATGTCTGCTTGCTTGCTTGTCTCTGCTGGACCAGGGAAGAGCTCGGGTTCTTGCAGGAATTAAGAAATTCTCTTTCCAGAAGTTGCATCAAGTCAATCAAGTTCAAGGCACTTCCAGGAGGATCAAAGGGAAGGGAGCTCCCTAATTGACTTATTTGATATCCAATTCTGCCCAATTGCGTCCATCCCTCGGGTTACACCTTCAATTGACCTAAATAATGGCGGCATCCTCCACGAACGAGCCGGTACTCAAGCTACCGCATCCGTACCTCACTTCCTACATTCTCGTCAAGAGCTCCCGCCCCTCGGAATCTGCCCCATGGTTCCAAGTCAAGCCTCAAGATGGCGTTACTAGTGAAAGCAAGGCGAAGAAGACGAAGCCTCTACCCGAACCCCTCGACAGCGATACACTTTTCTTTACCGAGCCCGCGGACCTAAAGTCAAGCGAACGGCCTCCCGAGTCCAACAACACGCCATGGGGACGCGCCCGCCGTTCCCCCAGCTCGACCATCGCATGGGACGGCGCCACACCCCCGACCCTGGCACAGACATGGCTCGTCATCTACGTGCTATTCACAATCCGACCATCAATGGAAGGGCTCCGGCTCACACTCACCGGAACCGGTAGGGAAGCACTCGGCGCACAGCTGAAGGCAGTCCTACTCGCAGTTGACCACCCGACAGCAGGTGGGCTTAGTGATGAGCTCCTGGTGCTGCGCAGCACCTTCTGGCAGGGCGCGGGCTCACCCTTCGGCCCGCGCAGCGTCTGGGTGCCGGAGGATTCCGGTTCGCTCCCGAAGCCACTAGCGGAGTACCCGTTGACGCCGCTCGAGCACACAATGACATCGGAAGCGAGCGGTGCGCCAGCATGGCACCCGCGACGGCCCGCGAAGCCGCGCCCCGGGTCCGTGGTGTACAGTCGTTGGATTCCGCACCTGAAGGAGAACTTTAGCATGGTCGCGCTCGACTGGGAGAACCCGGAGCACCTGGAGCTGTTCCACAACTGGCAGAACGACCCGCGCGTCTCGCAGGGCTGGAACGAGACTGGGTCGCTGGAGCAGCATCGCGAGTACCTCCGCAAGGCGCACGTTGATCCGCATCAGATTACGCTGTTGGCCGCGTTTGATGATACGTTCTTTGCCTACTTTGAGGTGTACTGGGCTAAGGTATGCCTCAAAACATTATTGATTGAGAGGTATAGTAAAATTATGCTAACAATTCATCTCCTACCTACAGGAAGATCGATTAGGCGCATATTACGATGCAGGAGACTTCGACCGCGGGCGTCACTCATTGGTAGGCGATGTACGGTTCCGTGGCCCGCATCGTGTGACGGCGTGGTGGTCGAGTCTGATGCACTACCTGTTTTTGGACGATCCCCGCACCATGTACGTCGTGGGTGAGCCCAAGTACACCAACAGCTCGGTGCTGGCCTACGACTTCATGCACGGTTTCGGACTCGACAAGTTCGTTGACCTGCCGCATAAACGCTCTGCATTCGTGCGCTGTTCCCGCGAGCGCTTCTTCCAGCTCTCGCCGCTGGGCGAAAGCGAGAAGGTCGTAGGCGGCACCTTAGTTAGTCTGCTTCCCAAGTTGTGAAGGTGTGGAAAATGTAGTTGTCACGTGTTGTAGTTAGGATGTAGCTAGGTACGCCTTGGGAGATTTTTAAAAACACCTCATCATATCTGCCTGCGCTTATCTAGAGCCACGATATGGGAAATGATGCAAAGCGGGTGACTAGATTTAATCTTAACACCCACCCCTTATCAAACAGTTCAAATATACATATTCAATGCATTAAAGATACAGTCACGAAATATTTCAGAATGAAGAACTAAACTATGCTCAATTAAAGCAAACTACGGTTTTTACGATCTAGGTACTTCTCTACCATCCGTGATCGTGGACCTGCAACCTTGCTGTGCTGCAGCTTGTTTAGGTACCCTTAACCCTTAACTCCCAATTGCGCCGATGCACCCCCCAACCCAGCTTAAAGGACGACGGAATGATGCCACTCTTTTTTTCTTCAAGCCTTGTTACCCGAAAGACGAAGATGATCCCAGCATACTGCACATAACGAGTTAGCACACCAATTAATCAGCCATCGGGGGAAATTATTGTAGATCAGCTTACTTCTGAAACCCAGATCCTCCTCGAAGAACCACTCCATGATCTGCTTGCCGTGCTTCATGCCCTCGCCTCCGTACGAGAGCGCGTTCTTGCCGACGGCCAAGCCGATCATGGGAGGCACCTCGGCGAGCTGGTTGAAGACGGGCTCCTTGCCCTGCATGTCCCGCAGCATCAGCTGGTGGATGTTGAGGCCCGCGAACCGGCCCTGATGCATCGCTGAGCCGCAGCGCTTTATGCCGGACCAGTGGATCAGGTCGCCGACCGCGAAGTGCGCCTCCGCGTTCGCCACCTTGTCGGATAGCAGCTGCAGCGTGGGTCGGATGTTGACGTAGCGGTCCTCGCTGAGTGCGTCGGAGGGCAGGTACGTCGTCGAGGGCTCGCAGCGCGAGATGGCCATGATGACTTGGCTGGCGGTCATCTTGTGGCCGTTCTCGAACTCGACCTCAATGACTTCGGTGCCGTCCTCGTTCTTGACTGGTGTCTGGCTCTTGAGGCGGTGGTTGAGGAGGACTTCGACACCAGCGTCAACGGTGAGATCTCGCGCGCATTCCTTGACGTTGTCGGGCAGCGGCTCTGCTGAGAGTAGCTTGTCGCGGGAGTGCGCTAGTGTGACCTTGACGTGCGGCTGGACTTCCTTGAGCTCGGCGGCCATCTCAATGCCCACGGCACCTATGAGTATGTTAGTAGAGGTTGGGTGAATAGCTGAATGAGATCATATAGGATTGAAGGCATATTAGAGTTAGATAAGGGACTGGACTAACCTCCGCCGACGACAAGGACCGGCGCGATGCTGTTAATCACAGCATCGATGTGTCGCCCCGCTTCCTTGAGGTAGTCCTCTTTCTTCGCCGATTGCGGAACTACGGGCCACACACGCCGGAGACCAGTGGCAGCGACGAAGTAGTCGTACGCTTCAGCCCGTTCTCCGCTGTTGGGCTGCTCGATAATTGTGGCTGTCTTGCTCTCGGGGTCGATTTTGCTGACGGTGCCGTGGACGAAGCGCACGTTGGGTCTTTGCAGCACCGGGATGTTCTTGTAGTTGACCCAAGCCTTCTCAGCGTAGCTATGAGAGGCCAGTGCAAGAGGAGAGCCGATTACATGGTCTAGAGAAGGGCAAGTCAGCGGCAGATCAGTATGCGATAGCTCAGTTAGGGGTAAAAGTGAGGAAGTGCATGTGCTCATGCATGGTAGGAGACTGGGATATGATAGATCACATACAGAAGCCATCGCGTTCATCGACGATTGTGATGTCGACCGGAATGGGAGACTCAATTGTGTCGCACTTCTCAAGGAGGTTGACAGCTACTGCCAGACCGCTGTAGCAGCCACCGGCAATCAGAACTCTGTAGGGGTTGGCCTCAGAGCGGGCGGCGCTGATGCTGGCGAAGTGGGAGGCCATTGCGAATCTCGCCGTCGGAGAATTGATAGATGTGAAGTGGGACCGCGGAGTTGTTGCAGCTACTCCGCAGTAAAATATGCAGGAATATTTCAATGATGGAGATGAGAGTCTGGCTGTCGGGGCAGTTAAATTCGAAAGGAAACTGACAATTGTTGACCGCCAAAACATCAATCTTTTGAACTTATTTGCTCCTACTCACGGATGGCGGCTTTATAAATTGAGGGAAAAAGGAGAAGGAGGCAAGGATTAGGCAATGTCAGCTTCTCGGTACACGGAATACGGTCTGGAAGAATAGCCTGATGAAGACTGACATTAGAATTATTGGCGAGGTCGAGAAATTAAGAATAAGAAAGGACAAAGTCAGGATTAATTAACCCTAGTCATTACCTTATGTATGGACCCAGGCAGGGGGCTAGGGTCTTTGGACGATAATCACGATTGGGTCCATCCTACAGTGTGTCAATCGCGCCAAGGGGGACACATGGTCAATAGAACTGGCAATTGCTTATAATCTTCAATGTTGGGGCAACGTTGTGTGTGTAGGTACTTTCGTCTGATCGGTGCCAGTTACACGATATGTACGCCGTGTTGCGTTATCATTACTACATACCACCTACATACTATACATACCTGTATACACGTGGATAAATAACACCTTGAATCTTTTTTTCTACCTGACATTAGGGGGTTAGTTGGATAGTTAGCGCCTGGGCCAAGCGGTCCCCAATTCCAGTTTGCAGGATGCCAGGCCGAATATCGATGTTTCATTTCCACACGGATCTGATAAAAGCGAAAGGGCGGTGATCACGTCAACACCGCACCAAAGAATCGACCAATTGACCCGGTGGGGCGGCGGGGACAAAGTTATCAGATCCGCACCTTGCAGGGGTCATAGCTTCCAACTAACAGGTCTAGCTGCGAAACCGGCCTCGAACTCGGCCAATATTATCCGACGAACGCATTTACTCACAGGTACTTTCCTCTACACCTCGGTACAGCGCATTCCATCCATACGCGTATGTACATGCAGGCACCTTATGTAACCAGACGGGGAAACTCTACTCCCTTCTTCCTTTCTTTCGGTGAACTTGTGACATGTGACATGGGCATTCCTACTCGAACTGCCGTGACTGAAAATGATGAATAGTTGACTTGCCTCAGGTATCTAATACTTATGAATTCTTACTAACATCTATCTGCGCAATTCCATTTTTATTGCCGTGAGTCGAACGCCCGTTGAGAATCCTTCGCTGACCCGGAATGTTCAGCCGCATTTTCTGATGTTGGGTCGTACGGGTGAGCCGGAACTTGACCAATGTGGCGTCAAGCCACATCAAGTAGGCCTGTACGAAATGCACACGGGTCAAGCCGGGGAAACAAAAGGAGAAAAGATGAGAAGAATTGGGACGGCGATAAGAAAGTCGGTCTTGCCAGGTCGATTCTGACCCTGAATACCGCCGATTAATCGGACTGAGAGCCTCATTCTTTCCCATCACGGTAGAATATTACACCCGGTCAACTGGTGTTTGCCGGTATTAAGCCCGTCCTACCAAGGAGGAATCCGTAACCACGCAACGCCACCTAATCCTGTTTGGTGTTACGCTATGCCCAGGTCCTACCCATGATAAGATCTGCCTATCTCCCGCTCGGGGATAGGTACAGCAACCACGGGGGCCGAATATGTACCTCATATGTAGATAGCCGATGCATCTACATTTCCTCTTATTCCCGTTTCCATCGTCAAATATTACCAAGCACACGTGTCCCGGTTATAGATGATGATTTCGCCCGGGTATTTACTGTTTGTAAGAGGTAGCAAACAACGCTTCTATGCATTATAAGGAGAGAGGTGTGTAATTATAAAAGCTAAGGCGACAGTGCTAAAAGAATATGTACATGTCTAGGTATTCAAGCGTATAGGTAGGCATAACCAGCATACCTTAATACATTAATAGTAGAGTATTCCTCCCTTTTGGTGATTCTGTAGTCTTCTGATTTGTTGAGATGAATGTACTTGTCATTATTAAGGGAATTATTCCCCAGAGACGTGTTTCAACACCGAGTCACTCTCCCTTGTGACAATCCAAACGCGTATTCGCCGCTTCAAGGTATTCCGTCCTGTTGTATATCGCGTGATTTCACCCTCTCAGGTATAAACACGGATAATCCCCAGACTATTATCGCTAATACTGTTAGTGATAATGTCCCAATGACGAAGTACAAAGAAAGGCCTTTCGCATCGAAGCTCCAAATATCTGTGTCCGCTGCTAAGCGAATGGTCCTCGATGCGGTACGCATTGATACCGTCATGAGTCCTCCGGAAACAATTAGCGCCACGGTATGCATTATTAGTTGGCGTCCCCATTCCGCCTTAGCACCTGGCAATCCGGTTTTATGAAGAGGTAATTTTGTCTCGATAAAAGATAATAAGAATATGGCGATATGGACCATTGCTCCTTGGACGAAGATGAACCAGATTACTAGGACCTGGGCTATTGATACTGTGTCGGCGGCCACATATTGACCGAGTCTAGCATCCCATAGGTAAACATCAGTTTGTAAGAGATATACCGTCATCGTGATGGTATGTGCCATGCATATAAGCACGACCCAGCGTATCCAAATGCTGTTTTCGTAGTACTCGCTGAGGGACTTTGGCTGCAGTACCCAGAATGAGTTGGCCTCACTGTCAAGAGAACTCTTATATTCGTCGCTGGATTTCGTTTTGACCTCGATCTCAAATTCGTCGATTCCTCCGTCCTGCAACTCGTCTATGTCTACGCAAGGGTTAGTAACAGGATCCAGCGTACATCCACCCAGGATTCAGGCCCTATTTATGACGAATAACGAACCTTTGAAGATGAGCTTACGAAGCTGCTCAACGAAATTTGCCATGGGTAAAGCCAGAAGCAGAACAGGGAGGATTTGGCCGAATGTCCAGGTATCTTCTTGGTTTTTTGCTTGGCCGAGAAGCGATCGTAGTTCAAGGATCTTCATTGTGCCCCATGTTAACGAAATGATCAACCAGTAAACCTGAGGGGCTTGTTAGCGAAATATTCAGATGCATATCAAAGGGGGGAAGGGCATAAACCTACATCAGAGGCCATCGATGCATATAGGTCTATCCATACACAAACAGTCATGTGTGCGGCGACGACCATATTAGAGGCAATACGGCCCTGTAAGGCCTCAACACCAAATAGTTCCTGAAAGAAGGAAGCACTGCGTAGGACCATATCCACCAAATGATGCGTAGGAAACCGAATACTAAATCCTAGAAACGTTTGGTGAAGCTTGAAGACTTTGGTAATAAAGCCTAACACCAGAAGGAGGATAGATGTCACCATTGCGTATTTTGCTTTGTCAGCTTGAGGTTGGTAATCGACATTGAAATAACAAGTAACATTTCCAGACGGAGGTGCATCTATTACACTGGTAAAGTTGTTTGACGGGTCGAACGGTTCGTCGAGCAAAGTATCCCAGTAAAAATGGCCAGTCGGTATCATGGCAACTGTAAGGCACAAAAGCAAAGTGAATGTAGAGAAGAGCCGACAAAACCTCTCGAATGGTCTATTGAGAAGATAATTGCGTAGGAAAACCAAGGCTGAAATATGTGTCGAACACGAGAACCAGGCCAAATAAACGATCATCTTCCAGTGTAATGCAGATAGATCGTAGCGAGAAACGTAGCCACCAAGGAGAATCGCGATGCCTGTAATCACTTGAGTGTCGGCCATACCCAAGACGTACTATTGTTTTCATTAGGGGATGCCATGCCATCTCATGAACTGGGACGATTATTACATACCCGATTGAATGCATCCTGCCAGGTCTCAGAGACAGAGTGGCTGCTTTTCAGTTTCCGAGTCTTAATCGAGACATGTTCCCTTGCTCGAAAGAGGGCCCGAAAGAAGTCCTTTATTATTTTCGAAAGGAAGCTTTCCCTTAACAGTCGAAGGAGAAGCTGGTCGGAGAGGCTAGAGCTAGTTGATGTCTTCTTTCGATCCTGTTTACCCCTTCCCCTATATGGATCTAAAAGCGGATCGTGGACAAAGGCATAGTATACGCAAACTATGACAAGCAAGATATATGCCGGGAATATGAAGCCGATGAGGACCTGTACTTTGTTAGCCGGAAGATTCTGTCATTTCCGATGATCCCGTATTAAACCTACACCAAGACCAGTAATATCTGACACCGACGGTATATCGAAATACCGCAAAGGGTCTATAGTCGAGCAGTGATCCATAGACTCGGACATTTTGCGGAATATTTTCAAAATAATCCAACTGTTTAATCGATGTAGAACTTCCAGAAACGTTGAAACCCATGATAATTTCTTCGGCTACGAATCCGATTCACCTACAGCCTTATATTGCTATATGAACAATGGCATTGATCGTAGCTGAAACAGTATGACATTTTGTGTTACACACCAATTTTCCTGCCTAGAGTCTAGATGGCTTCTAATAGACTTAAAAGTGCACAAAAGGAATTAGGCGTATGACAACCGCCTAAGCGACTTACTTGATATAGAACACGTGCAAAGAAGTTTCCGAAACAATACTTTTCTCTCGAGCCCCCAATACTAGCTGTATGTCATATGAGGCTGTAAGATCAAGCTGAAAACCAGATTGAGGGGCATTTCGAAGGTGCGGGAAAGATGACTATTAGACGCCACCAACGTCTCGGGTTATGATATTCGCTTACACCATCGCCTCAGCCGACCTATTTCTATTAATAGATTTTCACCTGCACCCTCAGCAGGAAGGTACATGAGGCTTAAAACTCTGAAAATAGGCAGTAAATCTCTAGGCAACACTTGAAAGTGTCATTCCCACCTCTGCGGAAATGCCCGCACACTATTGACGGGCGGCGAGGTGGCTTAAGCTGGAATCGCGGCGTTTCAAGAGACTAAAAACAAGAGCATCACTAAGCCGATGGTATGGCGAGGCTGGGAGCTTGCGGTTACACAACACAAAAAGCACATCTACGCTAGAATAGTCTTGTTACACTGATTATCATTGCTCTTTACGTACGCAAAATGGTCCGGGTTCCACCGGCTATCAGCAAAAGGAACCTAGCTTACGCACAGTATTAGACAGCGTGTTGGACTTTGATCTCACATCGCTGCTCTTGCTTCCGATTAACAGAGTTTAGATTCCAATAGCAGTCTGAATTATATACAATGAAATCTGGAAACCTCCGACGGATTTATTCAAAGGTCGATTAAACAACTTTAGGCCATCCGGAGCTGAAGTCGAGCTTGTTCCACCCGAACCGGAACTCATTGGCGGGGGTCTTGGTATTGACATCGTACGGCACTGAGAAACGTCGCGATTAGTATATCTACTTCATTATCGTCATAAAAAGACCAGAATATTCCGAGAGTACTCACCATAGTGATAGTAAATGATAGGCCCTCCCGCCTCATCATCAACAAGCACCCCCTGTCCTCCAGGCGCCCAAATGTCGTTGTGCGTGCCGAGGATCTCCTTGCCGCCGCTGTTATTCGCGCAGTCGACCCCTTTATCATCGACGTAGCCGTTGCGCGGCTGCTTCGAGCGGCACACCATCACCTTATACACGTCGCCGCGGTCGACCCAGCCGCCGTTCGGCTGCTTGCAGCACCGGCCCGAGGAGAAGAACAGGTAGTACCATTCCTTCCACTTGAAGATGTAGCTAGCCTCTGTTGGGCCGGTGGGGAACGCCTTCGTCTGGTTGTTGGCCAGGTGCGTGATGTCGCCGTTGGCGCCGGCGGCGATCTTGACGGGCGGGTCCGCGAGCGGGATCTGGAATAGGCCCTGCTGGTACGAGCCGAACGAGAGCAGCTGCTGCCGCTTGCCCCCGTCGTCGACGGTTAGGAGGGCCGCGTCCAGGATGTTGTATTTCTTGGCCCAGTCAATCTCGAGACGGCCGTGCCACTGCCAGCTGCCGATCTCGAGCGTCTTGGACGATGCGGCGAGGAGGGAAGAGTTGTGCGCCCAGGTGTGGATGGCAGGGTCGGTGACGCCGACGGTGGAGTAGTCGAATTCGTGGCTGTTGATGTACAGGTAGTACGTGTCGCCGACCTGATGTATTGAGGGAGCCCCGCCGTACTCACGGAACCGTGCTGTCCCTTCGTGTTTCCATGGGCCGTGTAGAGAATCGGCTGTCCATAAGCTGCCATTCTTTCCTGTCGTGTAGAGGAATAGTTTCTTGTCCGAGGCGCGACGGATCAAGGCTGGGTCCAGGGTCTGCGCTATGGGGTTGTTCGGAATGGTCCCTTTGATTGACTCAGGAGCCGGCCATCCATTTTGGCCTACGGCCTGCTCGGCCATGAGACCCATGGTGAGGCTCACGGCGATCGTGACGAACCTCTTAGTGATCAACATTGTGATAATCGGACAGGATAGCCTTGATGTTTCTATTCTATCTATGTAACCAAGTGGCGTTGAGAGAACGGGCTATCGAGTTGCCAGAACTGTTCGAGGACCAGATTGTCGTGCTTCTTTAACCGTAGCCGATGGCAATATCCTTATTTATACCCGCGTTATGGGCAAGTCCCGTGCGGTATTCCATTGTGACGTGCATTTTTCCACGGCGGAATGCGGCGCAGGCTTAGGTACTGCCACCGCGAATGGTGAGAGCCAAGGATAACAGTGGATGCAACGTATAAGGCATCTAGATGCATCTAAATCATTGACAAGCGCACATAGACGCAAGTATCCAGTGGCACTAGTATCTTCTTGTGATGAAGAAGACGCTATAGAAGGTGATAATTGCGCCACGGGTTCGAGTTGTCCTGCTGTGTCGAATCAAGAAACCACCAGCTTGCGAAGGAATACCCCTGTATTTGGCAATCTACCGAAAGTCGGGTGACTGTGGGGTGGGATGCGCAGTTCGGATGAGGAGCCGCTCCACGTTTACGGCGGGTCTGAAGATTGGCGAGTTTATAGATAGAACGGTTCGGCCGTCGGCGTGGCTAGATTCTAATTGGCTACGTCCATAGGCTCAAGTCACCGTCAACGGACTGTTTTACGATAATCCCGGTATCTTATTCAGCTGTCGCCTTACGGCATTTCGAGATCGACAGTTCTAATTACCAGCCTGTGTTCGCGATATAGGGCTCTATGATATTCGTCAGGGCCCTTGAATCGTAATCTCCCAGCTCCGACTCGAACCCAATCATGACACTGTCCCAGTCTTGCTGTGCCATGGGAAAGCCGTAATCGATAGGGCTTTGATGCGTACGGTTAGATATGGCTGGCTGACCACTTGTATTGCCGAAAGCTATGTCGTTGGCCGAATCTTGTTCTTGGTACCCCTTTTGATTCAAAGAACCCTCATTGGTACTTGATACTATAAGGCTAGCGATGCGACCGAATCTTTCACAGGCGTCATGCATTTTGCGGGCGGTTGGGGAATTTGCCGCTGGTGGCGCCAATATGGAGACTACTGATGACAGGAGAGCCAAGTCATCGCCGGAAGACGTAGCAATCGCGTTGCCAGCTAGTACAATGAAGGGTACGAAGGGTGCTAAGGACAAGATTCTACATCAAGGGGTCAGCAGCCATGGAACGAGAGACTTGTCTGACAACTTACATATTCAGTACTCGGCACCAGCTAGCCGGATTTTCTCGTAGCAATTTCTCCCCAACCTCTACCAGCCTTGACAAGGTGCCTCGTGCCGCTATTACACATTCGTCGGAGCATTGCAACGGATGGGCCTGTGCGGCACTAGGTGGGAGTATGCGATACACGATGGTGAGTAGCGAATACATCATAATATCGACTATTACGGCTGCACTGTCGTACATTTCATCCCAGGTCGGGTCGTCCTGGTTTACCTAATGAAGTTAGCACGATACCGGAAGTAAATCGTGAGAAACTCATACGGATCTAACAGACTCCTGGATAGTTTTAAGCCGGGCGGCGAATCCCGTTACATGCTGGATGCGGACTTGCTGCGAGGCATGTCGCGCCGCAGCAGAGAATAACGTCTGTTGGATCTCCCCCGTAATAATAGCGAAACTGAGGAAGGCAGAATATACCCTGTCGATGTTAGATGTCAAATACACTACAGAACTTAACAGTAGGCCAGCTTACCGGGCCGGAGCATCAAACCTATCCCGTCTTATGGGAGTTGAGACGTCATAGTGGTGAAAGACAGGCGTCCTTCCACATGTCATGGCTAGTCCTTTCTCCCACGAATAGATGTGCCAGAAGACAGAGCACTTCTGAAAATTGCTACCTTCAAGATCAGGCAAACGGTGGAAACCCAAGTCCAGACATGCTCTGGCAGCCGCACTTATTAACCTCCATGCAATCGTGCTATGTCCTTCCTTCACATAGAACGTCCCCTAGCCACTTGTCAGAATCCTCTACTGTGTCTCATTGATTCGGCACTCACAAGAAGTGCCAGGGCCCTACATGACTCTATCGACGGTTCTGAACATAGACGAAGACTCTGCATTGACGCTTCGGCGTTCGCCTTCAGCAGCTTAGAGTGCGAACGTACGGCCTCCACAGTCGTACCCATGCGCCTGGACTCAACGTCGTTAACACCATAGAAGAGGTAGTAGAGTCCAACATTAACATTTATCCAGGTCCAAAGAGAAATCGGCTCCGTTGCGAAGTAGACACCTCGACACATGTCAACGAATTCATCTTCCTCGAATGTGGGGACGTCTACGAAGAACTGTTGCTTTTTGGTCTTCGCCAGGCGCAGGATCTTAAGGACGAGGTCCACTGGCGGTAAAGGTAGGGTTCCGAAGTCCAAGTCATGCGGCGGGTGAGGCGGCGCGGGGGCAGCACGACCCGGGATTGAGATATCGGCCGTGTCCGCACCGTGAAGCAGTTCTGCAACACCCCTTGGGGATAACGTCGCGGGGGCATCTAGAGCTTCGATGTTGATAAGCTCAGAAGCGGTAAGTGCTGCTTCTAATGCGTTCTTGACACGGTAAGCATGCGATTGGAACGACGGATCACCGCTAAAGCCTTCGCGAACACTGGCTAGACTGGGGACCTGCTCATCAATAATTGGCGGTGGCGTGTGGCGTGCGTAATCTGACGGTGTCTCTGTGGAACACGGTGTATGTTCTTTATTCAACATGAGCTTGTGGAGCATTTCTTTAACGTCCACAAGCTGACGTCTGACATCTTGGACAGCTTCATCATACTTGGATGACAGGAGTACTCGCTGTCGCTTTTCGGATGCCCGGGGAGTAGTCCGGCAAGCGACATTGAGGGTTACACAGCTTGCACATGGCGACCGCCTGTCGCATTTAGTCTACCCAAAGCGTTAAGTATTATAACCGAATCAGGAATTTAGGCGTAGAAATTCTCATACCTTTCGGGCTTTGCAATTATCGCACTAGGTCGGGGGTATAGGTTAGCATCTGTACTGGTGATTGGTGACTGGGCGCCACCGTGTTAGATTAGGGAACCCTTACCGCCGGTCTTCGCTCTAACGGGGTGTTATAATCTGTTTCACTCATTTTCCGGGACGTCCACATACATCATACTTAGATTGAATAAGGGAAGTATAAGGGATTTTAGATACATCATATCCCCAGAGCCCCGGGTTCCCGGAGCCTTCGAGGTGCTGAGGCTGTGTCGGGTCCCGAGGCTCCCGGGAAGTTTGAATGACGACGCCGAGGAATAAGCGTCTAAGCCACACTGCAAGCCACAGTCTCAGGTCTCCAAGTCGGGGGTTTGTATCACGATAGGGGGTTGCGCAAAAAAGCAACTCGAGTAATGTTTGAAGGAAAAAAGCTTTCAATGAATTAATTAATACAGAGTTCTAGAAAAATTGAAGAATCTAGAGTCTATCTAGATCGGTGATCTAACGTTCTATAGGTTTATCGAAACAAAGGAATTATACAAGTTGAACCACACCAGAGACTATCCTAAAATGAGTATGGCATCAAGCAACCCTCGAAATCTTGAAGCCACCTGGGATCCGCCTTTGGAATACCCCAGTCGGATCATATGCCGCCGCCACATCTCGCATATGCTGAATATTCGCGGCGCCATAACTACCAAGGGGATCCTGACTTCCGTCCGCATAATTGAGGTAGATGAAGTCCATGTCCCCGTTCAATGACCTTGTGAGCTCTTTGATCTGCGCAGTGAACGCGCTCGTCTCCGCCTGTGCTATCGCAAACGCCGCCTCACCCTCGGACGGGTCAACTGCGGCACCACAGCTCCATAGAATCGCATTATACGGAACACTGTCGAGCCCGAGCATGTTACCACCCCGCTGGTGGCTGACTTGGGCCATGTACGCCGGCAGGGGCTGGAAGAAGAAAAACGTCGACAGCTTGTCTGGATTAATGGTCTGCTTGAGCTTTTCAACCCACTCCGAATTAAGTTCGACAGCGCGGCGGAGAATCTCCGCATCGTTGCGAAACGTCAAAGTCGTACCGGCATTACTAAATTCGGTTAGCTACGTAAACGACTCGACAAGGATTTAGGGTAACGCACTTAGTACCGCCAGGGACCTGTGAGCCAGCGGCAGCTTTTGCCATGCTCTGAACAACTGTCTCGTTGAACATTGCGGGCACCTCTTTAACCTTGTCAAATGCCGTCCCCGCATTCGCGTCGCCCTGCGTGTTGACATAGATGAGGCCAATGTATATATCAGGACTGACCGAAGTGTTGTGGGCGTAGAATGTGACGAGAGCATTGTCGGAGAACGATTGATTTTGGTTGGTAAAATCCACAACGGTGTCGACAACGGTGTCCGAGTAGTTCGCACTCAGGAAGCGCAGTTCATAGTACAGTTCGCGTGATGGGAGGGCTTCCATATCGAATCGCGTTACAATGCCGAAGTTGCTGCCGCCTCCCTTGAGAGCGCGCCACAGATCTGGGTTGGTTATGTTATTGGCGTTGACAATGGTACCATTGACCAGAACGACCTCGTAATTTAAAACAGAATCGCAACCAAATCCCATTCTTCCTGAAAAGAACGAGTTTCCGCCCCCAAGAAGGAATCCGCCAACGCCTACGTCGCCATCACGACCACCCGTCACTGTCACCCCGTGCTTATCCAGTTCGGCGTATATGTCTCTCCATCGACCGCCAGGCTGAATTTTAGCAACGTTGGCTTCCTGATCATAGCTCGTCGAGTTCATCATGGTCAAGTCGATGGTAACACCGTTTACGATGTTGTTGCTGCCGGCGTAGCCATGGCCTCCGCTGCGTACTGCGATGTGCCAATCGCCTGCACCGTCATTGGCATTGACCAACGCCGTCAAGGCAGTGGAAACTTCCTCCGTATTCTGCGGTAGAACGATACAATAAGGCCTCAGACGACCGTTTTCCGAATACCATGTCTCGATTTGGGGTTCATAGTCTGGATCCATCGCAAACAGGAGTCTATCTCCAAGGCCTGCCTCTCTCAGAGCGTCGCACTATGGTAAGGTGAGAAATTGTACAGTTTAAATTTCTGAAGCTCTTTAGCAAGGGATATTATTGCTTACAGGTGGAATTCCGCTGCTGTTGGCGCTTGATGGATAGCTAGTGTTTCTACCCACAAGCCAAGGAGCCGGAGACAGTTCAGCCGATGCCAACGCCGATTGACCAAGGGCCGCAGCCGCGGCGAGATAGACGTTCAACATGGTCACGACTATAAGTTGTTGCAACAAGCGAATACTGCGAGTGAAAGGAGAAAGGGTAGGGATGAAGTTGTACTTAGAATATGAATTGAACGGCCTTGGGATGTTCCTTCATTTATACCCGTCTTTTATCATTCATTTAGTAATGTACTAATTCACCCCAGCCCATGGTAACTTTCGCCGGAGGATCATTCATTCCACTTCAAGAATTCCGAATCTCCGCTCAGTCTCAACACGTTGTCGTGCCTCCCCGTACACGTGTGGGGATTAAGACGCGTCTTCCGGAGGCCTAGGGATCCGATGATGGAAGATCGTCCGGGGGCTATAGACTTGGTATCCGAAATCAGTATGGTGCCTGTTGGGCTGAGTTAGATTTTCAGTGGAGCGCCGAGAATATCAGCTCAGCCTTTTGAAAAGGAGATTAGAAGTAGGCTATGACATCACTGCTCTCCCAATGCATATGTTACCTACCTAATGTGGCAACTATAAGTCCTGGCACCTAGGGTTAGTCTTGTAATGGCAAGGCTCAACTCTCAGTAGCATCTGGCTCATGCTTGGTGTTATTCTGCTTGAAAATATGTTTAGGTGGGTTGCTATCGTCAGGATGCTGACCATAGGAGGGGGTAGAAGCAACGTCATTGCGCGAAAAGCTACATGTCTATCCGCTACAGAACTGGATAAACGAACAGGTGGCTGCTCTTTGTCTATACAGTCCTAGGTCTCTCTCACTCCATCAGAAGTGTCCGGGACGAGCCTTGGTGTGACCGTCTTGTCTCCTGACAATTGTAGAGCAGATAAAATAACTACAGTCATCTCTATATCAGGGTCGAAGAGCGAGATCATTCATTCCTGCTATTTTAAACGACTTCTTTTTTTTCGTTCTGGGTGGTAGAGGCGTTGATACTACCGTGGGAAAGTGGCATCTAAAAAGCTTTTGGTATTAAAAAATAAAAACATATAAAAAATGAAGCTCATCCTGTCATTGAACGAAGGTCATGGGAGATTATCGTCCAATAGCCGGAGCGGTCGTTCTTATGTTTGACCTACACAAATCTTGAACCATTGACCGCCCAAGTTTTAGTCGGGGTTGCAGGTCTGAGCTTGGATTGAGGTCGAAGAAAGCCAGCACTCCTCGGGATCGAACCCACAACCCACATGTCAGCAGGCAGTGAATCGGAACACCCACCACTCAGCCAACTGACCCCTCGGAGCCACTGACTTTCCCGACCTCTTACTACCTCTACGGTAATTAGACTCTATATGCCACTGCTGTGGTCCGTTTGGATTCACCTGCCTTGGAGCGTGCCCCAGGCAACTGGTATCTGGTCAACTCCCTAGCAACCTCATCATCCTAGATCGAAGTAATCACTTAGGCACCTAACTTACCAAGTAAACACGATCTTCCCTCACAATACGACAACCTTTATGGCATAACGAACTTTCTAAACTGCCGTTCAAGATTTTGAAGTGTTCGATATTTCGATTCAGGGGTTACCACATCCGTATTTTCTGTATGTCACTCTTGTTTCAACCTGCTTGAAGTGAGACTCAATTATTTATCTCAACAAAGGGGCTTCTTCTAACTATGATATGCCAGGACTTCCTATGTTGAATTGGAGACTGACACTATATAAAACGAGAGACATTGCATATGACCCTAGCTCAAATCTACTCCATCCAATATTGAGACCATAACGACCTGCTAATTTGAATACATGTTCCCATCACTCAGCTCTAGAACCCCCGAGCAATACCTTGCCCTAGTTACACGAGCTGACATCCGAAGAGCCAGTTCAGCAGAGGTTAGGGTCTGAGCAGCCAGGGCACCAGGAAGTGGTCGAGCCATCCGGGTTGTCGACGACGGTGCAGCGCTTCCCGTCGCCGCCACTGGGCCCGGTGCACGATCCCCTGTTGCATTCGAAGTTATCGAATCCCACTTGGCATGATGTGCCGTTGCATTCCTGGATAGGGTTGCTAGTTAGCCGCATTCGATCCATTGACACATCAAGTCTAGGCAGGCCTTGTTACGTACTCCTTCAGTGGTAGCAGCGCTTCGCTTGGTGGTACCCTCTCTGACTGCAGCGGTCGCCGACGAGACGACGGCAAGGGTGACGAGGATGGAGCTGAGGCTGAACTGCATGGTTGAAATTTTGTGAAGTTGAGAACTTGGTTCGTATGTGTAATGAGTTCGAGATGTGTTGTTTGTAGAGTGATGCTGTAGCTGGTTGTTTGCAATGTGGACTTCAGTTGTTTCTCGAGTTGAGCGGGATCTCTTGGGATCTTTATATTCATCGGAATCGTACTCTATGAACCTGAGAGCTTCCAGACTCATCATCGAGATCTTCCCAACGTCGGATTCATAGCCTCATCTTCGCCATCTATTGTGAGGTAGCTTCTAGATGATCGTCACTAGTCAGTCAGCTTACTGAAGTTGCTGTCATTAGTTGTTGAAGGCAAATATAAGACTTTAACCGCATTAAGTGGCAGGACTATAGCTAACACACCTTGAGGATACTGTCTGTATTAGAATAAATATTTTGTTAGTTTCTAAACCAAGTTACTCTCATTTTTGGGATGGTTGGATTGTCCACACCACATCATGAGGCAACATCTGACTGTGATTCCACGACATCAGAATTTAGCAAACGCCAGCAAGGCTCCCATCGAATGCAACCACCTATTATGTCCCTTTTTGTTATGAATTTTGTGGATTATCCCAACATTCGTTTATGAAAGTAGTATTAGAATCCTATGGCGAACCTTTGCTGTAAGCTGAACGTTACTGTACGACGTGATGGCTAAATATCATTCAGTGGGATATTGTGTTAGCTATTCGAATTTTTAGATAGAACCTCCTATTAGCTAGAATTATAGGGTACATTCTATAAAACACGATAGTATTCTTATTTCTTACGGGTTGAACCATTTGTCGTATAGCAGAATACACGTTGGATTTAATGGACTCGATTATCTATCAATCATATGTTGCCATTAGTTAGGTGGATCACGCAATGAGCCGTAATTGAGTTCTTGTATGTGGCTTGAAATGTAAGTATGTCGTCATTAATATCTGCTACACGTTGTAGCTATAGCGTAATAGTTAGAACAGAGTGGCTTTGGTGGTGGTCAGATTGATGTAGGCTGAGCCGCCGGACTAGAAACTGTAGGAGGCCGGTTGTTTGCTAGGAAGCCGGTCTGCCGTGAGTCAGACTCTAATAATAATGAAGACCGGCACGAGGGCCTGACCAGTCAACTCCTGGAACGGCGGAACCTGGTTGGCTCGCCGATACGCCGACTAGATATAGGCCGTGAAGGCCCCACCTCCATTAGAATGCCGAGCGGTGCCGCTACGGCATGCGGATGATACCTCGTAATTCTACGTACCGCAGCCCATATGAGCACGAGGATGAGGCAACAGAGGCAATGAAAGATTGTAAGGAATATGAAGAGTAAACTACGAAGTACTTGTGGACTCCAGATATATCTATAATTAACTTGCTCCTATTTTTACTTGGCTCAAGCCTTTGTTGCTGTGGAACACTTTATTGGATTCCGTTGCTGGCATGCCGATACCCGAACCATTCATTCTGAAGCTGTAACACCCTTCTTGTGCTATAAGGCGGCGTCCGATGGAGGGCGATACGGATCTCAACCACGTCCAACCCGTCCGTTGGGACCGTGGCTTGAAGGAATTGCCTTCGTTGCGACCGAGTCGAGCCAGTATATTAAAATGGTAACACATGATGTAAATCTTTCCGCACCTTGCATACGTCGACCAATGACAATGACGGGGTCGGGCTGAGCCTGTCAGGAGATCGACGTCGATCTATGATCGGCACCTCTTCGATATTTACATATTTTCGCCTATATTTCAGATGATGGAGGGCCGAATAGTTCAAAAAGCGGTGTAAGCAGGGCTCAGATCGTATAAGAAACGTATAAGGATAATCTAGTGATGTCACAGACATGAATGCTAGAATACGTTATGGCAAATGAATTCGGGGCTCGAGAGACTGCAATTTAGTGGAGCTAGCTGTGGTAAAAGTGCCTGTGGTTTAGAAGGTGGTTATCCTGGCCCTGATCAAGATCATTTGCTCCATGTTGGGGCCAGTCTTCTCATCTTTAACCCAGTTCTTTGGCCTCTCAGTCTGCCCGTTCGGAAACTTGAACTCATATTCAATCAACAGCAGACAGAGCACCAGTTTGATCTGCGCGCTGGCGTACCATCGCCCTGGACACGCTTGCCGGCCCGATCCAAACCAGGAGTCGCCTGCGGTGACGGAGCTGAAAAGACTAGCGGCGTATACTTCGCCCCCTTCTTCCGGGTTTGTGTCGGGAGAAGAATAGAAGCGCATGGGTCGGAACTCTAAAGGTGAGTCGTACAATGTGGGATCACGGGAACGGGCGTCGGAGGCCGCGCAGATGTGCGTGCCAGTCGGGATGGTAAAGCCATTTGAAAGGGGAATTGGGGAGAGCACTAAACGCTGGAAGGAGACAATTCCGGCAGAGTTTGTGCGGCCGCTCTCCTTGAGGAAGCTCTCCATCTTGGGGAGTCTTAGCAATGAACTATTGCTCCAGCCATTGGTACCAATTTCTTTGATTGCCTCCTCGCGTAATTCTTCCATCGACTCAGGGTAGGCACAAAGATCGTAGATGGCATGTATAGCTGTGATGGCGCTTGTGTGCATCGCGGCAACGATGAGAAAGAGGATCTTCATGACGATCGCTTCCGGTTCGGCATCCCGCCCCTTGGCAGCCGTAGATAGCCATTGCACAAAGTCCTGCGGTTGGTCATCATCGGTCACTGCAACTTTATCGTGCATATTCTTCCGCTGTCGCGTCCGGATGACTGGGGCTAGGAGATTCGTCACCTGCGCAATGTCAGAACGCAGCTTTCGGCCACATGGCAGCGTGTACCGAGCAATGGGACGCAGGCTGGGAGAAATCGTCCTCATGGTTATGCAGAAGATGGCCACAGACGCGGTAAAGCCCATGATAGTCTTGAGCCATATCGGGTCGCGGGAGATGAGGGGATCGTCGATCACTCGACGGGAAGTGATCTGGCCGATGGCGGCGAAAATCACAGAAGATGCCTTGATAGGAGTGAACTCTACAGACCAGTTCGTCAGCAATTGCCTCCTTTCTTGTCGCAGTTGGTTGCAAGCTTGATGGATGCAGCGATATACCTTTTGAGTCACAGCTACCGAGGGCACTCTTTAAAGCCAGATCTGCTTCCTCTTTCATCTGGGGTAGAAATTTCCCTGTGATCATTTCTGTTAGCGTGTGGTTTTACTTTTCAACATTTCACCTGCCCAATAGATATTGCGTACCCAGACCCTTCGTCAATTGAAACCGGACGACGTCACGGTGAATGTTCGTCCTACGAACAGCATCTAATTTGGTGTATTTGCCCATAAATCTATCCAGAAGCTCCTCTTTAAAGCTGAGTTGAGTGTCTGGTAGATTTTTCAGCTCCTCGACGAACCTGTCGGGGATGACGAGTCGCTCATTGTCGCATGTATGGATCACGTAAGGTGTGCCTTTGTACTGATCGTAATGTCCCAGGTTAGTAATGAATGGAAATGCCTACCGAGTCACGGCATTCATCCATAAAGGAGATAACTAGGAAGTTGCATTAATCGAACCTTTGCATAGCCTTGCTCCAGCAACCGTTGTCCTCCGGCGAAGAATTCGTCTTTGGCAGCCTGTGTCCGAAAGCCCAAGAATCCCGGATCTATCCCAAGCCGTGGGAGTCCAGCAAACTTTCTTCGCGACCTTACCCGCTGGCCCAGCCATATGAGCAACAACCCACCCCCAAGAACGATGAATGCCAAGGTGCTATTTCGTGCCATATTGTATAGTAAAGTCTGTAGTCTTTTATTATGATGCAGGTCTGCTATATACAATGTGTGTCTTGGCTTGATGCTCTACCACATCTGCAATATTCACCTGGTACGAATCTTGTCTTCCCAAAAGTTGAACATGATTTCCTACGTCCGCCACGATTGTCCCTTGTGTAGTAACTCACACGTGCCTCGGTCGGTAATCAAAGGACTAGCCCCCACGATCGGCAATGGCGCCCTGCCTCGTTACCCCGTCGCCGACTAAAGGGACATAACAGCCCCCTCGGCGCTCTCGGCATCGGTGAATAGGCCATAGATGTCGGAGTCTCATGCTTGGATGTTGCGCGATGCCGACTACCGATGGTGATCTGAGCTCATTGTGCGGCCCTCATGCTATTGCTCTAGGCCTAGATGATGCCTTTTCACATAAACCAAAAGTACTTGTTATATCCCCTGAGTCCTCTTTCAACCTAATCATTGCGTTTGATCAGAAATAGTCGAAAGTCTCGGCTTTTTGTTTTATGCCAGCAAAGACATCATTTGCAGTTTTCTCCAACATTTAGTCAACGTCGCCAACACTAAATCAACGAAATGGTCTTCAGGGTTTACCTGCTCGCCGTCAAGGCCCCCGGCATTTCTCTCGAGGAATTTAAGGAGCAGTGGGACCATCACCACCTCAACATGTTGAAGGAAATTGCTGGCGACGCCTATCCCCAAACCCACTATCATCGCTATCCGACGCAAGCCAAAGGCCCAGCAGATACAAAATACGATGGCATCGGGTATCTAGAGTTCAAGGACAAGGCGGCATTTTTGAAGCTTACGGAAATTACCGGGACCCCAGAGAACAAGGCAAAGCTTGAAGCGCATGACAAAACGTTCTTGGATGTCGACAAAATTCAGATGTACATTGTGGATGATGAGCAGTAGTCCATTCCTAAGTGATGGAAGTGGGCCGCTTGGTTACCTAATACATCTCTCGCTTGTTTAGCATATCTGGCAACAATGATGACGGATAAACAATATATTGTGAGATATCTAAGTAATACATCGGGGAATTTAATCACAATAGCCGCCCATCAAAGATCCTGCTAGTACTGTCTCTCCGGAGCCGTTTGTCGACTTGGATGTTGTGCTCCCAAGTCTTGATCGTTACGAGTTAGTAGGCGAAACCTAAGGCGGAGGCTCATCGCCGTAGTACTGGTTAATCAGGGGGTTGTGATATGTCACAGGGTTTTGCGTCGCCAGCTTTGTGGTGGAGCCCATGTTCTCCATAGAGATGCGAGGACCAGAGACTGACTCAACGTCGACCGAATACTCCACCTCGCGCTCGATGGCGACCTTCGATTCGACCTTCGAGTTGCCGAGACGTGCCCAGGGTGTGAAGCGCGAGTAGTTGGATGAGGTGCGGGAGCCCGTGGACATCTTGGACTGCTTGGGGGAACGGATCGTGGAGAGACTGATAAGTCGGAGGAAGGGGATGTTAAAGATGCATTGGGCTGCCGGTTGTATCACGGGGAGGCATGCGTTGATGATCCCGAGGGTAATTTCAAGTCCGGACCACAGAGCATCTTCGACGATTGTTACAGTGAAGTTCGCCTGGGACTCTGGCGTGGAAAACTTGACCACGTGGTACGTTCGCCATGCCGTGGCAAAGCAGACACTAGGCCATGTATTAGGTCACCAAGCGAAACAGCATCGCCACACATGTAGCACTTACAAAATACCCAGACCAAAGACGAAGCTAATAGCAACCTTCTTGCGCGTGCTCATATGTAGAGTCCAAAGCATAGGCATTGGGAGAATCAAGATGCAGACATCGAGGACGAGGTTGAAGATGGCACTGAGAAGGAATTTGAGGGCGAGGTTGCCGCAATGCTGGGGCACATCCGAACCAAGCTCCCAGTTGAACTTAAAAGGACGGCAGGTGGCAAACCAGGCAATCGTGCAAGCAACCAAATAGGCGACTGCCGCCGATTCAAAGAAATATACTGCGAAGCGGAACTTCCTCACAGAGAAGAAGACCTGCAGGATGAAATCGAGAATGGAGAGACGGACAAATGAATTGGCCCAGGTTTGCAAGAACCAGCCCACGAAGAATGCCTAGAAGACGCTTAGCCGAGTTGGCATCAAGGAGATGTCAACAAGATTGGATTACCTTGCGTATGAGTAGCCGCTGAGGAGGAGCTACTTGAGTGATATTGTAACCAAGACCGCCACGATCAGCCGCTGAATAAAGAAGTCAGAATTATAATGATAAAGGACAGAAGTAGTACAACATTTGGGTATGAAGCCTCACCTAGCCAGCAAATTGCAAAATAGCCCGTCCCGAAAACAGCGGCAATGAAGATTGCATAATCAGAAAGCCGCCAAGAAACATTTTTCATGTGCCTTGCCCAGACTCTGAGGCCGAGTGCGGTCAACCCCAGGATGTAGAACGTGGTGATGGGCCCGACTAGAAGAACGGCTCTGGGACTCATGGGGACTTTAGAAGGATCGATCCAGCCTCCCGGTGGAGGTACCATCAACGGGTTCGGGGCAGCGGTTGGCGTTGCGCCGCCTAATGATGATACAGTACCACTCATGATCGAGGCAGTTGAATTGTGTGAATTCAAATACGGACGCGGACAGCAATACGCAACGCGTAGAAAACCCCGAGTGGATGGGAAAAGAACAAAGTCAAAAACCAGCAACTTCTCTCTGGAAGGGTATAAAAGGTAAACAAAATGAAAGAATACGGAGATGAAGCCTCTCAGCACGGCACGTGGCGCATTGAAGGAAGGCGGGGTCCCAACTCCTTGGTTGGCCCTTACATGTTGTACAGAAACTAATATTTTGGTTCGTTATTACTTGGAAGCGCTGTGTTGGAGTTCCGTGATGAGTGCTGAGTGCCAATCACGGTTGTGTTACGTGCAGAGCCTGGCAACGAATAACGAGCTGCTGAATTGTAGGGGTGGTCAGCTATAAAGCTACAGGTACTTTTCAAGCCTTGGAGGAGTAAAGCGAAACTGCACGCGAACTAACTTGAAAGTTTTTCAATAACAACGTCTGCCACACAAGAGAACACCCATCCATGAATCCGTAGGCACGTTTGCAGTAAAGCCTCCTTCCACTAGCGTACCTGCACTGAAATAAAATTCTCCAGCAATGTCTCATAGCTCGTCATACACAGATGCAACAATTCACCATGCAAGCCACTTCTGGCCCCCCTTCACTCGGCGAGGTCAGTTTAACAAGGCTCGGCGAGGACGGGCCAACGGGGATCGGCGCCCGATAAATCCGCTCTACTCTCGCCCTACCTGACCATCCGGCGACTGTTCTAGCGAGAGGAGACAAGAATGATAAGAAGGGTGAAGCAAGTATCAGACCCCCAGCCCCGGCTTCATCAAGCAGCTTTATAATGTTGTATCTCTACTCCTATCATTGATATAATAATCTGGCCGCTCGTTGATTGGCCGTGAAATATATCCCTTTTAAGTTAGCCCGACCTGTTAGGTACCTAGTAGGTACTTAGGTACTCAATCATATTGGGACCCCTATCTATTGTGCTACTCTATATTTACTTTTTGGTCGCAATTGAATCTACGGCTTCTAAGAACGCAAAGGCCACTGCTGATCACTAACAGATTCGCTCTGCCGCTGTGTATCACACCATCGGCAAACTGTTCCTTCACTGATCGCTGGTTTCCTCTTCCCCCCCTCTTATATATCTCAGCCTCGCTTCCTTGTATCACCTTCGCTTTCCCTCGTACAATGACTCTTACAACCCCACCTACCGAGGTGGCCATCATCGGAGGAGGGCTAGCCGTAAGCATTGTTGCACACGATGTGCCGATCCGCTTGGCGTTAACACTGCTTAATAGGGCTTCACCCTTGCGCTTGCGCTGCATCGCCTTAAAATAGCATCTACAGTCTATGAAGCACGCTCTGAGGATTATAATCAAGGTGGGGGGCTTATACTCTCTCCGAATGCCTTGCGCGCCCTCGACAGTATTGGTCTGTATGAGCGCCTGCGCAGTAAGGCGCTACATTTTAATAAGCTTTACTTTAAGAACGACAAAAATGAGACCACGGATGTCTATTATTTTGGCTCCGAGACCCTCTATGGATATCAGGCTGTCCGTATTATGCGCAAGGAGTTGCTAGGTGAGCTGTTGGCTATGCTGCGGGAACTCAGCATCCCAGTCCACTTTAACAGTACGTTGGCCACCGTTGACTTGGGTGGCTTAAACGACAAGGTCAAGTTTACTTTCACCAACGGCCAGACCGCTTCGGCTTCACTTTTGATTGGTGCCGATGGCATTCACTCCACGGTGCGTTCAACATTTTTACCCGACGTAAAGCCTAAGTACACGGGCATACTAGGCATCAGCTGCGTTGTACAGAGGTCAAAGCTCCGCATCCCCGATGATTATGGCTTACCTGCAATTGCTATAGGCAAGCCAGGAGGATTCCTGATCGTTCCACAGAAGCCCGATGGCTCTGAAGTTTATGTTGGTGCGCAGCGGTCGTTTGCAGAGTTGGATGATGCCGGCTGGAACGCCCTCCGTCAAGACAAGCAGAAGCTCTATGACATGATCCATGAAGACCAGATCGACTGGCCGGACGTTGTGCAATCAGCGCTCGAGGCCATGTCTGTGGATAGAATGGGATTTTGGGCCTTTTACGGCCTTCCGCCCTTGTCGTCTTGGCTGTCTGAATCGAAGCGCGTTATTTTAGTTGGCGATGCAGCTCACGCTATACCACCTACGGTCGGTCAGGGCGCTAATCAGGCTATTGAGGATGTTTATGCCCTGGCCTCTCTTCTCTCGAAGTTATCGCCGGAGGTCCCTTTAGATAAAGCCACCACGCTCTGGCAGTCGTACCGCCAGGAGCGCGTCCAAAAGATCCTTGATCTAACACAGCAAATGAATGCAAAGCGGCTTCCCGAATCTGAAAAGTCAAAGCTACCTCCGGGTGCTATCTGGACTGACTCGTCGTTGACGCGTGGGGAAGGTGGTGAGCTACAATGGTTGTATAACCCAGATCTGTCGGAGGAGGCTGAGAGGTGGGTACAGGAGCTGAAGCTGGAGGCTGCTGCGCGATAAGATGTACAAGGCAGAACGACCGGGGAATGCAACTTGTAAAGACCTACATTAGTCTCCTCGTCGTGCCGCATAATACTACCTAATAATTCGTAATCCGCCAGATCCTTCCCTCAATTAGGCCAATAATACATTATAGCCCCCATGTGAAAGGATGCCTCGTTCCGGCAGTCAGAGCCTCAGGTTATTATATCCGGTTTTTTTGCATGACGCCATTCTTCAACAACACACCTAGATATTTCATATCGATGCTCCCCAAGATCCCTGGTCTGTGGTGCGTGCGCAAGGCTGCCGTCCGGAGCAAGAGACAGAACCCCGCATCCCCCTTATCATCATCACCCCTGGGATTGAGGCTTTCAGTAGAAATCGCAATTTTACGACAATGTTAACATCAGCTGGGAGCCAGACCCTTAGCTCGTCGACAAGCGCGCCACCCACAAGCATCCGAAAGAAGCGGATCGCATGCGATAACTGCCACTTCTCGAAGGTAAGCTAGGATGGATTGTTTTCTGAAGTCAATACGGCAGTTGACGGGGTTTTTCACAGGTCCGCTGCACGGGCGAGATGTCAGGGTGCCAACGCTGTGAGCGCGGCCACAAGACATGTCACTATAGCGAGTCCAACATGGGCCGCATACCCGCTGGGGGCGTGAGCAAGCGGCGCAAGCCGAGTCCTCAAAAGACTGTAGATGTATTCACGACTGCTCATCCGCAACAACGGCAGCACCATGATTGGGATTCAGCCAGCCCATTTGAAAGCGTTAACGGCAGCGAGCTTTAGGATGATCAACAGCATGTGCCACCGTCGACCGGGTTAGGAGACAGAGGAAGCTCGGATCTTCCCGTGGATGATTCCATGGATATATGGGACGATACCACTGACCCTTCGCAACAACAGCAACAGCAGCAGTTCAAATCATTACTAGACAATACCGGCAGTAGACTAGATAGCCTAGACTTCGACCCACTCATCTCGACGTTTGATGACATTGACTTTTCCGACATGGACGACGGTGACTTTGAAGTCGGGGAATGTCCTCTTGATCTGGCCTTCCCTCGACTTGCCGACGGACAATCTTTGCGCTCTCCTCTCAGAACGTCTCAAAATCACATCCAACCTCAACACCAGCAGCCACAGCCCCAACCCCAGCTTCAGACGACGCAGCTATTTAACACGCTTTCATCGTCAACATCACTGAGCTATCAGGACTCGAACTGTGGGCTCGGCCAGACAGCTGATACGCCCAGCTCGCCACCGGACGACGTCCGGCATTGGACCACGCAGCTTGAGGAGCTCTATCGCACGCTGCAAAAGTCTCCCGTTCCGCTTGACGGCATGCTACACCACAGCTCGCAGCTATTGCCGCGCATTAGGGAGGCTCTGCGGTCTTTGCATTCAGCAGACGTCTCGTCGTCCGCCACGAGTCTCATACTCATTCTCGCGTGCCTGTCCCAAGCAGTCACCCTCTTTGAACAGTGTGTCCCGTCAGTGCTATCGGCCCGCTCTGCTACAGGTTCAGGCGACCTCTCTCTCCGGCTCGGCGAGTTCCAGGTTGACCGTAAAGCCCAGCAGGCTCTGCAGATGCACATTGTGAGCAAAGAGGTGCTGAGCATGTTATACGTGTCCAAGCTGATTAGGCAGATACTGCTTCGACCGGAATGGAGTAATATCTCTAAGCGTACCCACGACCTATTGTTAGAGGACTTACAGGGTCGGACAGTAACATTGGTCTACCAGATGAAGCAGAGAAGAGGTACATCTAGGATAATGGAATCATAATAATGTGACAAGCCTCCCTATTATTCCCGTCAGCATATGTATAACAAGTACGCGAGTACATACTAGGTTAGGGGTTCTATTGATTCAAAGGGAACAATAAAACGTGATTGACTCAATATGGATCACGAAGTTATCCTTCAGAGAGATTTTGGGGAGTCGATCTTAAGAACCACTTGAAGACCTAGAGAGCTGAGGAAAGAATGATTAGATACGAGGGAAGCTGTCCTATCATATATTCTCAACCCCCTTCACACGCTTATCTCTTTAAGGCATCCGACTCCCTTGCCTCAATTTTTCAAGCGTCGAAAGGGTGACATAGGTAAGTCTTGGCGCCCTAAAGCCGCCCAATCTCGATTCACTTTCAGATAGAGAAAAAAACCCGATTAGTTGAGACTGGTTAAAAGCGGGTCATTGCCATCCCAGTCACCACGGCGGCCATATGTACGGGCTACATGGCAGATAATGAAGCTACACCAATTAGCCACACAGTTGACATTTCAATTGACAGTTGAACAGTTGATCGAATGCAGCCGTACGCATAAACTAAGGATGTATGGACTATAAAATAGTTAGTGTATGACGAGGAAAATAACAGATCGCACTATAGATTAAATTAACGGAGCTGAACAGTCAGCTGTACGGTCAGTTCAGCTAGCGACTAGCGTTCAATCCCACTTCAACCACCCTCTGGCCGGTTAGGGGCCCTCACATCACTAGCCCGTGCGTACGGCCCGGTTCAACCTCCTATTCAACCGTCAGTTCACTCACTGATCCAACCATCGATTCAATCATTAATTTAACTGTTCAATCAACACTTAAGCGATCAATCGTTGATTGAATTGTCAATTGAATCGTTGGTTACACGGCTGAACCAGACCTATTTCCAGCCAATTGGATGTCATAATTTGTGCTACACGAACCAATACGCAACTACATCTTTGCTGCCCAATTTAGGTTGAGGGAAAGAAACCTCAAAAGCTTACATATAAGGCCCCGCGGTGGGAAGGCATAATAACCCCAGTTTGGCCGCTCACTAACCTTTCTTTCCTCTGAGAGAAAGGGCCCTTTGACTTTTAGACCTTGGAATTATTTCCTAATTAGGAAGGTGGGTCAGGATTACACCTGAAAAAGAAGAGACACTACCTACCTATGTACCTGATCTCTTTCCAGATCACCTCCCTTCTAGGTACCTGGCAGTCTCTTGAGCGGCACTAAAGCCTCACTCTGGCTTCCGGCCCCATACCACTTTCAGTGGGTATACCGCCCCTTTCTCCATGAGTTCCTTCTCCAGATCCGCCGATAATGTCTCATATCTTTCGGTTGGCAGCAGCTGTTTGTCAGGTGGAAAGTCTGGATGAAATTTATCAGCAAAATCATATCCCAGGGCTAGCCCAAGCTCCGTGAGAAGTGGATGTAAGGAGGCTAGATGCTTACTTGTCGCAAATTTGGACAGGCCCTGTACTGCCACGCCGCAGCTTTCTGCTCCCTCCCTTGCCAGCTTTTCATCCTTGTTGGTTCGGCCCATATTAAGCATCACATTTTCTTCGCCAATATCCGTAAACCCCGCCTCCTCCAACAAGCCCTTGAGTAATCTGCCAACGTGCCACTCGGCGCCGACCACTCCCGCAACACTTCGCATCAGCCGGAGCATGTCGCTATATGCAGGCGTCCGCTCTTCATTCACAATGTCAGGGGGGAAGTCCATAGTTCCTTCACTGATCTGAATCCAACCGCCAGGCTTGACTGTGGAGTAGAGATAAGAGATGGAGGCAGAAGGGTTAGGGCCCGCTCCAAGAATGGTTAGGCGTTGATGAACGAGGTCGAATTGGTCATGTTGAGACTTGGGCCATGGCTTCTTGATGTCTTGGACGGTAAAGGCTATGTTTGGGGGAGTCGATTGAGGGAAGGGTGCTGGGTTGAGATCGGTGCCGACGAATTCGTTGGCACCGGTCGAAAGAGGAGGCAATGACGAGGCGAGATCCAGGAGCCAAGTTCCTAGATTTGATTGATGAGGAATCCAGATCGGGAGCAAGTTGTGGAAAGTACATAGTAGCTTCGCTTTTACTTACCATCGGCGGTCCCACTATCTAGAATCTTAACTGGCCGAGAGAAGTCCACCGGAGCCCGGACGAGCTTGCCGCCCATAGCGTCTTTAATGATGAAATGATTGCTGGCTAGGCGCTTGCGCTCCCCCTCGCTCTCCATCCAGTACTGGCTTTCTTGTTTGGTGGCCATTGTGGATGGGTGTGCAACGGACAGGCTTGAAGCACAGGAAGAGGCTCAGCTAATAATAATTAAGATCTTGAGTCTAAAGGGTTGAATTGTCTCGGTGTTACCGATACCAACCATCGGGATGCGTAAGTCGGCATTGTGCATCATGTCGGGATTCGGACGGGATTATCCTGTTGGCCATGTCTGGCCGATGCGGTCAACGACATGATGCATGATGCATGAATTACCTGCAGCAACACATAATATGTTCTAACCGTGCGTGCCATATTGCACTGGTCTCTGTTGAGAACTATAGGGTTACTTGGTCTTCTGGTCCCGCGTAGGGGGCTCCGCCTCGTGACGCCGCATCCATCCCTAGTGGCGCCCGATGAATTTAATATCCGCTTCCTCCCATGCAAGTACACTCAAGATGTCCTACTTGGTAGCTAAGAGGATATATGCTTCGAATCTAATACCTCCGAAATGCTTTACCTCTTCCTTTACACACTGGCTCACGGTCTCAGCCCATCTAGCTTCCTCTTCCTCCGTGTACCCTTCACGTGCTTTAGTCATCATGGGACCCGACATAAGCATAGTAAGCCCAGCTATATTTTCGTCGTCGGTCACGACCAACACCTTGTCAACCATTGTCATGTTGCCCTTAGCGAAACCGCCTTCCTCAACCACTTTTGGTAGTACGCCCTCTTCGTAGAACTCCGGGCTTGGTGTAGGCATGAGTGGCAGGTCCGGGCGGATCTTTTTCTGGGCGGCATGTACGATGTACATAGGTGCGAAGCGGCGCCAACAGGTAACGATGGCAAGGCCTCCTGGGCGGAGGGTGCGGTACGTCTCGCGGATGGCGTCGACAGGGCGGACAAAGGTAAAGATGCTGAAGTTGTCAATCGAATGAGTGAAGTAATTGTTAGGCACCGATGATAGGTCCTGCGAGTCGAGCTCCTTGCAATCGACATGGGGTAGTGGGGAGGCGACTAGGGATTCGCGTGCCGCTGTTACCATCATTGCGGCGTTGTCTGAGACCAGCATATCCTTTGGCAGCTGGTCCTTGGGGAGGCGGGAGACGAGCGCCGCAGCACCTATACCGGGCCCCGCGGCCGTGTCATGAACGACCGACTCCGGGCCGATAGGGTTGGCGGACGTCTGGACATTATCCGTGATGACGTCAGCAAGAATGTTGAGCGTCGAATGACCTGTCTGGCGAACATAAATGGTGGCGAACTTGGAGAAATAGTCAGGCAGGGGAAGTTGCGGGTGCTGGGTCTGTGAAGCCATCTTGAAAACAAGGGCGGCTTAGCTTAACCGTCAATCAAATAAGGGTGTTAAAGGTAAGAAGTTAGTTCAGAATAAGATGAGAAGCTGCAGAGATGGTAAGAATTGGGGGAAGATTCATTTGCTGTTTTATAGAGAGTATTATGTAAGGGAGAGCTGGGCACCAACGGTGTAACCGATATACTTCATTACATTAGTGCTATTGGTTCGCGGCTAAAGGTATTCTTTGTCCAAAATTTCTTTGTTCCAAACAGGCAGCAATCTAAAGTATTGCTGCGGCTTGCCGTGTGTAACGCCAGCCCATATGCCTCCGATGTTGCCTACCTCCTGGGCACGTACGATTTACATGCCATCACGGTGCTCTCTCAACCCCAGTGATTCAGGAGTGCACACTAGGTACGGTTACATGTTCATGAATAAATAATTATGCACTACATAATGGATGCATGCCTAAAGAAGCGTATCGGAGCCGGCGCATTCCGCAAGCGTGGCTCGGCGCACCAACAACACCGATATTACCGACATCACCGACCTCGCCGACCTCGCCGACAAAATGATAAACCCCCGACTAACTTTACTCAAGGCGTCGGTCTGCCGAGAGATTCAATCACCTAGGTACCTGGTACCTAGGTAGATACCTACTCCAGACCCCAGAGTACCCCAAGTGCCGATTAAGGCACTATTGCGGCTCAGGCCCCATTGGGACCCGCCGTGCCGTCTCTGTTGGTTTCTGAGAACGGCTAGCAACGCTTTCGAGAGCTGTAGCCTAGAAATAAGGATTTTGCTTAAGCGGCCACATCTTATCACAGCAAGAAGCAAGAACTAATAGACTCCCGTCACATAGGTACCTCCCATGCGGAGGATACAACCGCTCGGTATCATTGGGTTACATTTCACGCTATTCCGGCCGATTTGATCGGCACCGTTCCACCGCATGAGACCCTGTAACGGGGTTGATCCCGTGAGCAACCTAAGCCCGCTGCCTCACAACGACGATCTCTTCTCAAACATCCCAATCTTCGCCTAGATTCCGCCACGCTCCCCTATGGCAAGTTAGGTACCGTACTTCTCTGTGTACTAGTAACACTGAGTCGCATTGTAGAACTCACGGCCCGCTCGGGGAGTTGCACGCCACTTGTACCTATGTAATAAGCTAGGGAATTTGCTATACCGCTTCTCTAGTGCTGTAGTTCTATCTAAGTCAAATAATTTTGTTTTCTTTCTTTAATTCAAACCGCCAATTTTCCGAATTTCGTTGATAGGTCCCGAAATGTCATTTAGTGAAGGTAAGACAGGAATGAGCGCGGACCCGGCTGGCCCCGACTCATCGCCTGCTGTTCCATCAGCTTCCACATCGCTGGAGGAAAAGAACAATTCCATGATGGACGACGCGGTATGCAACAATAATGCAGCAGATGTGCCGAAGCTGGAGTATCCCCAGGGATGGAAGCTTTGGCTCGTCTACATCGTGACACTCCTGACTATGTTTCTTGTGGGTTGTCATTTATGCTAAGCTAATGGAAACTCGATTTGAATGCTAAACATGCTCAAATTAGGTACCATTAGATATGGTACGTCACATTTCAATTCATCATGTCCGATGCCACTCGCTTGAGAGGATATGCTCATAGGCCTGCTTAGACTATCGTCTCCACTGCAATTCCAAAAATCACCGAAGAATTCGAGAGTCTCGATAAAGTCGGCTGGTATAGTTCGGCCTTCTTCCTAACTTTGGCGGTCTTCCAGTCGCCATGGGGGAAGATTTACAAGTTTTATCCGATTAAGATCGCATACATCGCATCGGTCTTCATATTTGAGCTTGGTAGTCTCATTTGCGGTTCGTATGGTAGTTCCCATAACGAATATGGAACCATTATATTGACAATTTGTCGTTGGCAGGCGTTGCGCAGAATAGCCAGATGCTCATTGCAGGTCGTGTCATCACTGGCTGTGGGGGTGCAGGGGTTACAATCGGGACCTATGTCATTATTTCCCATCTTGTACCGCCCTCAAAGAGTCCTGCTTTCATTGGAGGTATAGGCGCGGTATTCAGCATCGCGAGCGTGGTCGGACCTCTTGTTGGGGGAGCCTTTACCGGACAGGTCTCATGGCGGTTCTGGTAGGTCCCTTATCTACTTGTTCATGATAACCGCGCGGTCTTGATCGTTCGTCCAGTATCCTGTTATCTAGGGCTGATTTCTGCTCCCACTGTCTCAATAGCTTCTATATAAACCTTCCCATTGGCGGCGTCGCAACCCTGATTTTTTTTGCTCTGTTCCCGAAGCCTACCACACCCCTCCCGCGAGTAACCATCAAAGAGAAGCTCTTGCAGCTGGATCCGCTGGGTACAATCCTGGCAGTCGCATCCATCGTCTGTTACTTCCTTGCCCTCGAATGGGGCGGCGTATCGAAAGCTTGGGGCGACAAAGATGTAGTCGGCACACTGGTTGGCAGTATTCTGCTCGCTATTGCTTTTGGTGTGGTGCAATGGGTTCTCGACCAGCGGGCATCCATTATTCCACGAATTCTCGTCCAGCGCCATGTTGCTGGTGGCTCCGCCTTCATGTTCTTGTAAGTAAGCTTATTTGTTTATGATTATCTTAAATAACGCAGGCTAATCGGCGGGAAATAGACTGAGCTGCGCCAACTTTTCGATGATATACAATGTGCCTATATACTTCCAATCTGTCAAAGGCTCTAGCCCGACTCTAAGTGGCATCCAAATACTTCCACTAATTGTCTCGGCATGTAAGACAATCACTCCCCCATAATTCCTTGTTTCTCAAAAGCCAACATCCGAATAGCTGTCTTTGTCGTCATTAGCGGGTTTCTTTTCACCAAGTTTGGAATATACCAATTATACCTTCTCGTTGGTGCAAGTTTCACCACCATTGGCGCTGGTCTGCTCTATACCCTTAAGGTAGACTCCTACGCCGGAGAGTATATCGGCTTCCAGTTTGTCGTCGGATTTGGCAACGGTGTCTGCCAGCAGATTCCCCTCACAGTTGTGCAGGCTTTCTCCAAGCCAGAAGACCTGGCTACATCGATGTCAACCGTTTTATGTAAGTGAAACCCAATTGAATACTCTCGATAATGCTACAAACACAAGTACACCACCACCATCTAGAAGCCGACCACATGCCAAAACTCAAAACCAAATACCTACTTGTACTGATAATACTTCTCGGCAGCAGTCTTCCAGTTGCTCTCAGGTGCACTATCCGTAGCCGCAGCCGAGTCCATCTTTATCAATCGTCTACTACTCACCGCTTCCAAGCGCCTTCCCGACGTCAGCCGCACGACAATAATTTCAATCGGTGCCACCAATCTCCAGCGAGTATTTACTGGCGACCAACTGCCGATTATACGTGAGAGCTATTTGGATGGGCTACGAGCCGCGTGGACGATGGCTATTGCGGTCGCGGGCGTTGCGCTCTTGACTGGGCTGACGCTTGGGTTCAAAAGGATTGAGAAGCCCCAGCAAGGTGGAGATGCAGAAGTTGAGGTAGAGAAGAAGACCGAGGAAGAGAATGCGGGTGAAGTTCAGGATCGGAAGGTGGAAGAGAACAAACCCCCAAGGGCCGGATCACTGCAGGAAGCTAGCTAGTCCAGTCATAAGGCAACAGCTATGTATGGAATGGCCTACGAATGATACATAAACATTTGGTTGACGAGTTGCATTACGAAGACTTTGACATGGGTCAGTAGATGACTTGACTAAACCTCGACTGTTCTCATTTACTCGAATATCTATTGCCTATGGTTTCAATCAACTAAGTCATTCGTCTGACATCTAAATGCAGGAAATCGTATCGGCGGCAACAGGATTACCTACCTCCTATCTGAGGTAGGTTTGCTTGGTGATTTGAGAACTTCATCTCCTTGATCAGGATATGAATGATCCGCTTCAGCAGCGTTCTATGACATGAACTCACGCATGTAATAGTCGCTTTTATCACCTGATTTATGTCATACCTGGTACGATACCCATCTATGAGTTCATACTCAACAGAACTATCAAATTCACATCCTCAAGTCTCAGTATGGATAAGGGCCCATTGGTAATACCTTCTAAGTAAGGCTCCCCGTCAGAGGCTCACACTTTAATAGGAGATGGGGAGAATGAATCCATATCTCATCATCCCAAGGCCAATTCATGTCTTCATCACCAGCCTTACTATCTCTGTTTTCTTTCACTTTCTCTAGAGGCCCTGTTGTGGCCTCCAAGGCAATGTGCCAATTTTCTAAAATTTCGACAACGACGCTTCGTAAGATCAGGTCTGCCAAATATTTACCCAGGCAGGTTCGTGGGCCAAACCCAAAACGCCAGTAGTGGTAACGTAGATCGCGCCCGCTTTTATGTCGTTCCAGCCAACGCTCTGGCCGAAACCTATCTCGATCTGGCCCCCAGAAAGGGTCCCGGACGTTAAGTGCGTATGAGTCGATAATATAGTTGGTTCCAGCAGGGATCTTGAAGCCATCGAGAATGCGTGGGCTTGGGCATGACTGCGGAACGGAGAAGGCCGCGAGAGGCCGCAAGCGTGCCGCCTCCAGGATGCAGGCGCCGAGGAGAGTGGGCGTTGTCGTCCACGACGAAAGGAGGTAAGTGTTTCGCATCGCCTTGTTGGAAGACGTTTGGCGCACCTCACTTCTGAGCGCCTTCTGCACAGCGGGGTGCGCCGCGAGAAAGACAAGTGTCCAAGATAGGCCACTCATGGTGACATCAATATTGGCGAACAGTATCTCATCCAGAGTTTGGAGAAGCTCCTCTCGCGTCATTTCTCCATCCTTGACAGCTCTATACATAGTTATAATAGGAGCAGTTCTCGCTCCAGGGCCTATGAGAGCGTGAGTGTATGCGCGGTCGTTCCACTGGGCCCAGCGGTCTTTGAAATTGTGAAGAGCCCGGATCGTAGGCAGAGGAAGAAGTCGCGAAAATGCGAACCGGGTAATTCCACCGCCAATGACACTCTTAAATAAGTCCTCTCGAGGCGGGATCAAGTCTATTAGCTCTCTTTCCAGGTCCTCATTCAATGACCCGTAAACAGCCTTTGTGACAAAAAGAAATGGTAGACGCTTCAGGTCGCGCACGGGGTGAAGCTTTCCTTGCTGACGAAATGCGGCGTTTTCATCTGCAAAGCGGCGTATGTATGTGCTAGCAAAGTCTTGCACGTCTGCAGCATATTGGGCCATTGATCTATGGAGGAATGGTGCCTCGACACCAGACCTGACGGCTCTCCATGGCTGCCCACTGATCAGCCCGAGACATGAGCCAAGCAAGCGGTCCATGAGATAGCCGCTGTCATTTGCGCGAGCCTTGGTGTGGCTATGCGAATCTCTGAATACCGCTTCGACGTGAGCAGGCTTCGTTAGAACTCTTGCGAGATGATTAGCTGAACAATTTGCTTCACATCGGCTTTGAATAGTGATAGACTCACACTTCTCCGCTCATCCCAGACCACAAACGGTAAAGACTGCCATACTCGCATTCCCACTTGGCACTGTTTGCACGCCCCCGGAGAAATTTTTCGATATTTCCTTGACCGTTAGGGAAAATATACGGGAGAGATGGTAGGTCCATAGCATGCTCTATATGTCTGATCGGATAGCAACGTAACAAAATCATCTGAACAGAGTGGCTGTTAGTCGAGCTGAAGGCGCGCCACGGGGCACTGAAGGATACAGTACCTACATTAGCCAGACAAGATATCAGGGGCCCCAAGCCCGCCCATATTCCACGGCTCCCAAATGCAACAATGGCGACAATATCGACTCCGGTAAGTATTGACACGATAGCCGGAATGCCAAAGGGCAAGGCCAACAGATCATGTCTCGAGAAACACATCGCAAAAAGCTACACGAGGAGACGGTTTTACTATGACAGCAATTCGGAGCCACAAGCGAGATACTAGCTGGTGGGCTCCTTCTGAGAAGCTGAAAAGGGAAAGCGGCTGGTCTTTAACCCCGAAGCACTACCTCTAATCGCACGGCGCCCCCAGTCGGCCACCGAGTCCTAGGTAGCCAAACATAAGATCGGCCGTTCGGTATCCGTTCGGTTAGGTATCTATCCGATTGAGTGTAACCCTTTACGCGAGAGCTTTACCTAGATTACATCAGCATCGTCACGTTACGTTCGCATCGCCTTTTCAGATCGAGGCAGGCGATTAAATGGGTGCTTTGGTCCTATGTTCTCTCTATTGGTGTAGTTGTCGTACCGAGCGGTGGTGCAAAGCGACGAGTATACCAGCAAAGCGACGACGACAACCATGGGGTCAAATAGTCATGCTGCTGATGTCTCTACTATCATAAATGCCGTATCGACAGTCCTTGGGCTTGAGTTAACGAGATTGACGCTGTTGCAGAAGGCAGCACTTTTGTCAAGCTCGGTGGTGACTCTTTGGCCGCGATCCTTGTTGCTGCAGAGTGTCATAAAGGTGGCATCTCCATCCCCGCGAGCGTTTTCCTACGAGCGTCAACCCTAAAAGAGGCCATCGCGAAGGCTGAAAGCTCTTCCCAGCTCCTCCACATAAATCCAACTACTCTACTTTCACCGGCGTCGACTCCTCCACTACCTTCTCAGTTCCCTAAGACCCTCGGAACCGCTTCTTCATCTCATTCAGAAGCCGACGGAAATGAATCCTCATCATTGTTATCATTCTACAATACAGCCATCACAACCCGTGACTTCGAGGCTTCCAAAACGCTCTCTTGTTACGATGGACAAAGGATAATATCTGCAAGGGACCTTTTGGGCCGTATCGATGTAACCGAATGGACGGAACCGCAGCTTCTTCTCCTTCGGGAAACATCCAATGATCAGAATCGGAATATTTTGACTTTACATAAAGTATACACCAGTGAATGGGATGCACAACTTGTCTGTAACGCCTGGATAAGTACGATCCTAGCCGAGCCGTTATTTCGGGACCTTATTGTCGATCTAGATATTCCTCCATACCAGATCCTTCTTCAGAAAATAATTCAAGTAGAGACCGAGGAAGATTATCACAGAGAGCTCCAGAATGCAGCCCTCGTCAATGGTCCCCTATCTTACCTTACCATCGTACAATTTTCATCGTCATTTATTGCGGTTGTCTGGCGCGTACACCACTCTTTCATGGACGGGTTCTCTGCCCGCATTCTTCACGATAAGATCGGTCGCAAACTGTTAGGACTCACAGCTAGTCCTGGTCCGTCATTTAAGGATACGGTGCGCGCGCTGAGAAGATTGCGAGAAGAGAGGAGAGAAGCCACGAGACGGTTCTGGGACAGCAAGCGAGCGATATTTCCCAACGCGATTGGTGAGCTGCGCCTGAATCCACAACAGGCTCATGATGGGTTATCAGCACAGCGATGCATCACAATTCCATTTCCCGAGGCGAAACTAGCAGCTGCTCGAGCACAAACAGGGTATACAAGTACAGTATACTTCGCCGCAGCATGGGCCATAACTCTCGGTAAATTTATGGATACTGATCAGGTCTACTTCGGAATGGCGTTTTCAGGGCGCGACCTACCCATCTTGGGTGTATTTGATGTTGTCGGGCCGCTCATTAACATTCTTCCACTGTTTGTACAGTTACCGCTTGAGAGCGACCGAGAAACTTCTGTCAGGGCGTTCCTTCGATACATACAAGGGGGCATTATTGAGTTGAACGATGTTCAACACTCAGACACGACGGAGGGATTCGACAGGCAGTTCACTTCTGTCATGGCCACGCAGTTTGAGGGATGTGAAGGTGCAGAACAGTCTCTGCCAGTAGACCCCAACCGCCCCGATATGCAGTCTGGGATCCCCCTGAATCTTATTATCCAAGGGCAGAGCCAGTTACAAGTATTCTACTCTACTTCTCACTATTCTGAACAGGATATGAACAATGCCTTGTCCATCTTCCGGAATGGTATGAACTGTTTTCTCCAAGGTGACGACGAGAGGCCATTGTCGCTCGCAATCCGAGAAGAACTCATGCCACGAGAGATGGAACAGACCATCCGACAATGGAGCAACTGTGAATCTCTTGAGACTTTGGACGAGTCGAAAGGGGATGATCTTGTGACGTTATTCGAAAGTGTCGTGGCAAGAAATCCCGCCGTACCGGCTATTACTAATGGCTATGGGCAAGGAATCTCTTATGCCGACTTGGACCAAGCGGCAGCCGCCGTTGCGCAGGAACTTAGCTGGGTTAAATCCAACGAGCCTGTGTGCGTATATGCAGACCGATCGGTTAACTGGCTTGTCGCTATCTTTGGTGTACTTAAAGCAGGTGGTGTTTACGCACCATTAGATCCGTCAGCGCCAGCTTCTGTGCGGCATGCAAACTTCGTGCAGAGTGGTGCGCGCACCATCCTCTTTCCCTCGAGCGCTTCAATTTCTGGAGACACATCACCCGTGGGTTGCTTGACAATGGCCGTCGACGTTATTGTAGAAAAGAGCAAGGATCTCGCAATTTCTTATCCAACAAGATGCGCCGCTCACCCAGATGATATAGCGTACATATGCTTTACATCTGGTTCCACCGGTCAGCCCAAGGCAGTGCAGTGTACTCACAAAGGCCTAGTCGCCTTCCAGAAAGACTACCTTGTTCGACTTACTGCGAAGAAAGGGACGGTGGTGGCCCAAGTCATGTCGCCCGTCTTCGACGGCAGTATCCATGAGATCTTCTCTACCCTTACGCACGGTGCGACACTGCGATTGGCGTCGGCTGATACCCAAGATCATCCCTTTGCTCACCTACAAGACTGTGACGCAGCTATCCTCACCCCCTCAATCGCAAATGTACTAGATGCTGACCAATACCCTCGTCTGCATAATGTATGGTACTGTCACATTTCACTTGGAAGTGCAGAACTGACAGAAGATATTTATAGGTTTACCTTGTCGGAGAAGCCGTTCCTCAGTCTGTCTGCGATGCGTGGGCGAAGAACCATTGTGTGTACAACATGTATGGACCAACCGAAGCAACTTGCGGCGCCACGATCAAGCGATTGGCACCGGGCAAGGCTGTCACACTGGGCCAGGCCAACCCATCTAGCAGGGTATATATACTAGATCGCAATCAGTGTCTGCTCCCACCCGGTGCAGTGGGTGAGCTGTACCTTGCAGGTATCCAAGTATCAAATGGATATATCAACCTGCCTTCAGAGAACGCCGAATGCTTCTTTCCTGACTCCGTCTTACCCGAGACAGGCCAAAGAATGTACAAAACGGGTGACTATGCTTATCGGGACAGCACGACCGGAGATATCTGCATCATTGGGCGCAAGGATCGGCAAATCAAACTACACGGCTTCCGACTGGACCTCGATGACCTGGAAACGCGCATTACCAAGGCCATCCCAAATTGTAGAGGTGCTGCTGTATTCCGTCGTGACGACTATTTGGTGGCAGCATACCAGATTCCTTCCACCTCGACAAATGCGTCTGACGAATTCGAGGACAAGATGCTCATTAGAAATGCTCTACCACCATACGCAATGCCTCGAAGAATCTTGGCGTTGTTCGAGTTACCCCTTACGGCGGCAGGCAAGTTGGATTATAAAAAGCTTGAGCAGATCGACAGCACCAGCTCTGTGAGGTCGCAATCTCAGAAGAGTATGACCGAATCCGAGATGATGATTGTGCGTGCTGTACGCGATTTGATGAAGCTTGATTCGAATATACCCATAGACCAAGACTCAGATCTCACGGCTCTAGGCGGACATTCAATCGTGCAGTTACAGCTTGCGAGTCGCATTTCTTCCCTCATCCACCGAAGATTTACTGTAAGAAATGTTATCGAGAATCCTGTCATCTCGCGCCTAGCGTTCTCGGTGGACGAGGTAGTGAAGGGAGAATTGGCTGTGCACCAGGATGAATGGGTACAACCCTCGTGCTTCGGTCGCAGTGGAGAAGAAGTTGCCTTCAAAGACAATAATGTATCGCCCATCGAGAGCATCTGGTTCTCGAGATATCAGCAAAACCTCGGAACTTCGTCATTCAACGTGTCTCATGTCTCAGAATTGGGTAACTGTTTCGATCAGCATGCTGCACTTGTGTCGGCATGGACAACGGTCTTGGCGAGACATGAAATTCTGCGCTGTAGGTTTCGCCCCTCGCCAACTACACATGGGGGCACGGGACGGTGGTCGATATCTAAAGATCCGCTAAATTGTCAAATCATTTTAATTATATATTTAAACGATATAACATATTCTATTATAAAGATATTCATAATTAATATATATTTATATTAGATTATATATTTATATAATTATATATTTAATTAAAAAGTTAAAAGAAATATTATTAAGAAAAAGTTATAAATATATACGTTAATATTATTTTTATTTTTTCGATAAAAACTTAATAAAAAGTTTAAAATAATTAATTAATAATATTTATAAGTAAACCTGTTAAATTATCCACTTTAACTTAATATAAAAAATTAATTATTTTTTATTTTAAGTATAAAATAATTATAAATTTTGTTTTTTTAATAAATTTAAATTTTTAATATTTAAACTTTTTTAAATTAAACTTTTAATAAATCTTTAAGCTTTAATAAGATTATTTCTTAATAAAAACATTAAGTTAAAACTAATATATTTTACCGTAAATATTTATAATATTACGATACGTTAATTTTAACCTTAACTTTAAAAACCTTTTTTTAATTTATCCGAAATAAAGTGTGTAATTATTTAATTTTTCTTAATAATAAATTAATTCCTCGATTATAATTTTAAGTTTTTATAATTAACTTTTAATGTTTAAGTTCCTTAATTTAGTTTATTATAATAAATAATTAAGTTTTAAAGTTTTTAATTATTTGAAAAATAATATTTAAAATTAGTTAAAATAATTTTATTTTATTAAATATTAAGGATAAAATAAAAATTATAATAAATATATTGGTTATCTTAATATATTTATTTACGTTTATTATAATTAAAATAAAAACCTTATTATAATTAAGGTAAATAAATATATATTAAACTTATATAAACATTTATTATTATAACCATTATAATAATATTTAATATATATATTATTAAAATAATTAAATAAAATAATATAATATTAAAATAAACTTTAATTTACTTTATAATTAATATAAGCATAATTTTATAATAATATAATATTAATTATTATTATGTAAATAATTAAATTCATTAAAAGTAATATTTATAAATAAAGGGATATATTAAGATGAATAAATTAAAAGGAATATAAGATTTACCTTCGTGATTAATGATTAATAAATGGTGTGAAATTAATTTAAGCTTTCGGTTATAATAGTTTTAATTATATATATAATTATTAAAAGAAAAAGTTTATTTAGCTTTAAATTATAATTATTGTTAATTAAATAATTATTAAATATATTTAAAGTGGTAATTAATTATATATTTAAGTTTTTAATCATCGAAATAATAACTTTATTTATAAATATTTTCTTTACTTTTATTAAGATTTAAATAATATAATTCGTAAAATTATTATTATCCATTATTTCCGGCTATTTATTATTATTATTAGTAAAAAAATTATAAGTAAACGGCGTAAATAAAAGCAAGAATAATCCCTTTTTATTAAGATTTTAATTAAAAGATTTCATTTAACCTTAATTAAAACTTAACTTCTTATAAACGATATTAAAAACCTCGAAACTAATTTTTATAAAACTTATAAATTTATGTTATTATTTAAAATTAATATTTCGGTTTTAAGGATAAGTTTTTTATATAAAGTTAATTTAATGTTAATTTAACTTTATTAAGTATATTTTAAAAATAAGCATTATAAAAACTTTAAATATATTATAAAAACATAATAAACGATAATCTTTAAAAGATTATAATTAAAATATATAACATTAATAAAAGAATTAATATTAATAAGGAAATAATTAACGTTATAAAAATTAAGGTATTATGGAACTTTTATTTATTTATTAAATATATTTTAAGTAAATATTTACTTATTTTTTATTTTGTAAATATTTAAGTAAATAAATAAGTTTCGAAAAGTAATTAATTAATATCGATAAAATAATATTATATAATTTAATTTAAGGAGATATGACTTATGTAAATAAATATTCATTTATTAAGAGTAATAAAATAAGAATTAGTAAAAAGATTAAAGGATTTAAAGGTTTATTATGGTTATTTTATTAAGTGAAGTTTAAGATAACTTTAAATTAATATAAATTGTTTCATAATTTAATATTTATTAATTATACTTAGTTTTATTATATATTTTTAATAATGTAACATTAATTAATAATGTATATAGTTTTTTAATAAAAGATTAAGGTTGATTAAATATTAATGTTATGCGAATTAATAATAATATAAGTTAAAAGTTAAAGGTGTATATTTGTTTATATAAAATTAAAACGAAATTAATTAAACCTTTTCGAATCATGTTTTAAGTTATTTTAAGTTATGATAAAATGATAAACTTATATTAATTATATTTTAAGTTTAAGTATTAATATAATTGAAAGTAATATTATTATTTATAAATATAAATTTCGATTATTATTTAAATAAAAGGTTAATTTTACCGGTTAAATTAAGTTTTATATAATAATCTTATAATGATTTTAAGGGATTTTAATTATTTATTATATAATATAATGTATAATAAGTAAAGTATATTAGGTATTTAATAATATATATATAATATTTAAATATATATATAAATTTATAATATAAAAAATAATAAGAAAAAAGGCGTAAAACATGTATATTATTTTAATAATAAATAATATATTGGTAATTATATTCTATTATTATATAAATAATATAAGCGATAATATTATTACGTTTATAAATTTCCCTTTTTTAAATATAAACTTTTTATATAATAACGAGATTAAGAAATATATTATATTAATAATTTTATTTTTATAAAAACTTATATTTCCGTTATATTAATTTATTTATAAGAGTATTTAATCTAACCCGATATAATAAAAATGTTTACCTTTTTTTTTAAAATAATATAAATATTTTCTTATTTTAAATATATAACTTTAATATTATCGATAATGAAGAATATATAAAATATGATAAAGAAATGATAAATAATGTATTTAAAAGCAAAACTTTTAATACCATTATAATTTATTAAGTAAGAAGTTTACTTTTCTACGTTTATTTTATTATGATATAAATTAATAAAAATGTTTTTATAGACGTAAATTAAATCATTTAATATGAAATATTAGTTTATATAAAAAATGGTATAAAAATATAATTTTATTTATGGTGTTAATTAAAGACGTTTTTATAAACGATTTTAAATATAAGATCGAATATAATAATGTTATAATGGTTATTAATATAATAATAATTATTATATTTAACGTTAAATATAATAATATTATAATAATTATTAATATAATAACTATTATTATGGAAATATTAAATATAATGATGTTATAATAATTATTAATATAATAATTATTATTATGAAAACATTGAATATAATAATGTTATAATGGTTATTAATATAATAATCATTATTATGGAAACGTTAAATATGATAATATTATAATAATTATTGATATAATAATTATCATTATAAAAACGTTAAATATAATAATGTTATAATAGTTATTAATATAATAATCATTATTATGGAAATGTTAAATATAATGATGTTATGATAATTATTAATATAATAATAATTATCATATTTAACGTTGAATATAATAATGTTATAATGGTTATTAATATAATAATCATCATTATATTCAACGTTAAATATAATGATATTATGGTAATTATTAATATAATAATTATTATCATAAAAATATTGAATATAATAATATTATAATGATTATTAATATAATAATTATTATAAAGATTATTAAACCTTTTATATTTATTTCTTTTTATTAATTATTATTAAACTTTATCCTTTTAAATAAAGGTTTTTAATTTATAAATATATCTTTAAAGTTAAAATTAATAATCAATTTTTTAATAAATTATAAATATAACTTTTATAAGTAATAACTATTATTATGAAGGAGGTATATTATTTTATATTAAAAGAAAATTATATATTAAAAAATATATGAAGGAATGAGAAAACATTTCTTATATCGATAAATAATGTTTAAGTTGTTAATTTAAATTATTAAGTTATTTAAGAATAAAACCGATATCTTTAATAAATAAGGGAAAATATTAAAGATAAAATAAGAAAATAATAAATAATTATTATAATTATTATAAGTAAAAACTTTAAATTTTAAAAGAGATAATTTTAACTTAATTAAGCGAATAAATTATTTAAACTTTCCATTTTTTTATAATTTGTATTTTATCTTTTTGGTAACTTTTATTAATTTATATTTATTATTATTCCAGATTTTATTATATGATAAAAAACCGAATATTATTATATTATTTATTTATGGTTAATATTAAATGAAAAGGTTTTCTATTTTAATTAAGTTTTTAAAATTCCGAGTTTTCTTTTCTTCGTTTTGTTAATTAGCGTGTATTCTTTATAATTTAATTTATGATAGCATAATTTATTTAAATGGATGTTAATTATTTAAGGGAAGTTTATGTTTAGAAATAATGTTAATAATAAAAAGGTGGTATATTTATATTTGTGTTTTTATATATGTTTAATAAAATATTAAGATTTGGGAAGAAATGATGAAAATGTTTAAATAATAACGGTAACAATATTAAAAACAAGGTATTATCCCGATATAATTAAAGATTATATTAATTTAATGAATATTAAATGTTATATTAATATTTTAATGAATATTATATATTTAATTAATAAGTTAATTTATGTTTAAGGTTTTACCGAAGTTTATAATTATTATTAATTTGGAATGGTTTTATAGGTTTAATTTTATTATTCTTATTTAAATTAATAAAAGGTTTAAATGATAATGAAAAAAGTAAAGGATAAAGTTAATTATAACTTTATAAATCCACACTTTTTTCTTCCTTTTTTTTAAACCTAGTTTTTTATTAATTCACCCGTTTAAATAATTATATTATTTTAACTTTATATAAACGTAAATTAAAAATTAATAAATATCATAATAAAGGTATTTTAATAATAATAAAAGGTAAATATATGGATAATAATTAATAAAAGTTTACCTTAAGGTTAAAATAAGGTAATTATAAAGATATTACATTTTTTATATTAATTAATCTTTACAAAGATATATATATATATATACTTTTCATATTAAATATAAATGATTTTATTATATATATTTTTAATAAATTTTAACATATTATATAATTATTATTTAATATTAAATATATATATATATAAATAAATATTATATATTTATATTTTTATATATATATAAATATATATTTATATATTATTACTTGGAAATATATTTACATATTACCATTTGGTAATAATATTTCTAACTACCATAATTATATACGTAACTTATTTATATAATTACATAAATTATAAATTTAATTATAAATAGATTTTATTTTAATATATTTACCGCTTTTTTTAATAAAAATATCCTTTTTTATCTTTATTTTATATAATCTTTTTCGAAATTATTTAAATAATATATATATTTATAAGACTTAAATTATATATTTCCATAATTAATAATTAATTATAACTTAAAATAACTTACTAATAAATCACTTTATATAATATAAATATAATTAATATTAATTTTATTTAATTAAGATTTTTTAAGATTTATAGAATTAATACGATAATAAAATATATATTAAAGTAAATATTTAAATATATAAATCAAAAAAACCTAATAGATATAAATTATTATTATTAATTTATAGAATTTAATAATATATCAGGAATTATAAATTTAAGAGATTTAATATATTAATTACCATATTTTATTTATTTCCTTAATTTTTATTAAAAGTTTAAGAAATTTAATAAGAAATAAAAAATTAGGTAAGGATTATTTAATATTGGTTATATAAACGTTAATATTTTAATCGGTTTAACCAATCTTAAGGTTTTATATCGGTTAGATTTATTATATTTTCATAAAATATTAAAATAAATAATATTCTTAATTAAATCTCTTATTATAATCTTATTTAAACCTATTAATTACGAATTAAAGATTAACGAAAAAAAGTTTCTTTATAAAAAATATACTTAAATATATTTTAAATTCCCATTATTAAAGTTAACATTATAATTTGATATTAAAAATGATTTTAAATATATTAAATATTATAATAATTTGTTTTAAAAGAATAAATTTATTAATTATTAATTATTAAATTTTAAATTAAATATTAACCTTTATTTTAATTAATAATATATAAGAGATTATTTTATTTATTTTTAAGAATTTAGATTAAATATATTTGATTATATAAAATTAATTATAAATATAATTACCGGTAAAGTTTTTATTATTAAAATAATAATAAATTAAAATAAGAAGGTTATAACGTTAATTTATAAAGAGGTTATTTATTTTATATTATTAAAATATAAATTTATTTTAAAAGTTAAAGAAATATAATATAATTATTAATTTAAATCATTAATATGTTTTTTTATAATTAGTGATAGATATAATGAATATTTTTTATTTATGTCGATATATTTATATGATTTTTAAGTTTAATTTAGAAAATTGTAAAATTAAAATTTCGAGAATTATAATATGTTTTTTTTTAACGTTTTATATAAGTTAATTTATATTTATAAGAAAGGCTTTATATATCGAGATATTTTGGAAAAGAACTTATTTATTATTTAAGATTTAACCGAAAAAAAATTTAAAGGAATAATTTCCGACTTTAAGAAAGTTTATTATAGATTTTCCGATAATTATTAACATTTTAAACTCGTATATATCATTACTTTTAAAATCATTTCCGGTTAATATTATATTAATTTTATAAATATATTTGCTTTAACGAAAATATATTTTTATATTATTAGGTTTTTGCTATTTAAACTAAGTGTAAAGAATGATAAAAGCTGTCATATAAATATTATAAAAGATTTAAATAATTATATTTAAATACATTTTCTTAAAGAATATAAAATTAAATATCTTTATTTTAAATTATAATAAGATTTTAAAAAGAAATATAATATTAATAAAGCTTTAAGATATTTGGTTTAAGTTAATATTAAATATGAATAAAATATTTAAACTTATCCTTTTAAATTATTAAATAATTAAATAATAAAGGTAATAAAATATGAGGTATAAAATAATTAAATATGGGATAATTAAATATAAGGTAATTAAATATAAAGTAATTAAATATGAAGATATAAAATAATGGTTAATTTAATTAATTAATAATATTTTAAATACCTTTTATATATATTTATAATTAATCTTATTATTTAACTTCTTTTTTTAAATATTTTTTTATTTTAAAAATAAGTAATTATTATTACGAATTTTAAATTATAACTTAGGGAATTTCTTATATAATTAGCCGACGTTAACTTTATATATTAACTTTATAAACATAAGTTAAATAAATATTAAAACATTAAATAACATATGTATAAAATATTTAACGTTTTTAATTATAAGATATTATTTAAAATAATAAATTTAATTAAAAAATTATATTTAATAAAGTTTAAATATATTTTTAATTATATCATTAATATTAATATTTATTAATATTAAATATATATATTTAAATATATCTTTTTTTATGATTTTTAAAAGAATTAATACGTTAATATTATTTTAATTAATTCAGTTAATATAATTAAATTTAGATATATTTAACTTTATTTTAAAGAAGAATTCATATTATAATATTATATTCTTTCCGATTTAAAATTAAGTTTAATATTATCTTTAAAAGATAAATAAGGTAATTTTCGTAATTAAATTTATAAAAAAAATTATTATAAAATTAAGGAATATTTTTAACCTTTAAATCAAATGGTTTATATTATAAACCGATTAAAAATATTAATAAACCTTTAAAAACTTATAATAAGAAAAGTTAAATGATATAATATATTTAAGGATTTTATAAATATAATTATCGATTTAAAATTAACCTTTAATTTATTAAAAGTTAAGGTATTTAAAGAAAAGTTATAATGAATATATCATTTTATGAGAAAAGCCCTTTGATTTAATTCATATGTAAAATGAATGTTAAAAATATATAACGTGATAATTATTAAGTAAATATAAGATAATGGTGTTTTAATAATGTTTAATTTTCGACCTTTTATTAAAGCGATTATATACCCTTTATATATGAGTTTTATTATAAACGTTAATATTAAATAAGCTTAATCTTAACTTATCTTTTAATAGAATTACCTTTTACCATTATATTTTTATCCTTAAAAGCCGTTAATTTGTTAAGTTTTTATGATAAAGTTAATATATATTAATAATTACCTTTTATTTCTTTATTCATATTAAATGTTTTTTATTATAAACGTTATCATTATTATAAATAACATGTTTATTCTTATATATAATTTCTTTATTTCTTTAATTTATGATTATTTATATAAAACCATTAAATCTTTATTATATCTTCATTTTATTTCTTCTTTTTACAATAATATAAATCTTTCTTGTATTGTTTATTTACTAATTCACTTTTTAATTCTTTATTATAATGTCATGGTTAATAAATAAAAGCTTCACTTTAAAATATATTAACATTATATATATCATATAATTAATTAACATAAAAATAAACTTATTAATTATAATTACGTTAAAATAAAAGGTAAAATAATCCTTTAACTTCTTTAATATATAGTTTAATTAACTTTTCTTAAATGATTCCAATAAATGTTATAAATATTATATATATAAAAAGCTTTATAAATTTATAAATTCTTGATTTTATATTATTATTATATGATTATTAATTTGATATAATTTAGTTTCCATTAAATAATAAAACATTAACCTATATTTTCTATATTACCCTTAAAATTAACATCAATAATCATATTATAAATTCCTCTTAATCTTTTTATTATCTTATAATTAATTAACTTTGAAAAAGTTATTAAAACAACGTAATCAATTTTATAGAAAATTTTATAAATTATCAAAAATAATCATAATATAAATAAAACATAACGGCTAAAATATTAACATTACTTAACCCTTAAAAAAAAGGAGTGGAAATAAATTTATAATAAATAAATATTTAAAGTTAATAAAGTTATGTAAAAAACTTTCCAATCCTTCGGAACGGAATTATATACATTTCGTGACAATTTTATTAATTTCTTTAAAAATATTAACCGGTTAGTTAAATATCTCATTATAATATATTCCTTTTACTTAAATTTTCCTTACCTTATTATCACTTTATATTAATCTTATAAACTTTTATTAATAATATAATTATCCTTAATCTTCTTAATCTTATTAACTTTATTAATCTTATCGATCCTTTAAATCTTATAAATCTTTTAAAATCTCTTAAACTTAAAAAACTTTATAATCTTACTAATAATTATTATACCCCTTCGATAAATAATCTAAAGCGATAAATAATTAATAAAATGCCGATATATTAACGTTATATCTTATATATTAATTCTTATATAAATGATATTATTTTTATTTTTAAGACGTTTTTCGTAAACTTTTTTTATATTATTAAATACCCTTAAAATTAATTCCCATAAATCATCTTTATTATTAAATCTTAACCACTTAATGAAATATTATTTATTTTTACTTTTACTTTTATAACCTAAAATTATTTCTATATTATATACATCATTTTCGTTAAAACTTATCCTTTATTTTATTAAAACCTTATCAAGTTTAAATATAAATAATTTTAAGATATTTACATTAAATATATTATATATCTTATATCTTAACGATAATTTAAGCTTATATATCATTTAATAATAACTTATAACCTCTTTTATTTTAAAAAGGTTTAAATATTTATTTATTAACTTTTTATTAAATCATTTTTAATTTATATTCTTTATAAAAATCATGATTTAATCACCTTTATTAAACGTTTTTTATAACTTATCTTTATTATATTATTTTATATATGCTTTATTAAAGTTATATAATAATATTACCGCTTTTCCTTATTTTAATAAATTTTATTTATTAATTTTATGCCTTTAATTATATTTTAGCTTAAGATTAATATTATTAAATTATTAAATCTTTTTAACGTAAACCTTATATATAAATATGTTAATATTTATTTATATGTTAAGTAAATTAAAATATTATATATTTACTTTATTAATATAAACTTTTTTATTTAATTAAATTATTTATGGTTATAAAAATTTATAAATAATGTTCTAAGTTTTGATTTTACCTTTCTATTTACTTATTTATTTAAGGGTGGTAAATAATATTTAATTACCTTTTTATTATTAAGCGATGGTATAATATAAATTAAAATTTATTTATGAATAAAGATTTTTTATCTAATATTATCTTTTTTAAGAATTTTATTTACGGGAAAACTTTTATAAAGAATATATTAGTAAGGTTATTAATAGTTAAATCTTTTATAACCATTATATATAATATATATTTCAAAAAATAATTAACGATAATTAAGATATTATCATAATAATAACCACTTTACGTGATAATTTTAAAGAATTTAATAATAAAATTTAAAGATATCTCTTTTCCTAAACTTTTTAATATAAATAATAAACTTAATTTATTATAAAATAAATACTATTTTATTTTTATTTTTTAATAAATGATATAATTATTCATATAACTTTTTATATTATTTTTTAATTTATCTTAATAATAATATTTTATTAATCTTAATATTATTTTTATCATCTTTTAATAATTTAATAAGGATATATTATAATAATTATATAATAATTTTCCTTTTATTATTATTAACATATATATTTAATTTTTATATTTAAATAAACCTTCCTTATTAATCTTTTATATAAATAATATAAAGTCATAATTAAACCGTTTTATATATCATTTTTCTTTAATAATAAAAGGGTTTTTTTCTTATTTTTCTTTAATTTTCTTTAAAAAAGGTTAACTTAATATATCCCCTTTTATTATCATTACCTTAACCACGCCACACTTATAAATACCTTATTCTTAACCTTTAATATATTTGTTATTTTCTTAAATTTTAAAAACCTTTTAATTATTCTTAAATATCTTTAAAAACTTCAATAATACCTTTTAAATTTTATCTTAATACTTTAATAATAAAATATATACTCCCATAATTACCTTATTATTTAATATTTCAAAATCACTTACTATCATATTATAACTCTTTTAATTATCTTAAAACCTTTTTTAAAACCTTAATAAAATATTTTTACAAACTTTAATTTTCCTTTTAACATTTTCATAATCTAATCGACATGATATACCATTAATTAAGTTAAGGTTCCTAAGTTTATATATTATTTAAAAGTTAAAATTAATTAAAATTTTTACCTATTTTATTTACCGATTATTTAATTTTAACTTCAATATAATATATTATAAATTTAAATAATCCATTAATATATTTACTTTCTCCTTAAAATATATGAAATAATACCTTTATTTCTTAAAAATATTAATTATGGTTAATATCTTAATATTAAATATAGTATAATATATTTCATTATTATATAATTTCTTAAATATAAAAGTCATTAAATATTACTTCTTTTTATATAATTATAATAATATTATATTAATAACTTATTATAATATATTAATCTTTACCTTAATAAATAATTAAATATTAAAATATCTTAAAATAAATGCCTTCGAGAATAATAGCCTTAATTTTATAAATATTTTTAATACCTTCATTAATAACTTAAAACGTAATAATAGCTTCCTTTTTAAAAACTTCATTAATAAAGCTATTATCTTAAAATACCCTTTAATAAACCTTTTATAAAACTTAATAAAGCTTAAAAATACTTATATTTCATATACGTTATAAAATATCGGCTATTTTAATATTATTAATACTTTTTCTTTATCTATTTTAATATTTTTTAACATTATTATAAACCTTAAGAAAATCATTTCCTTTATATAAAACTTACATTTTATTAAATTAATATAAAGTTTTTACTCCCTTAATCTTTTAAATATATTTTAAACATATTATAAATATGATATTTTATTATTAAAATAAATTAAAATATTATTTAAATATATAATATAAATTATATCCACCAACCTTAATAAAGCTTTATTAATATAATTCTAAAACATAACCGGCATATTAAAAAGGTTAAATAATATTATTAAATATTCGAAATAATTATATTTTGTTTTAAATATAATCTTTCATTTATCCCCTTTTTTAATCTTAAACCGATAATATACATCTTTTAAATCAAATTTTATAAATAAAATAACCTTTACCAAATGATTTAATATCTTATTAATTAATAAGAAAATTATATAATCTTTATAAGTTATCCGGTTTAACGCTTTATAATTAATATAAAGTCATAATTTCTTTCTTAACTTTAACATAAATAAAATAAATAAACTAATAAAGCTTTTAAAAGGTTAAATTTATCCTTTTTATAAAATATTATTAATATATTCTTTTAAAGTTTTTAATTTTGCTTCGGTTAACGAATATATAAGTTTATAAAATAATTATTTACCAACTTTAAAATTAATAATATAATCTTAATCTTAATATTCAAATAAAATAAATATCTTATTAATATTAAATATATTTACAAAGTTATTATAAACTAAAAATAAGGTAAATATTATATCATTATTATTATATTAAAAGATAAAATACCTTTTTCTTAAATTTCCTTCCCTTTATATTAAGGTTATCATTAAGGTTATCGCTTCGTTAAAATCTTATAATACTTTTATTATTTCCTTACATTTATTTATTAAGGAAATATTTCCTTCCCTTATATAATAATATTATTAACGGTTTCAACCCTTAAATATAATATCTATATTATTAGTTTAAAATAACTTTAAAAAAACATTATATCTAAAGTTTTAATTAATAACCTTAATTATATAAAAGGTTTATCATTTAAACCCTTAATTATCTCAAGCCTTTATAATAATTAATAACTTCTTTAATATTTTTCCTTTTTTATATAAACCTTTTATTTAATTACTTACTTATAAACTTTAAAATAAATTTATTATTACATATTTATTAACAATTATATTATAATTAGATCCTATATTAATAAAAGCTTTTAAATTAAATTATTATCTTCTTATCCATAACTTTATTATTATTTTAAACCGATTATATAAAAAATCTTTATCTTATTATAAATTCTTTACTTCTTTTATCCCGAAAAAGGTTTCATTTACGCTTAACGCATAATTAATATTATCTTATTATAAATACCTTAATACAAAATAACCAAATTCTTTACACTTAAAATATTAAATTTTAAGGTAATTAAACTTATAATATCCTTTTTTTCCATAATTAAAATAACCATTTAACTTTTATAAAACTTTTACGTTTTCATTATTAAATAATATTAATTCCTAACTTTAATTAAGTTTTTTTTTAATCTTAATCATATTTAAATTAATAATTTATTATAAAGCCATAAAATTACTTTTTTCCTTAATTATATCTTAAAATAAGTTTTAATAATTTTTACGTTACCCCTTTAAAATAATCTCAAATAATCACGTTTTATTTTTAAACTCGTTTTAAGTTTTTAATAAAAACCCTTTTAAATATTTACTTTTCAATTTTCAATTTAACTTAATTAATAAATTTAACACTTTATTTCTTTCCAAATATTATTCCGAATCCCTTATTTTGATAATTTCAAATCGCTTTAAAAATATATTAAACCTTTCCATTAATCTTTAATATAATTCTTACATTATTATAAAAACATTAAATGTTTATAAGTCCTCATTTCTTATTAAATTATATAATTAACTTTCCATTTTTAATTAAAGGATATTTTTTAATTCCTTAACCATATCTATAATATATCTTTATCATCACCTTATTATCATTCCCTTTAAACATATAATTATATATAAGGTCTTTTCTTTATTTATTTTATAATTATTAAGCAGAAACCTAACTTTAAAATTATTTAAAAAGGTCGTTAATTTAATACCATTATTATCTTTCTCTTTTTTATATAAAATATTAAATAAAGACATCTTATATTTAATTAAGCTTTTATTATAAAGTTATTTTATCTTAATAATAATTCTTTCATTATCCATAAGTAATATTATCCCATTCCTTAAAACGATTAATTATTTAATCTTTTATTTCCTTAAATTTCTAACTTAAATTTTTATTATTTCTTTATTAAACTCTACTTTTAATATTATTATTAAGTCGTTAAGTGGTAAAGTTATCATTATTATGCTTAAAATTATACTTCTTATAACTTTATTATTAATTTAACCCTTTAAAAGTTAATAATTAATAATATTATCAAAATCTTCCTTATTTAAATCGGCTCGGAATAATATCCTTTCTTTAAAACAAATATTAATAATCATTTTTTAATATTAATACATATCCGCTTCATAATTAAACGGTTTACGTTAATAAATATAAAATATTATATTATAAGAAAGGCTTTTTAATTTAATTTATACATAAAGTAAATGTTAAAAACATATAATATAATAATTATTAAGTAAATATAAGGTAATAATATTTTAATAACGCTTAATTTTTAACCTTTTATCGAAACGGCTACATGCTTTTTATATATGAGTTCTATTATAAGCATTAATATTAAATGGGCTTAATTTTAACTTGTCTTTTAACACATTTTAATTTCTTAAGATTTTATATACTTTAGTAAAATCGGCTTTTAAATTTATAATTTTTATTTTATTTAATTATATAAATAAATTAATCGTTTCGTTAAGATTAATTAATTTTATTAAATCGGTAAAAACTTTAAAAAGTCATTTACATTATATAATAAATCTTTTTTAAAATTACCTTAATTATATTTAATTATTCTATTTAACTTAATATATTTAATATAAGGGATAATATTATAATAAGATTTTCCATTTTTAAATCTTTTTATTAAAATAATAAAATTAATATGGATTATTTTTAATAATTAACTGTTAGAATATTTAAACTTATTATGTTAAGTTTTATTATTATGAAAAGGTTTACGCGTTATTTTTTAATTACCTTTTTTTCGAATATTAAATTTTTTAATTAAATAATATTATTATATATTTATAGGTTTAAATTTAATATAAAATAACATTATAAATATTTAATTTAAGATATTATATTAATAAAAAACTTTTATACTTTTTATTTTTATTAATGTTTAAATAAGTTTCTTATTATTAACCTTATTATTATTCTTATTATTATTATAAATAATACCTTCCTTTTTGCCGGCAATAATATCGAAAAGCGATTATCTTTTTATAATAAGCCTTTTAAAATATGGAAATATTTAAAGGAGTTATTAATAATTATATAAAGAAAGAAAATTATTAATGGGTTAAAGTTTTTATTTATAACGTTAATAATAATAATAATAATTAAGTTAAGAAAGGTTATAAAAAGGTAATAATAAGGTTATAAATAACTTCATTTAAATTAAATATTAATATATAAGAAAGATATAAAAATCTTTATTAAAATTATATTTTAAATTAAATATTTATATTTTTAAGTTATATTTAATTTAATATAAATGGGTATATAATAATATTATTTAATAATATAATAACTTTATATAAATTTAAATTATTTGTTATATATTTATATTAAGTTTGAATTTTTTAATATTGTTATTTAATTAATTCGTTATTCTTTTTATGAAATAAAAAAAATGATTAATTATATATTTAAATTATATTAAATCATTAATTATAAATATTAAATCTTTTAATTGTTAAGTTAATAATGTTTATATTAATGAAAATAAAGTAAAAATAATATCATTAAAGAATTATAAAACCTTTTAATTAATAAAATGTGTATAAACCTTATATATAAGTTATAAAAAAAGTTTTATATAATTAACCATCTTATATAATAAAGATAAAATATATAATATTTAAACTATTTTTAAACCTTTAAAATATGATTATAAATAACATTTTAAAACTTATATTAGCTATATTTTTATTACTTTTTATATTTATGTTACTTTTATTTATTTTATTATTTATATTTATTTCGTTACTTTTATTATTACCGAAAAACGTAGTTAAATTTTGAGAATTTCCCTTATTATTTAAAGTAAAAGGATGTAAAAGCGGTATATTTTTTATTTATTTAACTTTATAAATAATATTTGAATAATTAAGGTGTTAAGGATGTTTAAATAAACCGTTTTATTATTTTTTATTTACTTTATTATTATTATTATTGTTATTTATGAGAAAGGCCTTTTGATTTAGTTTATATGTAAAGTAAATGTTAGAAATATATAACGTGGTAATTATTAAATAAGTGTAAAGTAATAATGTTTTAATAACGTTTAACTTTCGACTTTCTGTTAAAGCGGTTACGTGCCTTTTATATGTGAGTTTTATTATAAGCGTTAATATTAAATGGGCTTAATCTCGACCTGTCTTTTAACATTATTTTTAAATATTAAGTTGGAAGCTTTTTTTAATATTTTATACTTTTTTAAATATTTCACTTATAATTCAAGTTTATTATTTAATCCCTTAATAAAATAATTAATAATTAAAAGTTATAATTTTATCGAATAATTTATCTAAAATTTAAGTTTATTATCATTTAAATCTTTAACGGAATAATCGATAATTAAAGGGAATTATTGATTTATAAATTTAATATATAATTTATATTTATTATTTAACTCTTTATTAAAATCATCGGAAATTAAACCGGAATATTTCTTTAATATCTTTATTTATAATTAAGATTAATAATGATTATGATTTATATTATCATTATTATTTTAATTATTATTTAACCGTAATTATTTAATACCCGTTAAAGGCTTTAATATCTTAAATTTGTTAATATATTTAATTTATAATTAAGGAAAGTTAAAATTCTTTATATATATATATATTTTTTTTTAATTATATTATTATTGGTAATAAGGGATAAATAAAAATCTTAATAATTATTTTTTTTTAATCAAAAACTTTAAAGAAATGGTATATATATAATGTAGAAAATAATTTAAGCGAAATAAATAAATAAATATTTATGATAAACTTAATGAATTAAGTAGAAATGATAATTATAAAACTTATATATTAATTTTTATATATTTTAAGTTATATTATTTGTTAATTAAAGTGTCATATATATAAATAAATATGTATTAAAATTACCATAAATAGGTTTTAACATTAAAATAAATATGAAAACATTAATTAAAATATAAATATTTCTATCTAATAGGAATATATTATTCGGAAAATTTAAAAGTTTATTTATTAATATTATTATTTATATAATTATATTATATTAATTAAATCATTTATTATATATTATTAAAATTATATAAATAAATTTTAAACCATTTAAATAATTAATAAACTTATAAATATTCATATTATTTATATTAAATAAATTATAATTAGGTATAAGAAAATTTTGCTATAATTTTAATATTCTTTTAATTATTAATAAAAAAACCTAATATTTAAAATATAAAATAACGAGATATTTTAATTCGGGATTATTTATTAATGTTAACATTATTAGGAAAATAATAAAATAATGAAATAAAGTAATTTATAAATCCGAAACTTATTAAAAACATTTTTCGGTATATAAAAGTATAATTTAAATATTACGTTAACGTTAATAATATCATTTATAAATTAAAAAAAGTAATAATTAATATAATTAATAGGTTTATAACTTGTGGATAAATGTGTATATTTAAATAAATTATTATTAAGTAATATATTTTTATGATTTTGTTAATAATTCTTAGCGATAATATAATAAAAATAATAAATTATAAAATATAAAATATTTCTATTATTCGTAACGAGAAAAGTTAATAAAACATTAATATATTTTTTAAAAATATTTAAATAAAAAATATTAAGTTTATTAAGACGATATATTAGAAAAAAATCGATAAAGGATATAACGTTTTTATCTTTTAAAAGGTTATTTGAAATTAATATTATTATAATATATCGAAATATTATATATATTAAATTAATAATAATTAAAATTAAAATTGTTAATAAAAGGGGGAAAAAGGAGTAATATTTAAAAAGAAAGGAAATAAAAAAAAAGATAAAATAAATAATATCGTGAAAAATGATAAAAGTTAAAAAAGATAAGGTAGAAAATTTATAAAGAAAAATAATTATTTATATAATTATGTAAATAATTTATCTTATATATAATTAATCTAAAATATTTATTAATATATATATTTTATATATAAAATATATATAATTCTTTTATAAATATAATTTTAATAAACATATATATATTAATTTAAGAAATATAATAACTTATTAATACTTTAAAATAAAATTAAAATATTAATAATATTTACCTTTTTATAACTTTAATTTTTTATTTTTCTTTTATTATAATTATCATAATTATAATAATAATTATAAAATTAAATCATTTCGTTTAATCTCGTTTTAACTTATCTTTATATTTATTATAATATTTAATAAAACTTTAAGCTAAAATAGTAATATATTATATAAATTAAATAACCATTTCCTTTTATCATCTTAATTTTACTTATAATAATTTAACTTATTAAGAATAAATTTAAATTAAAGCTTTACATTTTTAATTCATTAATTATAAAAAATCTTTTACTTTTTAAAAAATATCATAGCTTAATGTAAACATTTAACTTATTTCTTATAAAGAAATTTAAATTAAATCATTAATAGTTAACCCTTTTTTTATTTAACGGATTATATTTATTAAGAAATAAACTTTAAAAATTAATATCCTTATTTTCTTCTATATTTATATGGTTAAAATCTTTTAATTTAAATTATAAAATAGATACCTATTAATTAACCGATTTAAACCTAAAAAATCTTATATAATCATTGCCGGATTAATTTAAAAAACCTTTTCTCGACTTTAAAAACCTCATATTTTATTTTATATTTTTATCCGATAATTCCGATATAAACAATAATAAATTTAATAAGTTTAACATAAAAGAATATTATAACTTAATTTTATAACCTTTTTTTCAAGTTATAAAATTTAAATATAACCATATTTACTTATATAAAAATCTTCGCAACGCATTTAAAGATATTAAAATTATCTTTTAAATTATTATATCTTCGTTTAACTTCTTTAAGTTAATAAAAAAAGAACTTAAATATATAAAATCACTTATATAAAACTTCAAATAATTAAATCGTATTATTAAAATTAATAAATAATAAAGGGCCGATTTAATAATATTAATTAAAAAAATAAATATAATAATAAAATATAAGGATAATAAAAACGATAATAAGGATTATAAAGATAATAAAAACGAAAATAGATAAAATGAAATAAAAGTTAAATATTTAAAAGATAATATAAAAATTACCTTTAATTAAACTTTATTAAACTTAAAACTTATTTAAAATCTAATCTTTAAAGTTATTAATAAAGTTTTTATTAATTGTTAAATTATCCCTTCCATTTATTTCTTTATGGAGTTAAGATTTCTTATCTTAACATTAAATATATTTTTTAAATACTTATATATATTCTTAATAAATTATCTTAACGATAAAAACATAATGGCTTAAATTAATGATACATTTTATTATCTTTTCTTTACGATAAAATTTAAAGGTTTTAATATTATTTATATCAATATTTTATAGGTAGTTATAAATTAATATATAATAAGATATATTATTAATTTTAATATTATTAAGAAATTTAACGATTTATTAATTAAATCGGGTTAATTTCCTTTAATTACTACTTTATTTAACATTATTTTAAATAATTTAAAGGCATGATTTTTTATATATTAATGGGAATAAACCGATATTAATAATGGTTATAAGTTTATTATTTATTTAATTAAAGATTTCCTTTTCCGGAAGGAAAAAAATTATTTAAAGTTTCATATATATATATTAAACGTTTTTAAATAAGTAATAATGAAACGGAAATAACTAATTAAATTTATTTAATAGAAATATTTTAAATAAATAAAGCTATTAAGAAATTTATAATGGATAAGAAAATAATTAATGTAAGATTTAATAAGTATAAATTTATTATTTTAAACTTTATCATTTATTTTTCCAGAGGTTTTAATAATTTTAAATGGTTAAAAGCGTAAGTTAAGTTAGTTTAATTAAAGGAGTCATAAATATATTTATAAAAAACATTAATTTATGTTATTACAGGAAATATTAATTTTAATTCTTAATTTATATTAATAAATATATTATTTTTTTTAAATATATAAAAGTATATTCATTTATTTTTGAATAAATAAATGTTAGATTTTAAAACTAAAAAAATATTATAACTTATTTTAAGTTAAATAAATATTCCTTCTCATAAAATCAAAAGATTATTATAGTTCATTTTTACTTAAATATATTACTTTTCTTAAAATTAAAATGTTAAGTTATAATCTTATTAACGGTGTCATTTTTAAAAAGTTTGAGAAAAGAAATGTTATTCCTTATTTTCGAGAAAATATATTATATATATAAGTTTTATTAATTAATGTTTTATTATTATTAAATAAGATTACAAATTATAATTATATCATAAATAAGATTTAAAAGAGATATAATAATTCTTATAAAATTTAAATATATTTTTATCATTTAAATAAAACGAATTAATTTAAGGATATTTAATAAAGATAAAAATTTGATAAGGTTAAATATAAGGGATAAAAGATGATTCGTAACTTATTTTTTATTTAATAAAAAAATACTTATAATATATAATTTAAACCTTTTATATATCTTTTAACGTTTATTATAAAGTTAATAATATAAATTTATTTAGATTTTTATTTTAATATTTAATTAAGGGAAGAAATATTATCTTTATTTTAATTTAAAGTAAAGGTATAATAAACCTTAGATTTAAACTTATATTTAAATTAACCGTTTTATTTAAAGGATAAATAATTCCCGGTAAAAATTAACTTATTCTTGTTAAATTTAAACCGGGAATATAAATAATAATATTTTTTAATGTTATTTTCGTTTACCGATAAAAATTAAAACTTTTTATAAAGGGGTTTTAAGTTATCCAAAAGATTATTAAAGGGGTTATATAAAGAATGTAAATTAAGAATATAATCCTTAAATTTAACGCCATTATTAAAACATTTTATTTATTTTATATAAACCGAATAAATAAAGTTATTAATATTACCTTTATTAATATTAAATTTATTAATATTAACATTATTAATATTAAGTTTATTAATATTAAAAGTGTTATTATTATTATCGTTAATATTATAAATAACGTTATTTACGTTTAAAAGTTTAACTTTTTCATTTACGTTTAAAACTTCGGCTTTCTTAATAATATTTTCCGAGTTTAAACGGTTATATTTTTCATTGGTAATATTTTTCGTTTAAACGTTAATCGCTTTATTAAATAATCGAAGGAGGAATTAAATTAAAAACATTAATTTAATCATTTTATCTTTCTTTAAATCATAAAGGAAAATAGAATATTTAAACTTATCGTTATCGTTTATAAATAATATAATAATAATATTAATAAATAAAAACTAAGTAAATTAAGTAAAGAAAAACTTAAAGAAATATCGAATCGGTAAAATAAAAATATTATAATATAATAAATAAATTTTTATATTAGAATTAATAAATTTCCTTAAAGGGGTTAAAACGTAATAAATTAAGTAAAGGTAATCCTTATTATTTAAGTTAAGTTTAAGAATGAAAATAATAATATTTAAATCTTAAAAAGTATAAACGTTTTTATAAAAGTAAATGAAATTTTTAAAGTTAAAATACGTAAGCACGTTTTTATTAAAGGTAAAAAATCGATATATATTATTATTTTTTATAAAAATTTTCATTATTTAAAAGAAGATATAATTAAATTCGAGGATATTAATTTAACCCATAAAAGGATATAAAGTATATTTAAAATTATATATTAAAGGAATTTGAAAATATATTATATTATTAATAAATATATTATTAATAATTGATATAAACACATTAATAAATATAAAAATATCGGTCATAAAATTATTAAGACGTAAATACCTTTAAGATATCGATAAGATATTAGGAAATTTCTAATGGTTAAAATGAAGTATAATAAGATATAACTTCTTTATAAGTAAATGTTAATAATTTAATAAGAAAAATATAAAAATTTAATTTAACTTTTCTTATAACTTAAATAATGGAGATAATAAACTTTAACCGAAACTATGTAATCTTAAAGTATAAAACGTTTATCTTTTAATTTAAATAAAATAAATAAAAATGGCTTAATTTAATCCATATTATAACCTTTATTATTTATTTATACATTATTAAGGATTATATAATAAATGACGTAAATTATGTTATATAAAAATATATTATCGTTAAAAGCTTAAAAAATAATTAATAAAACCGATAAGGTATAATTAAGATGATAAATTTTAATAAATAATTAAAGTTATTTCTTTTAAGAATTATTAAAAAATTAAGTATAACGAGGAAAATTTTTAAACCTCATCTTAATAATAATAAAACTTAATATTAATTTTTAGATATAATATATGAGTTTTAATAATAATAAATTATATATTAAGAATTAATAATATTATATGAAAAATAAGTGATTAAAATCATAATTAGAATAAAGTTAAACATTAAGTTAAATTATAAATATTTTAATTAATTAATTATCCCATTTAATTATATAATTACTTACTTTAATATTCTATTTTAACTTTAAAAAATAACGTTATTTATAATATTAAGCGATTATAAAGTTTAAATAATATATAATATTGATAATATAATTATTATTCTTAACTTATATAATAAACATTTTATCTCGATATTTAATTATATCTTTAATTATTATTTAGCATTTTTAGTTTAAAATTAATCATAAACCATTAGTTAAATTTAAAGTTTTTAACAACGGAAGTATTAATTATAATTTAATATATAACATTTATTATCTTTTAATTAAAAATATATAAAATTAGTTAAAAACGAATTAACTTTATTTCTCATTAATCCATAAATTAAATGGTTGGTTTATACCTTTAATAAATAATATTTTACTTATAAATATATATTATTTCCACGATTTTTTATATATGAATTTTAAAGGTAAATGATTTATATATTTATATTATTAATATACTTTTAATATTCATACTTATTTCATAACTTCATATCCCATTATATTAAATTTTACCCATTAGGTATTCTTATATAATAATTTATTATTATAATGGTATAATCTTTATATCGTTTTAATTTTAATTAAGAAATCTAATGTTATATAAATTAAAAATCAACCGGTAATTATCGCACGTAATAAATGTTACCGCTTAACTTTAATTTTAAACAATTTAAAAAAGGTATATATTATTCTTCGCGTCGAAGATTTTTAATTTATATAAAATGATATAACTTAATATATTATAACGTTAATTATAATGAAGAAAATAAATGAAGTTAAGAATTTTATAACTTTCCACGTTAACGTATATAATATATAAGATTTGAAAGCATTTATAATATCGCTTAAATTATATAATAACCGATATATTTTAATAATATATTTATTTTATTTTAATAATTAAATCAAGTATAAATTAAAAACATTATATTATAATTAACCTTTATATTAATTATATGGCGTTTTTATTAAATATTTATTCACATGTTTTATTTAAATTATATTAAAGAATATTACACTTTAATTCATTAATATTATGAAAATAAACTTGGTGATTATTTATATCCGTGAAGATATGTAAAATAACGCGTAATTAAATTCATAAATTATATATATAACTTCAATAAATTAAATACCATTTATCATTAAACTTATTACTTTAAATAGTTTTAAAAAACATTTTCGATTTAATAATCAATATTCTTAATTTGATAATTAACGTCTTTAATTTAATAATTAAGTTTTTCATATATATATCATTAAAGAAAATTCGGATATTAAATATAATTATCAATGGGATTTAACTATTATTAAAATTAGAAAAAAGGATAATAATAACGATATTAACAATAATTTAAAATTCGACAATTATAATTATTTTATTAAAAAAGGTTATATTATTTTTTAAGTTTTATTTAATCTTTTATTTTACCCCGCGTTATTTCCTTTATTTAATTTTATTTTTAATTTTTTAAGAACATTCTCGGATAATACCCGGAGCGATAATATTATAAAGATTAAAGTTAACGTAACCTTCGATTTAAAAACCTCTAATTATAACGCCGAAATTAATTAAATTATTTTTATGAAACGTTTAAATTAAAGTAAAGATTATATATATTAATATTTACATATTATTTTTAAGATAATATTAATATTTTAAGGTAATCATAATTAATATTAAGTTAAATTATATTATTATTATATTAGCACTTTTAAACATTATAAAATAAAATTTTTTACGTAATATATATGTTATTATTAATTAAAGACATTTAAATATATAATGAAAAAAATAATAAAAAAAGGTAATATCCCGTCCGGATGATGAATATATGATTAATAAAGATATATTATAATAATAATATGTTTATTTTTAAGTAATATATTATTAAAGGAATAATATTTAATATTATTTAAGCCGAAATATTTAAGTTAATATAATAATAATAATAATATCTTTATATTCTTATATTTTAAATATTAAATTAAACATAATAAAACATTTAAGAAATTTAAAGCTTTTTAATTTATTTAAAACATAATGATTTATATATATAAAATATATATAAAGTTAAATTAAAGTAAAAGTTTTAAAGGAATAATTTCTTTAATCTTAAGGTTATACTTTAAAACCTTTAAGTTAATAATAAAATTAACTTTAATTTTCGCGTTATTATTACTTTGTAAATTATATGGAAAAGTCGCTAATAATTTAATTATAAAAGTAAGTAATAAAAATCCGGCTTGAAATAAAAAACGGCCCCATTTAATTAAGTGATGATTAAAGATTTTATCCTCCGAATTAACATTATTTTTATCATTATTATCCGGGTTATATTTCTTGCCGATATAAGAATTTTATTGAATATTATAATTTAAATTATTATTAATAAAATTAGAATCGAAATTAAAATCGTCATTATTAAGGTAATTTTTAATAAAAATATTATTATTAAAATTGTTATTATTAAATAATAAATGTTTCTTAAAAAAAGGTTTAATAAGAAACATGGTTTAAAATATCTTTTTCACGTTATTAAAATTAACGACTTAAAAAATTAAAGATTAATTACTTTTCGTATTTTCATAAATATAAATGACAAATATTATCGGTAAATTAAACTCAAAGAATTATATTATATAACTTATTAATATATTTTATATAAAATAAGTAAAAAAGAACTTAAGAAAAACGTTATATAATTAATATAAAATGTAATTATGATATAACGTTTTAACTTTATACATTATTTTTAATACTTTATAAATCATATATATTATTAATATATACCAATTATTATATAATTTAAGGAAGATTATAATGTTTTTATAATTAAATATTTTATATATATTAACGTAAAAAAAGAAAAAGTTATTAACGTCATTAATTTTCTTAAAAATATCCAACACTTAAATATATTAATTTATATTATTATCAATAAATTAAACCATTTTAACTTTCGGGATAATATATACTTTATTAATTTTAATAATAACTTATGTCACGTAATAACATTCGTTACATATCATTATCGAATCACGGTTTTTAATTCATAAAGATAAGATTTTATAACTTAAAATTAAAATAATATTAAAATTACATTATAATAGCAATATATTACCATATAAGAACTCTTAATAAATAAAATTTAAGGTAATTAAATATAACTTTATATAAAATTAAAATTAAAAAAATCATTAAAAAGTTAAAAAATATTAACCATTAATATCGAGAAACATAGGATTAATAAAATAATAAATATTTAAAAGTAAAATGTCATTATCATAATATATAATGCAATTTACCATGCTTTAAAGGTTAGATAAAAATAAAAAATAAAACCGATTAACTTTTAATTTAATTTAAACATTTTTAATTAAAAGGTAATAAACGTAATAAATAAAATCATAATAAATACCCCCGTTATTTAAAATAAAAAACGTTATTAATAACTTATATTTAAACGAATAATTAAGATATAAAATTTTAATAATAAAGTCTTAAATTATTTATAACGTGGGAATTATTATATAAAATAAGTAAAAAAGTTAAACCGTTAAATTAAAAAGTTTTTAAAATTATATATTTCTTAATTAATATTAAAAAAGCTTTTATAATGATTAAATAAAAAAAAAGTTAAAAAAAAACTTATAATTATAATTAACGTTATATTTACTTAATTAATAATAAGTCGGAAATGAAAAATCTTAATTATGAATTAATTAAATAAAACATAATAATTATATAATAAATATATAATATTAAAATAAACATATTTATTCAATAATATATAATTTATATAATTAATTCATATTTTATTCTTATTATTATTATTATTATCATTATTATTATTATCTTTATTATTATTATTATTATCTTTATATAAATTATATAATAATTTATTTAAAGAATTATTCTTATAAATATCATAATTTATAATTTTTATTTATATAAAATGTAATAAAAGATAATAAAAGATTTTCGCATAATTAAAAAAGTATTAAATAATAAGCTTTTTAATATAAATATTTGGGACATGGTTATATAAGAAAAACCGGATATAAATTTAAGGTTAAATATATTATATATTACTTTATTTAAAGTTATGTTTTAAAATTTAAATATCGTAATTATATAATTAATGATTAATGGGAATTATTTTTAAGAATAAATATTATTATAAAAAGTGAAGTTTTAACGTATATGTTTAACGGAAATTATAAGTTTATTATAAAAGTTATGTATTTTTTCGTTAAAAAGTAAACGAAAATATTATTTATTATTAATATATGTAATTTATTAAATTAATAATTAAAAAGTAATTATCGTTTATAAATTAATTATTTTAAGGAGATTTAAGAATTTTTTTAAACCATGGGGGAGGTTTTTATTTATAATTATAGTAAATCATTAAAAACATTAACCATTTACATTAAAATAAATAAAAATCTGAAAATTTCTTTTTATTTTAGTTATAAGTTAAATCTTAGATTAAAGATTTAATTTTAGCATTAAATTTGGGACCGAGAATAAGTTTTAAGATAATATATTTTATTATGTTATATTTTAATTATAAGAATCGTAATTTTTAACTTAAGATTTATAATATATTTTAACCCTTTTTTTTTAAAGCTAAATATTATATTTATTTAATTAATTATTATTTTTTATATGATATATTGGTAAGAAATTTTACCTTATATATATAAGGTTAAAATAAGTTGATAAAATTTTATTTATTTTTAAAAATATATATAAAAAGAAATAATAAGAAAAGATGGAAAAAGGGGGGGAAAAATTCGGAAATAAGTAAGTAATTATAAAGGTAAATATCATAAAGGAAAAAGTATTAAAGTTAAATAAATTAGATAAATGATATTATTTTTAATTAAGAATTAAATATGAAAGTTATAAAAAATCTTAATGTGAATATATAATAAAATATTAAATTGTTTTAAATGAATATTTATTAAAGTTATTTAATAATATATTAATATAATTAAAAAAGTTATATTTTTATTATTAAAGATTAAAATTTTTATATAATTAAAATGGTAAAATTTCAATTAATAAAAAGGTTAAAACTTTCTCAAATTTAAGTAATGGATTATTCCCCGATAATAATAGGTAAATTAAGCTTATCTTTAAGTTTATTTCTAAATTTTAAATTAATCATAATTAACGTTTAAATAATAAATTCCTTAATTATTTAAATAAATAATAATTATATATTATATCTAAAGAAATTAATATAAGCTTTAACGTAATATATTTTTTAAATTAACTATCATTTATAAAAAATATGATTTTTTCTTTTTAAATTATTCGTTAAATATTTAAGGAATTACATTCGGGTAATTAATAATAAACGGTAAAAGTATTTTACATATATTTTATTTTTAAGTTATATTAAATCGGTTACTTTAATTAAGGATTTTAAGATGTTTACTTTAAATATCATAGAATAAAATTCGATTACTTTATTATATTAAAATTCCTTAAATAAATATAAACGTTTAAATTAATTAAAGAATTCTTTTTAAACGTTAATTATTTTAATTATTTTATTCATTATTTTAATAAAAAAGGCGAAATTTTAAGAAAACTTATTAATAATATTTAAAAATTTCATAATTTTATCCAAGTAAATTTCCAAATCATATATTTCGGAACGGTTTTAAAATAACGTTTTTAAACATACTTTAAATATAATCGATTTATTCTTTAATTTATAAATAAAATTAATTATTTCGGTAAAGAAATTATTAAAATTTTTAACATTTTCATATAAGTCGATAATAATTAATCTCATATATTTCATTAACCTTTTTTCTTTAAGCTTTAATAAAAATTAGCACTTTTTTATTATAAAAAGAATAAAGTTATTTAGCTGAAAAAGTTATATAAAAAATACGGGAAATATATTATAATAAATATTAAGTTTACCACGAGATTTAAATAACGTAAATAAGGTAAAATTAACGTCATCAATATTATTTTCAACTTCGAAAATTGACGTAAATGTAAATAAAATAATTATAAAAGTTTTTATTATATATAAATTATCTTTTTCATTATAATAATATAAGTAATTATTAATAAATGGTTAAGAAGATGATAAAGATAAAGATTAAATAATTATAAATATAATCTCGCCGTTTTTATCGTTATTTATTATATAAAAATAATCCATTATAAAGAATTTAAGTATAAGAATATATAAAAAAGATAACAGGTGATAAAATGGCAATATATAATATATTACGGTTAAAATATTTCTATAATATAAGAAATTTAAACGTTACTAAGGATTATAATGGGTATAAGGTTCCTTATTTTTTATTTAATAAACCGAGGTTTATATAAAGTTTTTTTTTATATAAATTATATAATAAAGATATAAAATAGCTTATATTTTAACCTTTTAAACCGTCGATTTCTTTTTATTATAATATTTTAACTTTTATAATATAGGATAAAGAATATTTTAAATAAATAAAAATTACCGATTAAAACTTAAAAAAACAACTTATATAAGATTTGGAAAAATGTAACGTTCTTTTAATTTTATCAATTTTAATGGTTAAAGATATATAAGAAAAACTTATTAATAACCTTAATATTTATAATTATTTAAGTTAAGTATTTATTTTAAACATTATTTATATTTATTTTAAATTATAGTTTATATTTATTTTCATTTAATTATATATCTTTTCAAGCGGTTTTTAACTCGTTTATATCCCATTATATTTAATCTAAATTATATTAAAGTTAATTAAATTCTTTATAATATCATTTTACATTATTATAAAATATTTCATTTAATGATAACCTTAATTTTCTTCTTTTAACTTCATATTATTTTAAATAATTTCTTAAGTTAAGAAAATTATCTTTATGTAATATAAGGTTATTATGGTGAATAAGTTATAATGGATGTTACGTAAGTTATTTATTATAAATTTAACATGTTTTTAACTTTAAAAAGTTATCGAAATTATATTTAATTAAAAGCTCTTTAAGTTTATGCGTTAATTATATTAGTTTAATGTTTATTTAATTATAAATATCCATAACGTAGTTTTAAATATTAATGTTACTTACGTTTAATTATATATAATGAATATAACCTATTATAACGTAATTTTTACTTAGTTAAAATTTAATTTAATAATTGTTTTATTATTTTATAAATTAGGTATACTTTTCTTAAATAATGTTATCGTATATAATATAAAATGTTATTTAATTTATAATTTCATCTTTATCGAAAAAGCTTTATTTAATTAAATTTTTAAAGTGACTTTATTACGATATTAATTTAGATTTAAATTATGGTAATTAATATAAAGCTTAAATAACTTATAATTTAACGTTTCATTATGCTTTTTAATAATTATACTTACCATTATTTAATCTTTTTATTTTCTTTATTAATCTTTTATTTATAGGACTTTATGATATTATTACCTTAATATATCTTAATTATTATTTTATTTAAATTAATCATAATTATCCTCGATTTATAAAAATTAATTAGGTAAAATTATGCTTAAGTTATAAAAGATATTTTAACCTTATGATCCGTTCAGGTTTAAATTAATTGGAAGCTTAATTTAATAATAATAAAAAAATATTAATTTAATATATTTATAAGTAAAAAGTTGGATTGGTTAACGTTAATTTATAACATTTTATAAGAATATATGTCGATGTTTATATAAATCTTAAAATCGATAAAGTAAAACTTTTAATACTTATTTATAAATTATATGAAGTTTAAATTAAAAACTAAAAAAATCATATCCTATAAGTTTTATTTAAATCATTTCCTTTCTTTATATTATTATATAATTTATAAATATTATTAACGGTATATTTTATAAGCCATTTCTTTTATAACATTTAACTTTATATATTTTTAAACTAATCCGTAAATTTGATTTTTACTTAAGTTTTTAAGAAAGCTTATTACTTTGTTATATTATCCGAAAAAATGGTATAATTTAACCTAAGTATATATTCTTTTAATTAAACTTATAATCCTTTTTATTATATCATTTTTAAAACGGATTTAAATAATAAAAGAAATGTTAATATTAAACGTTTATATATTGTATAATTACTTGAAGATTTTTTTATTATGGATGTTTTAATAATATATAAAATATCGTATATATTTTATAAATTTAACCGAATAATCGACCGATTTATAACGATTTATTTATTATTATTATAACTTATGTTTAAAAGATCGTTACGAAATATTAATCTTAAGTTATTCCTTTCTTAAATATATAATAATGTCGGAATATAATATCTTTATTTTAAAGAATTTAAAGATTTCGGCTTTAATAACGTTAATATTCCACTTTTTTTAATATAATTTCCACTTTATTAAATATTATTAAAATGTTTATTAGTTAATATGGAAATTATATTCATCTTTAAGCTTTTAAATGATCTTTATTTACGAGATTTGATTATTTAAATATTATTATATAATCTAATTTTTAAAAAGCTTAAAATTAATTAAAGTAAGTAATATATTAACTTAATTAATGATTTATAATTAATAAGTAATAATATTATTGAAAGGTAAAGAAAAATATTTAAGAAATGAAAACGTAAAACTTAATAACTTATTTTAACGGTTATTTTATTTTACACATTTGGAACTATTATATAAATATGGTTAAATTAAAATTAACTTATTAAATATTAATAATCAAGTTATATATATTATAATAAAAAGCCTTTTATTTTATAAATAATTAATTCTTTTATGTTTTAAGTTATTTTTAATTTAATCCTTTTATATATGGTTAAAATTATTATTATTAATTAATTTAAAACTTATAAACATTATGATTAAATTTTACAATATTAATCACTTATTTTTAACGCTTTTAACTTTTAATAACGTAGATAATTTACTAAGCCGCTTAACTTTTTTAAAAGAACTTTCTTCAATAAAATCTTAAGATTTTATTTCTATAAATAAAAAGAAATAACTTATTTTAAATAAGGAAAAGGAATAAACCCGATCGAATATATAATATTAATCATAATTACCTTATTAATTAACTTATTAATTCTAATCCTTAACTTAATTAAGTTTAATAATATGATTTATAATTTACATAATAAAATAAAAATATTTATAACGGGTATTAAAGATATATTATTATTATTATTTTATATATTTACTTATTTAAATATATATTTAAAAAGGTTAAAAACTCCTTTAAATTAAATTAAAATATTTTCCGTAAATTCCTTAACTATAAGAAAATGGTTATAATCATTCTTTAACTTTACCAAAAATTAAATCAAGTTATTTAAAAAGTTTAATTAACTTTATTTATTATTTACTTTTTAAAGAATTTAAATAAAGTAATTCTTTTATTAATTTATCATTCTTAATCTTTTATACGCTTTATTTGAAACTTTTAACGGATAAAAGAAAAATATATAATATAATATTCTTAAATAAATTATATAATAAAGGTTTCATTAAAATTATTTTAATATAATATATAATATTTTTATTAATTGATTTTATTTATTTATTTAAGTAAATAAATTAATAAGGTTTAACCTTTTAAACATTTTCTTTAATATTAATTAACCTTTTATATAAAATATTATTAAATTTTATTAAATCTTACCGGCTATTTATTTTTATATTATGATTATTTATATTTTTTATCGGAATATAAATAATTGGTAATATTAATTTTATAAAGCTTTTCGTAATAAAGTAAATATAATGAATTAATTAGTAATTATGTTTAATAAAATCATTAAAAGTATGTTTTATAATGTTTTTTTAACATTATTTATATAATATTAGTCTGGGAATAAAATAGAAAAAATTAAGGTTTTTTTTAAATCTTATCTTACGATAAAATCTTATCTTATAATATTTAATATTTATTTCATTAATTTCTTAAATAAGTTATTTGAATTATTTAACATATAATTTACTTTAAAACTTTTATTATAAAAGTTCTTTTTCCATTACTTTTTTTTTTCGATTAATATTATTTATATTAATTCCGCTTTTATTATTTATTATCCATCTTTTTAATCATTTTAAGATGGCTCGTTATGATATATATATAAAAAAATAACGAATAAATATTACTTAATATATATAAAAATAAAGATAATTTATTTTATAAGAGAATCATTTAATTTAATAATAAAGTAAATCACATTATTTATTCTTTTTATCGTTTACCTTTTCACATAATTATTATTAATAAATAAAAAGAAGAATATAATAATATAAATAACCTACCACATTTTTAAAGCTCTTTATAACATTTTTAAAACTTTTTATAATATCTTTAAAACTTTTTTTAACATCTTTAAAGATTTTTATAATATCTTTAAAAGCCTTTTTAACCTCCTTTAAAACTTTTACTTATTATATACCATAACGTAAAAGCCATTTATTATATGGGTTAAAATAGGTTTTAATATATATAACTTTTTATTAATTCCGCTTAAAATAATAAAATTAAGTATATATTATCATTTATATTTAATAACATTTTATTAATTAATATTAATATCATTATTAACGACATGTTGATTAATTATAAAGAGGTAAAGAAAATAAATATTAAGCAATAAATAATGAAAAATTTATATTATACTCGAGATAATATGATAATTAAGTTATAAATCCATATATATTTTTATTAATATTACGAAAATAAAAAAGGTAAAAAGGTTATATTAATATTAATAATAGAATTTACGCGATATAAGTTTAATAAAAATTAAATTAGAAAATTAATTTAATATTTATATTTTAAAAGTTATTAATGTTATAATCTTTTATATAATAAAGCATACTTTTTACACGTTAAATAATTAACTTAAAAAAGATATCATTTTAAAATATAAGCTTAATAAATTATTAATTTATATACAAGTTAAATTCCGTATAGAATTTATTTCTTATTTAAAAATAACTTAAACATTTAAAATTAAAATGGTATAATTTAAAGATTATAATAATATAATAGTAAGTTCTTTACTTAATAAAGAAATAATACCTTAAAAACTCTTTGAAAATATTATTAAATATAAAGTTTATACCGCTTATATAATCATATATTAAAAGTAAGTTTTACCTTTAATTAAAAGATTTAAAGTTAAATTTATCTTAATTTTAATTATATCGGTTAAAGTATAGGATAAAAAAGAAAATGATAAACGTCTTTCCATTAATGAAAATAAATAAAGATATTTTAAAAAGGTTTATTATTTAAGCGATTTTTAGTTACTTCATCCCATTATATTAAATAAAGATTAAATTAAAGAAGAGGATAACTTATTCTTAAATGATAATAAGAAAGAATAGCCGGAATAAATTTAAATTAAGAAAGTTTTCCTTTTCTCCCCCTTTTTTATCTTAATTATATTAACATATAAATGGGTAAAAGAATTAAATAATAATCCATTTCTTAAAAAAAAAAATAAGAATATATAATATAACGCCGACTTATAATAAAACTTATTTCATTTTCTTTTAATATAATTAAATTAATAAAGGAATAAATTAAAAAGTTAAATAATAACTTAAACGATATAACGTAAATTTATATTTAAGTATAAAATAAAATAATAAGCTTTATTAAGATTTATTTTATTAATTTAATTATTAATGTTTTATAAAAAAATGTTAAACTTAATATGTATATTCCGTTAAAGAAAATCATTAACTTTATTTTTAAATTAAATAAATTTCCGGATATTATAATTATTGTTAAAAAAAAGAGGTGGTTTTTTTTATCTCGTAAGTTAAAAAGATCGGAAAATCATAATTTCATAAAGTTAATACGGGAAAATAATTAAGTTATAATTATTAAAAAAGAATTAAATATAATTAATAATTTAAAGTTAATAATATAACGAAAAAAATTTATTACCTTTTTTAATAATTAAGGCCGGATTAAGTAAATTAAAGAAAATATATAAGAAAAGTAAGCCGTTATTTTATTTAAACTTAAAGGTAAAAATATGTTTATACTTGAAATTATAATTATTCTTTTTATAGAATAGAATAACATTTCTTTATAAATATATAAGCCATTAAATATATAAAAAAACCGCGTAAATAATTCTTTTTCATATATTAGAATTAAGAATTTTCTAACATTTATTTTAACGCTTAATAATAATAATGCTTTAATAATGTTAAATAAATTATCTCTTTTACCACCTTTTTTTACATATTTATTATTATTTAATATATTTCGAAAATGGAAAGTTAATTAATTATTTACTAAATTAAAAGATAAAAATGACTTTATAACTTGTTAAAAGGTTTAAAATTTACGAATAATTAATATAATTATTAATGAAAAACCTTTTATAATTTTATAAAAAGGTAAAAAAATTAAAATATTTTAAACTTTAGGAACGTTAAATCATATATATAATAGCCGTTAATAATTATCATATTAACTTATTTAGATAAGTATAATCGAAAATTTATAAATAAATAATAATTAAGTTTTTAACTTTTAATTAATAATAAAGTAATATAATAAATATTATGTGATATAATAAAATGGTAATTAATAAATATAAAAAAAATATTAAAAGGGTTATAAAGATAAGTTAATTTAATTTATTATTTCGAACTTTAAGTAATAATAAATATTTAAGTATTTAAATATTTCAATTAATAAATAATCATTTTATATTAATATAATGAATAATGAAATAATATTATAGAATTATAAACAAATTTAACGCTTTAAATCTTTAACTTAGTTTATAAATATTAATAAATAGCCTTTAATATCATTTATAACTTTAAATAAAATATTAAATATATATTATTATTATTCTTTAATTATTATGATAACTTTAATATATTTTTTTATATTTATAAAAGTTAAAATATTACTTATATCTCGATTAATAATATGAAAATTAACGTTTAATATATCAGATTTATAAGAATATTTATAACCCCCATTATTATAATAACATATAACATAAACACCATTTAAATAATTTAGTAAAATAATATAATATCGAAACATATTCTTATTTAACTAATAATTCTTATAAATATATTCCGGAAGTAAAATAATATTAACCATTATTATATATATAATTAAGATTTATTAAAAACTAAATTAAAAAAGGATTAATTTAAATTTACCTTTATAATTAAAAATGGGTAAAAGTGTAAATTTAATTTCTCGATATTAACATATTTAATTTTAATAATATTTATTTAAAAAAATGGTTTATTTAACTTCAAATTAAAAATATTATTAATTAACTTCTTTAATTAATAAAATATAATAACACATATATTTATACATTTAAATTATTAATCATTAAATTAACAACGTTATTCACGCATATCTTTTTCATCTTAATTAAAACCTAAACCGAATATTAATTAAAGTTTACGTTATTTATTAAGTTTAACTTATCATTATCATTTTTAAGAAAAAATTTATAAATAAATGGTTTAAATCAAACCGAGAAATAACTTTATTTAATCATATTTTAATTAAAACAATTTATTAAACTTTAATTAAAATTTAAGTTATTAATAACTAATTTAAGTATAAGGTTTAAAGTTTCATCGTTTAACTTAAAGAGGTTAATTTCTTACCTTTAAAAAATAATGTTATACTTAAAGTTAAACTTAAATTAATTTAATTTAAAAAGGTTAACTTTTCGCTTTTAAAAACCAACGTTCTTAATGAGATTTAACTAAGATTAGTTTAACCTTTTCGAATATGTTATAAGTTATTTAAACATAATTAAAATCTTCGAAAATTATATAAATTTATAGTAGAAATTAATAAGCAAAGAAACATTTATAAATAAATAAATATTATAAATATTAACGAAAGTTTTATTAAGGGAATAAAACTTTCCTCGATATATTTAAATCAACAAAATTTAAATTAGCCATTTAGAAAAAAAATCAATATATTTTAAACGTAATTATTAATATATATTAAAGTATTAAAAACTTTAGGGAAATATGTAAATATTTCTTAATATAAATATTTCTTAAAGTAATTATCCGTCCATCCTTATACCCTTTAAAATTTTATGGAAGATTTAAAATTATATCATTAAAAAGAAAAAGATATTATATATAATTACTTTATGTAACGTATAAATTAATTTTAGATTTATTAATTAAACGTTAAAAATATATATAAAAGTAAGGTTAATCAATAAATATTAATATAATATCGAAAGATATATTATATTTTATTAAATATAAGGTATGATATTTTCTTATTAAAGTTTAATTAAAGGGGTTAATAAATCGATTCATTTTATTTGAATTATTTATGATTAAGAAATAAATAAATGACATTAAATTAAAGGGAAAATATATAAATATAACTTAAAACGAAAATATTTATATATATAAATTTATAATATAAATTATTAAAATTAATAAATGTAAAAGGAAAAGATAAGTTAAAAAATACGTTTCATTTATTTCGTATATATTAAAACGCATTTTAATAATATCTCACTTTATTAATAATAAAGATTATATAAATATTTATTTTCATTATATTTATTTATTAATCATTTTCCTTTTTTCATATAATTTATCTCTTTCTTAAACCGTTTTAATTATTATATCTTTAAAATTAATGTTTAACTATTTTATCAAATAGTTTTATTAACCATTTTAAGTTAATATTTAATAATAATTATTTTAAAATATTAAGTATTATCTTAAATCTTTTCTTTATAAATAAACGTTACTTTAGTTTATTTATATATATCTTAAACACTTTAAAATCTTAAATAAGGGTTATATCCAGGTGGTAATATTTATTTAAAATAAATAAATAATAATATTACGCATAATTAAAAGTTTAAAACTTTTTAAAACGTTAATAAAACCTTTAAGATTTAAGATAAATATATTATTATTTATTTATCTTAAATAAATTATTATTTAAGTCAAATTTATTTTAAACTTAATAATATCTTCGTAAGATTAATTAATAAAATTAAATATTAAGTTTTTCTTATCGAGTTAATTATTTATCTTATTTAAAACATATAATATATGATAACTTTTATCTCGGAAATTTATAACGAATAAAATATTAACGAGAAGATAATAAAAATAATAAGAAAATATAAATAATATAATGGTAAATATTACCGATAAGATAAATAATTATAAATTAAAGGTAAAAATTTCGAACTTATAAATTATTAACTTATAACGCGTCGCCTTTTTAACCTTTTAAAATAAAATAAAGCTTTTTACTTTTTTTTTCCTTAAATATAAAAAGATAATATATTATTAAGTAATAATTTTTAAACACCTTTTATCTTACTTTTTCCCATTATTTATTATTTAATTCCGGTTTTTATAAAAATGCCTCGATATATTAAACGTCTTTTTATTATATTTCTTACGTTACCACATTTTTTATAAAAATATTAACACTTAAAACATCTTTTTATCATGAAATTAACACCAGTTAATTAATAATTAAAACATTTACAAAATTATAAAATACTTTATAACACATATAAATGAAACCTTTTTTTCGATATTTTCTCGTATAAGTTTATTATAAAACTTAATATTATTAAAAAGAATTATTTAATCTTTATTTTAATAAATGATGGATAATATAATTAATTATATATTTATATTATACTAGAATATTAATTATGAGTATTAGATTTTTAATTATTAAATTTAATATCTTAAATTAATAAAACAGAATAATAAAAGAAATAATAATAAATAGTTATATTTTTTAATAAAACGTTTAATATTTTAATATATAAATTATAAAAAATGTTTTATATTAATTAAATCATTTTATATAATAAGTTTATAATAAGTAGAATAATTTATAATATTTAAAACATTCTTAAAATCATTAAATATAACCTTAAATATAATTCCATTATAGCTTTAAATAACTTTACTCATATTATTTTTACCATCATTAATATTTATATTAATCGCATTATTTTTATTAATTACGTTACCTTTATTAAATTTATTACCATTATTTAATTAATTATTTTTATAATTATTAAACAAGGTATATAAATTTAACTTACCTTTTATAATTAAGTTATTAAAAAAAAGAAATTTAACTTAATGAATAATAACCGAACCATTTAAAGGATAAATACGTTTCGGTAAATAATTATATAATTCTTTATTTTTTATATTAATATCTTTAAATATAAAAAGAGATCTTCTCTTTATATTAAACATTAATAATCCACTTTAAAAATAATTAAATTTTTTATTAAAAGGTAAAAATAACTTATAAATCTTATTATAATATTCGTTAACGTTTTCGGTAATATAATCATTTTCAAACTTATAATCTTTATTTTAATTATCACTATTTCCCTTTCATTTAATTTCGCCATAATTTAAATATAACTTAAAGAATTTAAGGTAAGAAAATAACTATTATTTATATTTTATATTACCATTTTCGTTAAGAGTAAATAAATAAATAAAATAACCTTATACCTTAATATTCATTAATTTAAAAAAGGTATAATATATAACATAAAATTTAAATCATATAAATTAAGCAAAAATATATTCTTTACAAATTTAATTAAAGTCTTAATATTAAAAATGTTAATACTTTTTTATTAATTCTTAAAGAAGTTTTGGAACATTTTTCATTAATATTTTTTAAACGTATATAATTAATACGGATATATTATTTAAGGAAAAACGTAAAAACGGGATAATTATATTTTAATTAAAGGTTTTATAAATTTTTTTACGTAACTTAAATATATTTTTATTATAATTAATTATAAGGTTAACGGAAATAATAACCATATTATTTTAATTTTATTAAACTTTAATTATTCTAAAAATTATATAGGTTATTTTTATTTATTCCGAAAATTTAATTAGATAATAATATCTTATATTTTCGCAACATGAAAGCTTTTTACATTTTAAAAAATTCGTTTATAATTTAAGCATTTAACCGTAAAGAAAAACTTAATCCCCGAAATTTATTATAAAAAGGTATTTAAATATAAGATAATTTATTAATAATTATCATTATTAATATATATAAAGCAATAAAATATAATAACTTATAAAAAATGTTATTATAATTTTAAGGTATATAAAAATATAACTTTATTTCCTTTATTATATTATTATATAATAAGATTTTAATAATATTTATTCCATTCTTAAATTTAAAAAGGAATAAGTATAAAAATATTATAATTCTTAAGGGAACATTTTCTTAAATTTATTTAATATTTAAGGATTGAAATTAATATAAGGCGATTTATTTTTACCATTTTTACCGATTTTATTAATTTTGAGATTTATTACGTAAAGCTTATTTAATTAAAAGATTTTCATATAATATTAAATTAGGTTAAAGTGATATTAAATTAAATTAAAACAATATTAAATCATATTAACGTAATATCCGTTTAAGTTTAAAATCGGGCCAATAATTATTAACGATAATATAATATAAATAATATATTAAATTAAAAATAATACTTCCATTATTTATATGAATAAATGTTAATATTAAACTATATTTAAGGTTTAAATAATAAATATATAAATAATTAAGATTATTTTTATCCGAAAAATTTATTAAAAGCTTTAATTTTTAACTCTTAAAAAGAAATATAAAATCATTATTTAAGTCGGGATAAAGTTTAATTAAATTAAATAAAAACCTTAAAAAGTTTAATAAAAGGTATAAAAAATTATTAAATGAAGTCATAATATATAAAAATATTATATACGTTATATTAACGATAAATAAACTTAATAAATTTAATAAATCTAATATAAGAGGAGATATATTTTTTAAGGGATATATAATTTATAATAACAAATGGAAAAAGGGGATAAAATATTCGAAGAAAGTTTTCTTTTAAATAAAATATTCATAAAAGGCTTTTTTCAAAGGAAGAATAAATAAAATAAAAGAATTATTAAAGAAAAAAAATAAAAAGGTGATAATAATACCTATATAAATGGACCTTTATATTAAAATATTATTACTTACCATAAGTTATATCTTACCTTTTAATTTATCGCTTTTACCTTTATATATATTTCATATAAATCTCGGTTGAAAATAATTACATTACTTTTTTTAAAAAACTATTTATAAAAGATAAACATTTCTAAATAAAGGATTTAATAAAATCAATAAATCATTATTTTCCATGTTAATAATGAACATTTAATATATAATAAAACATTTTATCTTACCCATTTTAAAATACCAAATAATATATTCTTATATTTTATGATTATTAATATATATAAATATATAAATATTTTATCTTATCAAATATAACGCATTATTAATATAAAAGTATTTTAATTTTTATAAGATTTTTATATAATATTTATATACTTTATAACAATAAATTATAACCTTATAAATACATAAATTCTATTATTAAAATAAAACTTATCCCATTAAAATATTATTTAACTTTATATTTAAATAACTTTACGAATATTAAACATAATGTTATATTATTGAAATTATAAAATAAATATTTTAATTACATATATTTTAATTTAAGTTACATTTTAATATAATATTTATAGCCGGAAATATTTAAGATAAAAACCGGGAAGTATTTTTAAGTAATTATATAATATCTTTTATAAGAATATATTAAATAACGAATTTAATAAAGCATTTATAAAACATTTAATCGTTATAATATAAGATTTTATAATATTTAAAAGCCTTGAAAAAGAAAAAGTTTTAAAAAGTATTATATACTTTATAAAATAAAGTTAATAAAAATATCCCATAATAACTTATAAAAACCTCTTAATTTTAACCTTAAATAATTTAAGCTATAAATATTACATTAAAATATAACTTAAACTAAAATATATATATTTAAGTTATTTATTTTCTTATTTAAATTATATAACGTTATAATTAATATTTATAAAATTATTTTAATATAAAAATAAAGCTTTACTTTTTAAATTTTACTTATAACTTAACGTAAATTCAAATATTATATAACTTATTTAATATTATTCATTTTAATAAAAAAAAGTAATAAAATATTTAACATATAATAATTATATAATCCTTTATTAAAAAGCGATAACAAGATTAATAATAACTTTATAAAATTACCAAAAAATAAATACTTAATTATTCAATTTAAAATCAACTAATTAATTAATTTAATATTCCATATCGTTTAAAATTACAAATTTAATAATTATATCTTAATATATAAGTTAAAAATAAACTAAAATTAAAATTATACCATAATGTAACTATAATTTATTAAAAGCTTCTTTCGTTTTTTAATAAAAATCTCAATAATATTTAATTATAATTAACTTAAATAATAGTTCACTTTAAAACTTAATTTAATATTAATATTTTATTATTTATATTTCTATTATATAAACTTTTATTAATAAAAACCTTTAACGTTAATATTAATTATTTAAGTTCCGGAATAATCTCATTAATTTCCAAATTTCTAAAAAAGTTTAAAATATTATTGCTTAAGAATATATTATTAAAGATATATGTAATAACATTAAAATTATTATAATAAGTTTATAATTAATATTTTATTATAAAAATAGTTAATAATTAATGTTTATTTTATTCTAAAAAAAAAACTTACGTAACTTTGATATAACGCTTTTAAGTAATGAAACAATTATTTATCATAATTAATTAAATTTATATCGCTTTAATTATTTATTGAATCATATCGAATTTTTATAAAATTAAAACGCCGTTTTAAATTAATAAAAGATTAATATATTTTATAAATTTATCCGTTATTTACCTTATATTTTACGTAATTAATATAAAGTTTAATTAAGGTAATTAAGGTTAAAATTAAAGTTAAAGTTAAAATATAAAAGTAATAACTATAATAAAAAGTTAAATTAAATAATGAAATAAATAAAAAATACTTTTAAATATAATAATAAATATTATAATATAAGTGTTATAATAAATATAATTTAAAAACTTAATGTTTTAAAGGTAAAACTTTTTTTTACTTTAAAATATTTCGGGTTAACATAATAATATCGAAAAATAATAAACGAATTAAATAAAATAAAACTTTAAAACATTTTAAACTTAAAAAGTTATTATAAAAAATAAGATAATAAATAAATTAAATAAAGTAAAACCTTAAAAAGATATAATTATATTTCTTTATATATATTTTTTTATTAAATATATATATTAATTATTTATATATTATTATATAATTTTAATAATAATTATAATCTTTTATTAATTATTATTTTATCCTTTCTTTATATAACTTAATTATTAATATATATTGTTAAAATAAAAATATAAATATTAATATATTATATTATATTATATATTTACGATAAATTATATTATTAATAATAAAATATATAATAATATCGTCGTTATTATATTTATATATAAATATATACCTTAATATAAACATATATTTTTATATAATAATATTTATAAATATATATCGTTTTAAAAAGGGTGACGTATATGGTTTATAAGCATAAGTAAAATGATTTAACAGTTTAGCAGGTGTTAGGATTTCGTCCATTGTACGCGGAGAGGTTTTACGCTGCAAAACCGCCCAAGCCCCTATATGTGGAGTCATTCAACTTCCGGGCCGAACTTAATACCGAATTCTCACTCGAGACGGAACATCCCATACGAGTATTAGTTTCCCAAACCCATATGCTGGTTTGCGCGAGCCATATTATTTGCGACTATTCAACCCTTGACCGGCTTTTTGAAGAGTTCGCCGCAGTATATTACCATAATGACAGAGTAGAAACATCACTATTAGCTTCCCAAAGACGTTATCAAGACACGGCCTGGTGGGATGTCGACATCGATCAAGTCACAGCCGAATTCTGGCGGTCTTATCTCTCCGGTATCGATTCTAAGAGCCTGCCTCCTTACATGAAGAACGCTCGAGCGTCGTACCATGGTGAATCGCGAATGTTCCAGCTCTCTAAGGGTACAGCGCATAATATTGAGGCGATTTCGCGAACACTACACCTCACCACGCATCAAATCGCGCTGGGAATCGTGTCCCTAGTTTTGCAGGCAGATAACTTGACCAAGCAAGATTTGATTTTGGGCAGTCCGTACCTCGGAAGACAGGATGAGGATATGAGCACCATTGGGCTTTTCTTGCAACCATTACCAATACGAGTCCCCAGGCGGTCAAAGATGGGTGAAGACCTCGGTGGAGGCCATGTGACAGATTTTCTTCTCGCAGTACGAGACTCTGCGCGAGCTGCTCTAGGTCACGGCATCGGATGGACCTCGTTGATGAACCTGCTCTCCTTGTCGGATGATGAAAACTTGCGCTCGGCCGCGGCCACGCCAAGCCCAAACCACCCGCTTTTCGATGCCATGGTGACTTTCCATGAGCCCAGCGCAACCGGCAAGGCGTCATCACTTGCGAATGGGGCTATAGCGGGTGTTAAACCTCTGATTACCTGGGCTGAGGGCGCTAAATTTGGTATCATGTTTGAGTTCTCGGTTATAAGGCCGTCAGTAGTTGCACTTCGAATAGAATACGACACCACGGCGTTCTCGGCTGATGAGGTACTGGTCATGGCCGGGAGGATCGACACGGGGTTGGAATATTTGTGCCAGTATATGGCATCATCAATGAAGGTCAAGGACGTAGAAGAGAGACTTTTGCGTGTTAATAGCACTGCATATAGTAAGAGCAGGGTTAAGGGCATAGAGTTCGGGACTCGCTTGGCAACCCTGACGTAGTAGGATTTTCGCCTTGAAATCTTAAGAAGAGTTAAAAATGGCCGAGATCTATGCCTGACATTTCAAACAGTTTACTACCTATATAAATAAAATCCAGTCCAAAAGCACGGTCGTTTAACTGGCTCTCGGAACAACACTCTGTTCATTTTTTTTATAAAAGAAAAGGGAGAAAAAAAAGGAAAAAAAGCTCGATACCTGGTAGTAATACAAAATACAAGCCAAACTAACCCGTCAAGTAAGATACCCGAGTGGCACTGAATTAATGGTGGTAATATTGTGGAATTCATGGCTATCTATTCTGATGGACACCCAGGACTTATACCCCTGACCAGAGTTCGACGAAGCTCGTCGATTTGCACCGTTGTGGCCAGAGCTCACAACGCAAAGTTCGAGGACCATGCAACATCTTCTTCGCCACCTCAATATATTGAAGATAGCAATGAAAAAAATGGTTGTTTACGCTTTATCCCCGAAGGAAGTGTAATAACGGGGCGCGAAGGCAAACTTTTGTGCCTATTTCCCCCATCTATAAACCGTTAGTAATTTCCACCATATTGTAAAGTAGAAAAGAGAAGAAAAAAACAATAAGAAAACACTCTGGTCTTCACTTCCGGCACCAAGGCGGCCAAGTATTCCCCCTGGGCCCCATGGCAGGCGGTTTGGAACCGTTAGGTACTACCTACTAGGTAGGTAGCCCCTTCGTCCGCGCACCCTTCCTGGACGTTTCATATCGCACGCGTGGTACGGTATCGGGAGGGGTGGCCCTCCAAGATAGAGGATTCTGCGCTCTTCCTTCATTTGCAAGCAAACGAAGGCGCCAACGTGAATTAAGGAGCACGGTAACCTGCGTACCATGTCCAGACTCAGGCGCTTCGGGCAGGCGGGCAGCGCACGAAGCGCAAAGGGTGCCTCCCGTAGGGACCCCGAACCCCCCGGCAGAATCCACAACGAACCGAGAGCAACAACCACCACGAAACAGACGAAGGACATCGAAGGTCACTATCCCGTAGGTGTAACTTCTTTGCAGGTTGAAGAACACGTGATTGCTCGCATCGCTGCCTGGCGCCGAAGATGAGTTTTACCTCTCAACGAACACACTCCGGTACCTCTTCGGGTCCCGCAGATATCCAGCTCACATCCATCCAATCTTCTCGACCACCGGCGGAAAGGCACACTATGCAGGAAGGGATCACACTGAGCGTACTATTCCTCCGGTCTCAAGCACCCGCCTGGGCTGGCAGGTGATGAGCAGCTGTGCAATGGAGGTTCAGGGACGCGATGCCGAAGCATCCGGAAGCTCGAAAGCTAAGCGTTTGATTCAGCTCTCGGTTGGTGACACGCAAGTTTGAAGACAAAAGGTTTGGGTACACTGGTTGTGCAGGCTGGTCAATACCCATCTGACAGTTACGCCCCCAATGCTACCTTCCAGCATTCACGCCTGAAATCGCAAATGAAGGAGTCCAGAGACCTGAGTGTGATATGGGGATATGAAAAGGGGAAGTTTTTGTTTCTCTTATTAAGCGTAGAGCTATTTCGTATCGAGTCGATGGCCGACTGTTGCTCGATCTCGGATGGCTAGAAGGGAATTAGTTTCAATCAAACACGGTAAGTTGCGTGGTCCAAGATTTGGCGTTGTCTCACCTTTGGAAGCCTGATAATTAGCCTTGGAACTGAGGAAGGTTGATCTTATCTTGATTTATTCGGGTCACGGTCTTACGGCGGTGGCCTGCGAGCAAAACGACTGAGGGCTGGTAACATAAAGTCAGCCGACATTCGTATATGGGTCGAAAGGTTTGGAGAATGGTAGGGCAGGTTGAAATCGTATGAAGGAAGGAATGAGAAAGAGATTAAGGAAACGTGTGGTTGAAGGAAAGTAAGTAGGTGCATCGGGGACATACAAGATTATCGCAGGGAGGGAGGGGGACGAGGATTGGGGGTTGTCGCGTTAGGATAAAGTGCAGAGTCGAGAGGTTCTTGAAAAAAGAATGTTGAGAATAAGAACGCGAGGAACGGAAGAAATACGAGAAAGGGATTGTGTCAACGTAAAGCAGGTGGATACACACGGAGAAAGGCGCGTGAAAGGTAGACGCGCATAAGGTGACGTGGAGAGGTGCATACCGCGTTATCGTTCATCGATGTGGAGTTCAGTAGGAGACCGCAGCACGCATAGAAGGGGAAAGAATATGTAAGTGGGAGGTGCAATGGAAGAAGGGATATCTGCAATTCTAAGTAAAGACGCGTATGTGACTGGGGCAACGAAGGGAGCTGTGCAATGCTTCGAGAAAGTCCTGGTCAAAATGGTTAGCAAATATTGGAAAAGCTTGGATTCGATGTAATATCAATGGACGTTGTATTTAGTGGTTGGTGTAGAGGTGAAAGTGTAAAGTAGAAGTTAGGAAAGTTGGGGAAATTAGGCAGCAGAAGCGTTGCCTAGGGGTCGAGGTAGGTAGGTTACCGTGATTTCGTTTGATGATCAGTGGTAAGGAATGGAACGGAATGGCTTCTTGGGTAAAGAACGTACTGAGAGTCGGTATTTCAACGTAGGGTATTGTCAGGTGATTAGAAGAAAGCGTGGCCAGCCTTGTAGCTCACATGCCGTGGAAACGCAGGATGGAGAACATGAATTGCTGATGAAGAGGGTTTACTCTTGAAAATGGGAAATGAATGTTGTAAGAATGATGTATTGCTGAAGGTGAGGGTTGGGAAGGAGTGTCTGATGGGTAACAAGAGGTGAAGGAATTGAAGGAGATATTCATCGGGACTTACCAATGGAAGGGTTGAGAAGCGGATGTATCAAGGAGCTAAGGTCGTGTGAAGTTCCAGTTTCAAAGTGGAAGAGTTGGTTGGAAGTGAAGGTTGAAGTTGATGAATTCTTTGGGCGGAGGGGAGATGGACGGATATTTATAAGAAGCTAAGAGTTGAGGCGGAAACAGAATCAGCCATACACACACCCACTACCCGATCAGGCAACTTAGTATCACGCCGCGATGTGGATATTTTGATTGGCGGCGGTAACGAATTTCCCAAGCTATAGGTGTACTTCATCACACATACCCCCCTAAAGGCCTTGTGTGCAGAGACCGATTCTATAATAGATACAGCCAATCAAACTTATCGATCTTGGTACTCTGTACTCCTTGATTTTTTGATTGGTCAATAATCCTTAAGATCCATGTAATCAGTAAGCTAAATTCAACGACATACCTCCAGTCTCTCCGTCGCCTTCGACACCCACCTAGGTACATATGTACATATGTGCCGCCTACAGGTAGCCAGTCCAAGCTATTTAAGTCCTATTAGCAGAATTTGACCTTTCACCTAGGTAATTAGATGTAGATACTCTAGCACAAGATAGCAAGTTACTAAAGTAGTAGGTGTGCTGCGTTGTCGTGCCTAGGTATCTCCTCAGGGGTTAAAAGTGGGTCAAAGAAAAGGGGTACAAACATGCCGTCACTTATAATTTTGGTAAAATCTAGCGTTGCAAAAATATTATCCTTCTCTCCCCTTCTCTTTTGGTCCGCGGTCTTCCTTATTTTTCTCATCTTTCGCTGCTCGCTCGAATGGTATCATGATGGTTGACAAGAACATACCCGCCGCCAATGAAAAGTTCGCCCGGCAGTGCAATACGGGTTGTATTGCCGTCTCCATGGGCGCTACTGCCGGCATAGGCGAGAGTACCCTTCATTGTATGGCCACTCCGTTTGAGACTAACATTCTACTTCGGTAGAAATCCTACAGAAATTGCGAGTAAGCTCGAGTAATTAAGAGCTATCGCCCCGACTCGTCGTAACAAGATCGTCTCCGTCGAAGCGCAAGTCTCTCTGATACAGATGTCGATGCTACCTATGACAAGATTATTGTAGATGAGAGCAAGTTCAATTACCCGTGTATGATCCCAGGCGGAATGCCTTTCAGCGGGGCCTGACAAGAGACCAAACCTAGCACCACCATCGGCATCCCTTTTGACGAATTATTTACGGTTGAATTTTTCAACATTAGTAGGGTTCCAGACCCCATATTCGTTTTTCAGCACTCTACTTCGATAGCTGCACAAGTCTTCTTCAATCTGGAACCTTAGAATCCGATAGTCTGGTCCGTTTGTGATCGTGAAGACATTGCGACCCTTCGAAATTACGTGGCCTAGAACCACTGGATCTCTTGTAGCCTTCCCGACTACGATATGGATCGCCTAGCTCAGTCGATGGTCCTCTTCAACAAACTAACCGAGCCACGGAACAATATAATGGTCGTTTGTCATTCTCGCGAGCATGAACCTCTTGTGTGACTTCTAATTGCTACGCCGTGTTCGAGTTCCAGATGGTCCTATCTAGCCGGCTTCATGTCAGTCGCTTTTGAACGGGCTTGCTGGGAGCAATGGAACCAAACAAGAAGTGCTCTTCTATTATTCGAAGCCGAGTCTAATATTCCTCGCGGTCTTTTGAGGAACACTCTATTAAGTATTGCAGGTTATTTATGGTAATCGCGAATGACCTTCCTGCGAAGGTGTTAGCGATAAGCGCACCGGTGGTGTGTAACACTATCGATTGGAAGACTAGGCAGGGCCTCTACCCTTGGTTTTGAACCAGAGACTCAAATATAGTAGCTTCGGAAAGCAGGATGACGTGACTCTAGCTGGAAATAGCCTTCCCATGCTAGAGAAGATAGTGCGTCGAAGAATATAGGGCGCTTCCATTCCATATTACTACGATCATATCATTCCCTTAAGTCTCTTCCGAGCCCAGACCTATAAATCTAGCCGAATTGACAATGCCATAGTCGTCTCTTATGAAAGAAATTCTATTGGCAATGCCCGTTCGGACAGGCGACTCCCCCCTTTTCAACGGCCGATGATGGTGTATTGAGGTAGTCCACTATCGTATCATTATCGTATCACTCTTCTACTATCAATGACCGAATTTTCATTGTCAACGGTGTTCCCCATCTGACGTCTATTTCGGACGCGCCTACCAATTATGTCTCCGTATACAGATACTAACGGGAGAACAACGGCGGTTTTATAAGTTTCTAAACTGAACTTACGCTAGGTTGATCGCTTATGATATCAAACGAACTGCATCTACAAACTCCCCTAGTATCTTCTCACTATACCATCAAGATACTACCTGGTCAGCGTGGGTTTTTTTCTTAAGAAACTAGTCGGGACTTGTGGGACTTGGAGAATATGGCTTTTACTCTTAGCCTGCGAATCAATACATCATTTTGCGTGGAATTCATGAAATCAACACATGGTCATATCTATCATAGGTCACACAAGCTCTCAGCCATAAGCGCCCGAGAGCTAAGACACGCCATTCAAGGGGTCTCAATGTATGGCAATGAGAACAGTTTAAATCATTTACCTTCTACCTAAGGTATCTAGTACTCCCGCATGCACCGGGGCATCTTTATGGGAGTCGTATATTAGTCTCTCCGTGACAGCCGAGACACCGCGCAAGATCACCGGGGTCCAAGCCATACCGGTGTGCATGTTTCAGCCACCACAAGCAGCCCTATATATGCACGTTGGTCATCCAATGGGGTCCTTGGATCACGAGCGAGTGTGGCCTGTATTCCCTCACTGATAATAATGAGACATTCTCAAGACTACAGAGCCGCGGCTTGGACAGTTTTGGTTAAGAGTGCCAGACTGATCTGGACGAGGCACCAGGGAATTCGTATCCGTCTTTCCCGGTTGAGACATGTCAGTGAAAGCCGGAGTTATATGCGACATTCCGAGGAATGTTCATAGCTCGCCTGCCTTCTTGTCTGACGTTGTCTTGGCTAAACATAGCTCAACAACGTGTCGGGAGACGGAGGCAAGCTAACACTGAGACCGGTCTAAATAAAAAGGGGTAGCTACCTTAGCTAGACCAATCTGACAACTAATATGTCTTAGCTAGCATAAACGTGGCCTTCATGCCCATGGTTGACCACACCATTGCGGCAAGGTATTCTAGAATGGTTCTTTAGAGAATAGCTGAAAGATGGTCATCGACGGTGCTTAGACGGAGTACTTGACGGCTAGGGCTCATTCGCTGTCGCGACGCGCCGAACAGTGCGCCGTCGTCACTAGTTTCAGCCAGCTGGGCTGGGGAATGGCGTGGACCTTTTTTTTTTCTCGCTTGCGACAGCACGTCCCGATGCGGGCCGTGTAGCTTGCGTGGTCTCGAGCCGGCTGACCGTAAGGGCTCTGGGGACGATCCACGGCGGCGACGCACGCGAAACTAGGAAAGGAAGGGATCATTGACAAGGAGACGACTAGCGTCTTGGTAGCGAAGGAATGGTTCCGCCTACGCAGGGCGCTTATATAAATGTTAAAAGGTGTATGTGTTTCGGTAATCAATTAGACCGGAGAGGTCCGGTATTTCCTGTTAGTGATGCCGATGAGTCACTGCAACTGTTCATTACAGTATAGTCAACAAATTCCTGCTTGTTACGTCTAGCGCGATGCGCAGCTATGTAAACTATCGTCCATTGTAGTTGTGGAAATGCTGACATGGCGGAGCTACTAAACGCGGACTAGAACGTTGTCACCTGTTACACAAACGAGTTGCGGGACACTTTAACCGTCGCCAACCATCTGTCTCCCGCCGCCGTGATGATCATCGGGGGAAACGCTAGTTAGCGCGTGCGAACGTGGGTGAAACGCCGAGGTGTCAAATGCACGTAGCCGGAGATGGAAGAGGTCTTCGGGCCTAATGGATCTAAGAGGGCTGTCGATCCAAAATCAGGGTCTTCGACCTCAAAGAGGGAGGCGTTTCCTTTGTTAAGAGTGGTACCCTATAATTGGTCCTTCGATCAATATACACCCTATTGCGATTAGCTCGCGGATAGGTAACAGATTGCCGGCTCTTGGTTCCGATTGACTCCCTGATGACCCGGGATGGAACAAAGCGATTACCGAGCTTGGCGACTTTGTACCGAATTATGCAGATAGGGTACGGCGATGCAAGACTGCGGGATCTCCAAATGATATCAGATAACGTAGCGAAAGCACGTTTTTATATGCTGAATTAAGCAACTCATGTTATCCGCTTTGTCGATGTAGCAACGGTTGAGAGCGGGTAAGTTGGATATGAACTTGGTGATACGACGGGTGAAGAGATGGGATCGCACTACCGTAGCAGACGGGCCCTTGCTTTGAAGCGCAAAGATGGTGTGAAGGCGAAAAAGCAATATACCTGCAGTAAGTTGTGGCGAATAGGCTCTGTTGGTGTAACAACACCATCCAGAACCTGTCCGCGTTCTCCTGTTGTACCACCGTTTCGTCACCAGTAGCACGTGTATAGATTAGACATATCGTTTTCGGCCTCCTTTGCTAGTTACGTCGAAACGAGTAAATCTATACGACAACTATGGGTTTAGAGAGCGTCTAGTTAGCACTGTTACAACTTACCAAGCTACTCTGTTTTCCGTAGCTGTAAGAGTTGGGTAAGGATCCACCACTGAGCTTCGCGTAAGTCAACTTTGGTTCGGGCTTTTGACTATACGGTATACTATGTAGGTGCGGCGATTCTCAATTGGTAGGCTATGACGACATGCTGTTGTGGGAAATGCTACTGTTAATGCATTTGCAGCGTTGCAATGCGACGCTTCTGCTTCCATATCCGCTGTTCCTTTGAGATGTGACGAGCGAACTGCCTGATGCCATCTCTACCCAAGGCACGCGGCATGCGGGCAGGGCACTGGTATAGTATGTGATCTGCACAATCGGTGAAAAAAACTTCCATGACTTGCAGGAGAGCAGATGTCCACTGGGCGGGTCCGAGATTATTATTAGTCTAGTCTCCCAGGATTAACTGCATGAGGTCCAGTCCGGAGTAGTTGACCACCGGTTCTGGGCACGGCATACAACGGGCTCGCATTGTCGCCCAAAGACTGCAACTGCGAACTGCAGGATGACAAAATATCCCACACGGGCGGCTCCACGGTCTTGGGGCCTCGGCGGTCTAGACAGCATACCTAAGCCCGAGACTTAGACGAGAAAACTAGCCGTGCATTTGGTTTATCTCGATCCTTCGTATATTTTCACAGTTGGAATTTTCTACTGGTCTATCGGTGGTTCCATGTGGCCTGACAAGAATTAACGAGCATGATATCGTGCAACACACCCGCAAGGGATTGTCATAGTGCTCCTCTACCTTGTCCCGATGGCCCGATAGCCTGGGACTACTAGCTCACTGGGGGATACCGACTGAATACATATACAGTAGTCCGGATTCCTTCCAACGGTCACGGGCTTGAGCTAGAGATAGCGTACTTTAATAATCAGTGACTAATGGATACGGTAGTCCATGCTGTTTGATGAACTCGTCTTCAGGTACAAATGACGACGCGACGTCATGGGCTTGGCGACCCTGTTAGGGATAGGACGGGTCGAGTTATAACGTTCTGGTGATAAGTTGCAACTAGACCAGGAAAGGTCAATTTGGCAGTCGACCATTACCAATCCGCCATTGGTTGACTAGATGGGCTTCATTTGTCGAAGGAATTGAAGGGGACCAACCTTTTCCTCTTTTAGTCACCCCCGAGAGCGGTTTGGGTGGCTTTAGCTATGGATCCCTTGAAAATGATCGGCATATCTTAGAAAGGCATCCCACCCAGCCACCACCCTTGCGCATAAGAGCAAGGTGCGCTATGTTGCTTGCGGAAAAGTCTGGGGAAGACAAGGGTGAGTCCATCAGTGTGAACCTCGGAAGTGAACCAGTCTGCTCATGTCTAAGACGTCGTCTATTATTATAAGACAAAGAGAAGTGTGGTGGAGGGTCTTATGTTCGTGTTCTGACAAAGCATTTGCAAAGCGAACCCTCCGGCGTCCCGGCATATTCGACCTCCATTGTTCCGAATACACCACGATATTGGGGTGTAGCCCGCAGTTGTCACGGTTTGGAGAAGCGATCTGGAATGGGCACCATCCCTATATCAGCCCAAGCATGAACTTGAGTTTGGATGATGAATTGACTACAGTAGTGCCAACCTTTTCAGGATAGTGGTGAGGTTCGATTGTAACTTCAAAACGGCCATTGGTGTCTGTGGTTAGCTTTGAGTTTAACCTCAAGTATTCTAAGAGTCGTAAGCTTCTAGAACTAACACAACTCAATATGACCCATGGATGATAGCTGGACAACCCTTGAACTCCATCCACCTGACTATTCGCAATTTTCAAGTCCGATGTTTTCAGGTTTAAAGCGGCTTGGATAGTGCCGAACCTTGCAAACCTGCAGCAACTTGGTCGTCGGAGCTCACTCGAAGCGGTAGCAAAATAACCTAGATCAAGGTGCTATGCGGTAGAACGGCTTTTATTAGTGTCTAAGTGGGCTAGACTGCTCCATCGTGTTAAAGGGTCTCGTCCGAATGCTGATCCGACCCTAATGTGGTTTTTGGAGAAATTTGGGGTTATGGGGAGGGCGTCTCTGCACCTTTTTCCCCAGATGCCGAAGCACCGGGAGACAACCTCTCTCCGGGTATGCGCGAGGGTGGGCGCGTGCCGATTGGGAGCCCTACTATGGCAATGGAGACTGTCCAATATCAACAATTATCGATATGCTCCGAAACGGCCACAACCTTGGTCACAGGGTCCCTCATGAGCTCCCTACCTGTCCGCTCGGCTATGTTCTATATTGACAATATAAACGCACGAGCTGTTTGGTCCAGTAAGCGCAGCCTTCAGCGAGTTGATACAAGGATAGAGCCAGTATGATCATTTGCCCACCTCTTAGGCTTGTCCGGTACAGGCATATCGTTTAACAAAACCCGCAGAGAAGCAAATAGATACTGACTGGAACCTAGTCATAAGCTGGGGGAAGCATGTAGCTACCTAACAGATTAGCTAGCGTTTGAAGACAGCTGGCTGGCGTTAGGGGCGAAACATCCTGGCTGTTCCGAATTGATGTTGAGTTCTTGCGGTGTGAGATAGCGCCAAGGTGAATGGTTTAAGGTGAAGGGTATGACTCTAGGATTTGATTCGTCAATTGCCCGGAGAGGCACTAACCCTTGTAACCCATGGAATGTCACGGTCGCGGTCCTTGAGGTGAAACGGGAAGTTCCTAGTGTAGAATTGCACGATATAACTGGGTAATAGGGCAGATGCTGGAGTTGCGTTCCCCGAGGCTTGATGGATGATATGATCAAGCGACCTGGCTCAGTCCATTCAAAAGCCCTGCAGCGGTTTCCAATGCGCGATGGAAAAACTTGGACCTTAGCGAATTGGAGGATATGCTATCGTTCAATACAACGGTAGTCGGGGAGCAGTTCCGAGCGAGGTCGCTGGCATTGAATCTTTTTTAATCGAATGTTACTGCTGTGTAGCTTCGTCTATACGATTAGGTAAAGCTGAGTCCTTTGATAGAAGAAGTATGACGCGGCAGACTCAGCCGAGCTTTAGTGGTTTAAGGAGGCGTGGAATGTTATGGATTTAGTGCTGGAAGGGTAGGTTAGGTTGCGACCTCTTACCCTGATATATCGAAGAGATGTCCCTTGTCCCTCATATCTAAATCAGAATTCTAGAAATCTTCGTCATTCGCAGAGTACCTAAGGGTGCCCATAAGCGAGTGACGCCGTAGGTGGATGGGTAGATGGGTTTGTACTATCGTCGTACCCCTGGCTCGCCATCTTGGGCTAAATCTTGGCTGAGGCGACATGGCCAACGGGCGAACATTGCACCATGGCCTTCGAGCGGCGTGGCGTGCAGGGTTACTTTTAAGCCGTTGATACCCCAAACGTGCCCTTTCAGGACCCCGTCGCTGCCCTAACTAGTTCGGTTAGCCGAACCCGAACAGCCCGAGAAGCCTGGTGCGAGTCTTGCCTTCTTACTGCAGAAAATCATTGAAAGTAGCGGGTTTTGATACTTGGGTTAAAATCCGTCATGACTAACATACGAATGTGCTATTCAGACGTCTTGTCTTGATCATCAAGAATCATCAAGGCAAAAAGACGACACTGATGGTCTAATGGTAATGGAATGGCGAAAATAAGGATCAGGCTATGTCGTCTAGATCTAGGGCAGCCACAGATTCCTTGGCTTCATAAATTAACCAATCCCAGGGCTCTTATTTGCTTCCGTAGTTGCATAGTAGCTAACACCACGGACGGTAAAACTATCCCAGTGCGTCCCAAGGGCAGACTGACCTAGATGGAAGGTAACCTTAATCATTGGCCTGATCCATGAACTAAAGTTCCCATCAACTGACCTGTAGACGGGAAAGGATTGCATTCGGTAGCTGAGCTGTTGAACGTCCACACGAACGTGACAAGGCACAATATGACCTTATCGGGAATACTTAACCAAGTAGGCTCCCGGTTCATACCTTTGGTGTGCTATGCCACGTTTTCTTGACCACCGGGAGCGACCTAGTCGAGAAGTTCTAGGCTGCTCGCCGACGGGTCGGCCAAGTCGCACACAACGTAACTATCCGTAAGCTCACATCTCATGTCATGTTGTTGAGCACGAGAGCGATAGTAACTAATACCAAACAGCTCATCTGATAGGTTCAGCTGATGAAAAGGCGTTTTTGCGAACAGTAGAATTACGGCATTGGGGTCCAACTGCGTAGCCTTAAAGTAATGTTACTGTTGAGGTTTCGGTCTAAGAAATTAACATCTGTCGTTCGATTGGTTAGGTACTTAACACCTTCGGTGTATAATGGACCACATCTAAATGCGATATCTTCTTGCAGTCCTTGTCATACCTTCAACATTCAGGAACGACTTACAAATGCATAATTTTGATCTCAAGAGACGACGACTTTTGTGTTGGTAAGCTGCAAGCTGCGATCTTCGGCGGCTACAGCGCTGTTACGACCCGTATGAACTAAGTGGAACCGGATATAGACTGTGTACTTGGGTACTCGCTTCCATGTAATTAACCCAGAGTAGTACGGATTGGCACCAGCCTGCATCTCTTAGCTTGGCCTGCCATTTTTAGTCCGTCGCATAAAGGGGGACCCTGTTTCGAGAGAGCAAACCTCGTCATCAGCAAAATGTAGGTAGGATACAAAACTCTTCGCAAGCATTCCGTCCTTGTTTGTCGCATGTCACAATCAACACATAGAGAGCAATTCTGTAAGATTATACTTTATATAAATCGTTAACGAAAGCTTATCTATAAGTGGTCAATTCCTTGCGATTTGCATAAGTTGATAAGTTGGTGCTTCCTTGGATCCGAGACATGTCTCCTTTTGGCCCGTCACTACGGAGTAGATGAATCCTACCTACATCCATCTATCTATGTACGCGGTAAGTAGATTGTCACTGTTAAAACGACGTTTTATATATCCGGAGGGAGCTATTGGTCCATAGAATCCCTGCGGCGAACGTATAATAATAATAGCGTGTACTACGTAATTTGTATTATATGTCCCTCCGTTGCGTGTGGTGTGAAGCTTTTAGCACTATGCGATATTTGGATGGCTGAGATGAGTCTCTGCGGGAACGATGCTTGGCTGGATACATACAAGCATGAAATAATCGTGGAAGCAGCCCCATATAAACCAATCAAATGGCGTTCGCGAGGCCAGGTCGCATCCCAACGCTTGATGCAAGGCCGCCGGGATCGCAAAGTTCGATCGACTCATCCGCTGCTATTGCTGGTGATAGCGCACATACTACCTAACGCACATACATATACGTACTGTACGTGTTCTAGAATGTAGAGGCACGATTGGACAAACGGGGAATGGATGCAGATATAGACAGCACCGGACTGGTCAAAGCAGGAGACGATGATGTGCCTGCAGGCCGCTAACAGACCGAAGAGAACTATCAGATTCGCCAGCCTAGGATGCTGACGAGGGTACGACGTTGTCGTCAAGCTACAAGGACCCATACCTGTTATGGCGTAGGCACTTGCCCCTCGGTCCCTTCCAGCCCCTCCAAGGGTCCTTTGTGCGCGAAGGCTGTTGGAGCCTTGGGAGGCTTGATTTCAAACCAGAGCAGATTCAAATCGGTTACCAAGGTCCATTTCGCCGAGTTCGCTCCGTGACAGGCTTGTAGAATAGGTAGCTCCCTGATGATCATCCCACTGGTAGGCAGAGAGGCTGACGGGAATATATAGTCCTGAAGGAATTGTTCAAAACGTGTCTAGTCTTGTGATGGAGAAGGCGAAAGGTAGTCCGAGTACCCTACCTATACATAACTAGTATAGGTGAACAGTATCCGAGACTGACCGCGAGTTTGATGCCAGACGAGCAAACAAGTGGTGCGAAAAACCAGAGCCGAAGCGTTGGCAAAATGGGAATAGGCTTGAATGCAACCCGACGTTGTGAATCATATTGAAAGACCAGATCTCGTCGGCCTCCAGAATACCTCGAGTCCATGTATAGTATACATCATTTAGATTTGCATCTTGTGACCAGAACCCACTCTCCGCTGTGGATTTTAGTCCGGCGGTTCTCATATCAAAGGCCAATTAGATTCGGGAGAGGCGCACACACCCCTGTCCGAGGGCCCCTTGTCAACGAGCGAGGTGCCCTGAAACTAAGGGCCTGCCCTTGCGCAAGATCAGCCCACGCGCAACCGCCTAAACGAAGTACAGGTACTCAGCCTAGTGGTACTGCCAGCGGTTTTAGCCGTATCAAGTGACCTGTGAAGTCGGTTTTCACAGCCCACTAACCAACCTTACCTGCCCTGAATCTCGGTGCGCGATGAAATCACACTGTGGCAATGGCCCGGCGTTTTGCCTTCACCAGCGGAAACCCAGCCCAATGAATGACCCGATCCTGCACGACCCGGTTTGGCCTTTTCAAGGCTCTGTATTTTTCTGCCTCTTGCGCTGGAATTTTTTTTTTTGTTTTCCATTTTGCAACTTCAATTCGTCAGAATTGTTTTTCTTTCTTTGACAGTTGTACTTCTTCCCTAACTGCTGATTCATCATTCCCGAATTGGGGCCTTAATCCCGAATTATTTCTCGGTTGAAACGAAGACTCGTAAGAACGTTGAACCCCAGGATACACGCACAGTACAACGGTAGCACTGTACAAATACCTAGCCTGGTACCTTAGCTGGATAGGATTATGCGGCAATCGATACGAAGGCCCAAGCTCTCCTAGCTTCGTGGAAGCTCTGACTCTGCCCCTCCAAATACCTGAGGTACCCGACTAACCTACCCACTACTGTGCGCCTAACCTTCCCAAGTATCAGCCAATCCATCCGTCTAATTCCTTCCCAGGCGCCTCTCCCACTCCAAAATCTCCCCACCACACGCAACGCAGAGGCACACAACCACACTCAATCAACGTTCAATCGCTCGCTCTGCTTTCCTCCCACTTACACCCAACCCTCGATTTCCGCCCGCCGTCGATTCTACCTTGGGGATACTGCAACTGCTTGCTTGCTTGCTTCCAATTCCACAGCCTTGACAAGTCGACGGTAGTCGACGGTTGGATTTCCCCTCTCTCCCGCATCTCAATCAGTCATGTCCAACCCATCGCCGCCCGCTGCAGTCTTAGGGAACAATGCTGGCAACGATGATTCTGGTATGGCCCTCAACCCCAAAAACAGCTTCCCAACTGCCCCTCCATGTCCCCATCCCGATCCTCTTATCTAGCTTCGGCGACCGCTAGCCACGCCGAAAACAATTTGTTCTACTATCTACCTATTCTCATCTTCGAGCAACGAATCTTACCACACTGACTCATTGGCTGACTTTGATTTCCCCCGTAAAGCCTCGTCTATTACGGTGAACACCACCGCCACTACTGCTCCCGCGCCCTTTCCCCCGCCTAAAACCGACAAGCCTCGCCCTCATGTCTGTGCTACTTGCCAACGTTCATTTGCCCGTTTGGAACATCTGAAACGCCACGAGCGTTCCCACACAAAAGAGAAACCGTTCGAATGCCCAGAATGCACGCGATGCTTTGCTCGGCGAGATCTGCTCCTGCGGCACCAGCAGAAGCTTCACCAGACCACAACGCCCTCGTCGCGACCGAGGAACCGTCGCGAGAGTACTAGTAGCACTGCTACCGCTCAGAGCCGAGCTCGAAAGAATAGTGTTGCTAGTGCAAATGCTTCCGCTGCCGCAAATGCCGCGAATGCCTCGATGAGGCCTCGCGCAAACACCATCAGCCATGTAGACGGCAATCATATGCATATGATTGCTGCTGCAAACGCTCAGGTGGCGAGAAACCAACACCACATCCCTCCAAACCACAGCCGACACCAGAGCCTCGTGGGATTGTCGCTGCACAATGTGGACCACGGGTTCGCCGGCATGTCCTCCGTGATGGGCCATAGAGGCATGAGCCACGGGCTTCCAAAGCTGGAAACCCATAGCATTAACAACATGGACTTCAACGCTGGTTTACGCACTGCACCTCCTCTACCATTCCAATCGGAGTACGACTTTGAGGGCTTGCTATTCGGTCAGCCCGGTTCAACCATCAACCCGAACGCGCTTCACTATACAGAGTCTCCACACTCGATGTCGCTGGATCCCACCTCCCCCTTTGGCAATGGGATGACAGACATGTCTACTCCCAGCCAGCATATTGATGATAGCTTTGACTGGTTAACAGGATTCGAGCATCAGATGTCATTTAACAACCCAGGCGAGAACGCCGTTGATGGTTCCTCCCCGTCCGCAATGAGCACTACCAGCCAGAGCGGCATCAGCGATGTGATGCTTGATGGTTCCAACCCCACGGCTGTGACTACGGCATCTAGCTCCATGTGGCAACCGGCATTGATGGGACCTCCCCAGGTGGCAACGCCTTTCTCCATGGAGATGAGTGGTACCGTTTTCCCGGACCTTCTAAATGGGGCTCCAGTTTCACCTCAGCCATCATCTCAGAAGACTATGAGTGACATCTACTTCTCAACACCTCCTCCATCAATGAGTTCGCTCAGCCCGTCTGTAATGCCTGGGTTAACTTCACACAATATGAACCAGTCGCTCAACTTTGGTCACGGTCCTGAGACGCCTACATCGATCGGCGGCGGCCATCAGGCGCATTCTCCTGTCTCGACTATCACAGACACCACGCGGAATGCAATCATCAGTGCCCTTTCCCAGTGCGCACCGTTTGGTGGCCGTAAATATTCTTTCACATCACCTAATTCACCTATGTCGCCGCAGTTCCCTAACACCCCCGAGAGCACACCCGACAACGTAAAGAACTTACCAAGTACTCAGGATCTACAACGATATGTCGCAAGTTACTTCCGTTATTTCCATCCCCATCTTCCATTTTTACATATCCCTACCCTGTCGTTTGACACCCCGTCCGGGCCAGCCAACGGACGATCGAATACCGTTGGTGGGAGTGGTTGCCTCGTTCTATCAATGGCTGCTATTGGCGCTCTATATGAGATGGAGCGTACCCAATCTAGGGAGTTGTTTGAGATGGCCAAGAAGATGATCCAGTTATACTTGGAAGAGCGGAGGAAGGCTGATATGCGCAAAGCCGATTTCCGGCGTACCCCATCATCTGACCAGGGATCTCAAGGACCAGAGTCCATTCACACACCGCTATGGCTGGTACAGGCAATGCTTCTGAATGTTGTCTATGGCCATAACTGTGGTGATAAGATAGCGAGCGATATCGCTTCAACCCATTCCGCAGCCCTTGTCAGCCTTGCCCAAGCCGCCGGCTTGCTTCGACCACTGAAAATGGATTCGGCGGAAATTCGGGAAATCCAGATGAATGATGCTGAGGGTAATTGGAATGGTGGTATTAAAGCCGAATCTGACGAACAAGCCGAATGGTTGAGGTGGAAAACTATGGAGGAGCGAAAGCGTACCCTCTATGCCATCTTCATTCTTTCAAGTCTGTTGGTGACCGCTTATAACCACACTCCAGCGTTAACAAATTCTGAAATCACCCTGGACCTTCCTTGCGATGAAGAGTTCTTCGCAGCGGAAAGTGCCGCTGCTTTCCAGCTGAAGGGTGGTATGCGAGTTGCTGGACACAACCGGACGACTTTCCACGAGGCTCTGAGTGAGCTACTCCGTACTAATGAAAAACAACAGAAAATGGCATTCGGCAACGGGCAACAGCAGCTAGGTTCGGCCATGCAGCTCAACGATATTCCACCGAGCGAGCTGAAACCTAGCACTCTCGGCTGTTTGGTATTGATCAATGCTCTCCATAATTACATATGGGAAACGCGCCAACGTCATCATAACAAGATGTGGACGAATGAAGAAACCGAGAAGATGCATCGTCACATTGAACCAGCATTGAAAGCATGGCAATCAGCCTGGGCGAGCAACCCACACCACAGCCTAGAACGCCCGAACCCATTTGGCATGGGACCCTTATCGGCCGATGCCATTCCTTTACTAGACCTAGCTTATATTCGACTATTCGTTAACATGTCTCGAACCAAAGAGAAGTTCTGGCAGCGAGACTGGGATGGGTTAGCGGAGGAGCTTTCCCGCGGCACCGAGATCGTCCAACATGCCGAACATTCTCCGTCGTCAAACGCAGAATCATCAGATCCGTCTGATGCTTCGGCCGCAAGTTCAGTTTTCGTTGACTCGCCGCCAACACAGTCGTCGTCACCCGAGTTCTCCGCCGTCAAATTTCCCCCGCCTTCCTTCCCACAACCGCAGCTCCAAGCCCAAAATTCCAACAGCCGAACTATCACTCGCCGAGAGAAGCACCTTCGCAAGGCGGCTTTCTACGCGGCTGACTCTCTTTCCATGTCCGATAAATTGGGCGTGACATTTGCTGAGTTCACTAGTCGCGAACTCCCAGTGCAATCCGCGATGTGCTCATTCGACTGTGCACAAGTTCTTGCTGAATGGATTGCCACCCTTCAGGATCGTGTTGGAAGGTATCTAGGTGTCCTCGGAAAGGATGAGGTGGATATGGGAGGCGTCCCCGCCATCATGCTTCTGGAGGACGAGGATGTTAAGCTCATCCACAAGATCCAGGAGCTCCTCTCCAGTGCCGAGATGAAGATGAGCATGGATATGGCAAGTGGTAACGTCAATGGTGGAATTGATTCTCGTCTACAGATGGATAGCCATGGTGGATATGCAGCCAAGATCTTGAGGGTCACTGCATACATGCTTGACAAGTCCGCTATATGGCCAGGTGAGTGAAAATAAGCACCCACCAACTGACTTAGCCTCATGGGTTATTAACGGATTTATAGTTCTCCATCTGATGGCACGTTGCCTCGAAAGCCACGCAAACTTCATGGCGTCACGTGCCGACAAATCTGTCATTGCCAGTGAGTAGACGAGATATTCGATTTGATCGAAGTATAATCACCATTCGTCGAACCAAATCTTCCAGGCGCTTGGTCGTTTCAAATGACTATCGTTCGAGTACCGCGAGCCTGCACTAAAGGCTTACCGAGTAACTTCTCACGTAATCCACGATATCCTACGACGGGGAGCTGCGAAAACTTCGGACTCCCACCATTCAATTCATGCCTGCTTCTGAGAGTCTGCGAGAGGTTCTTGGCACAATTTAGGAAGCTTGCTCGAACGTTCGGCATTGTTGTACACGACTAGTTCTACAAGGCTCAACAAGGCTCAGCCACCCCTTGTACATATCCTGAAGGACTATCTTGGTGTGTTGATACCACCTGTCTAGGGGTGAAAATCTTGACGGCGCAGAAAATATCGAATCAAGGAAAATGCGGATGAGGCGTCCGGTTGCTTTTCAAAGCCTCGTTTATGATAACTCCGATCATTCCCCGCGGTTACGATGCTCCTCGCCCTTCGAAGTAAATGTTAGATTCGGAGGAGTCACGATGTTACTGAATGATGCATGAATAATACACTCGGGAAGGTTCCATACCCCGGTCGCGGATTGAAATCTATGTTTTACAATGAGCCTCAAGCAAAGAGCAGTCGATAGGGCTCGGTAATAAAAGAAAAATACGGGTAGATTTGAGTTGGTATTGAGTTGTTTTGGGGTGTTTGTAGTCTTCGCAGACTCCGTCGATCATATGAAAGTGTCAGCACACCGCCAAAGCCAAAAGTCTATTCGGATCTTCTCCAACATGGATGGTGCGGGGGATGTTTATCCGCTGAGTAGGGTCATGCAGGAATCCCGAGCTGCTGAGGTCTGCCAAGAGGAGCGTGTATATGATGGACTACGTAGGCCTCTCAGCCGGCGCAACTAAGAATTATTGGTGTACGGCTAGCGATGGTGTTGAATGGGTCGATGGAGTTCTAGGGGTAGTAGGGCTTGCTGTAATCCATGTTCGAATTGCGTAGCCACGGGCTTTACAGCCCAGATATCGATGATTTCGATGAATTAGGTATGAATCGATTTCCCCACCGGACGTTATGAGGGCAGTAGGACTCTGTCTATGTGCTCTATACAGGAGGACCAGGCGATCCCGTTTGGATTTCTCTTGGCGGGCAGGCACACACGATCCCTAGGCTTGATCCAAAAGTGTATATAGATGGGGGACAAAAGGTGTATGCAAAGCGATGATTTACGTCGGCGTCGGTTACTTTAGTATTTATACCTACCTGCGTTACTTTTACGCCAACTACATAACGTTACTTACCTTAAGCTGAATGATTATATCTGATATGAAGATGTTTCTGAGTCATGGGTTTAGAAATAGCCCCTTTCACTTAAAGCTTAGTAAGCCAGTAGATATGTCGACTCATGATCGGGCTCATCGAAGGCTTCATTAGAGAGCTAGCTCAACCTCCATTGGCTAAAATTGCGTTGCTAGTCTCTGACTTAAAGGATAAATAGCCTGGCTGCCTACCCACAGCAGTGATTGTGTCGCAAATGTTTGTATAAAAGAGCTGTCCAACTCACTATTGATTTGACAATGTCATCACAGGATATTATCTGACTAGCTTCGAAATTCCTTTCTTTCATAGTACAATGTCATTATGTTCATTATATAAGTAAGTCATGTTATAATAAGGTATTGTATATAAACTCAACAGGCCCTTTTGTGTTTACACAGATGGCTTCCATTAAGTTCAATATTCCCGTGTATCATAAATTTATGAGCTTATTAACATGCAAATATTCCTATCAAAAAATATAATCTATCGCTATATAACACATCGCAATCATCCTTCTTCAATCGCTGCTTCTGGTTCATTTACAGTTTAAGTCAGCCGATACTGCTCACCTCGCCCACAATGCGTATTTACGAGTACCGCTTTACTTCGCTCCCCACCCCAGGAGCCGACGAATTTATCAACATCGGGGATCTGAAGGCCGGCTCTGTGCAGCACGGACCCGATGAGAGGTGTAAGTACTGTCGGGAGCTCTTCTGGCGCTGCTGGTGCAACGTCGGCGGCGGCAATGGATCCGCCGGCAATAAAGGAGACGGCAAAGGGGGCAACAGCGGAGGCAGCAACGGAGGAAGCGGGGGAAACAATGGAGGAGGCAAAGGTAAGGGCAAGTCAGGCGATAGTTATGGCGACCTCATCTAGACTTACATGTTCGCGTCTGACGCTGTAAGCTGAGGTGGGTCGAAGTCCATGATATGCTACTTGCCTTTCTGCGGCTGGGCTGCAATGTTTTCGCTTCGTATTAGAGTTTATAAATGCTACTTAGCTGTTTCCAATTAATAGAGCTACTTTGGATAATGCGTAGCGGCCTTGTTGACTCTATGTCTAATCTAAGCATGTCAATTACTGGTATTCGCTTATATGGGATAATCAGAACTAGACCATGATGAGGTGATGATGATGATGGAATTGTCAACGTCTGTAGAGCGTGTATGCTATGCAACTAGGATACACTAAGCCGGACTATGCCGTAACACAAAACCAACGCCGACAGTGAGGAAACAAGACTGATCGTAGACAAGACAGGGCCCGACATCAGAACTCGATGGGCACATGGTGACCCAGACGCTGACCGTGAGCCATACAGCCAACCTTCCCGTCGTAAGGGTTTGCAATTTCCCAATCCGCCAGGGCTTGTCTCTTCTTCCGCTGACTTCGTTTTCCAACCTCTGGTCCAAGCTGCTGGAGCTTCCCGCCGCAGCAACTCCAGTAAAAGGTGCCCATCCATATCTTGAACTCTTGGAGTTTGACGTTTGCTCGCGTGAGGAAGTCTTCGCCAAGGTTTCCTCCCTCTTGGCCGAGCGTGTCGTTGTATGATCTCAGTTCTCCTGTAGATTTAGTCGTTTAGCCGATTGCCCCACAATGTTCAAGAAAAGGGGGGGAGGGGGAGGGGGAGGGGGAGATACTCACCGCTGTGGTAGAAGCACGCGCCGTGTGGACAAGGCTTTGGTGACCCGCTGTTGCAGGTGCAAGCAGCTGAACTAGGCAGATATCTCCAATAACAATTCCGGCAGACTTTGACATTGGCGCTTATCTCCTTCGGCAAGCAGGGGAAGAGAGCCAGCCGGGCTATATTCGCTTCGGGATTGTTCTTGGCGAGATTTAGTTGCTGCTGGGCCAGGACGATCAGCTGCCTGTCGACGACTGTGTCCCCCGTTGGCACGCCGGGCTTGAGGATTGCCTGGATGTAGTACATGTGGTCGTACAGATCCATCTTGTCGAAGTCGTGGCGGGCAAGGTCGTAGCAGTTCTTTGCAACTTGTAGCATTGTGTCGAGAGTGACGCCATGGGGTAAAGGCCGTCCCTTATTGTGGGCGCGGAGGCCCCAGACTCTACCCTTCTTCCATGGATGGGCGGGAGAATCAGGAGAGCCGTCGCTGTCGGAATCACCTAGATCGGCTTGACTGGCGCGACCGGCGGTGTTAGGCCTGAACATGTCGTAGACCCATTGTCGTAGCTGGCGATGCTTCTCCTTGCGCTTCCGACGGTCGTTGGCCATAGCCTTAGCCTCCTTTCTGAGAGTGCTGCCTGATTCCTTCATCATGATGCTTTCGGCGAAAGGCGTTAGCAAGGGAAATGCTTAATTGAGTTTCATTGTAAAGTGAACTTACTGTAGATGGAAGGGAGAGGCGCGTTGTCCTTGTGCTTTTTTTGTGAGAGATAGATGGTGATATCCCGATGAGAACAGTCGTTTTGTTTGAAGTTGTTTGGGGCTGACTGTAGTTCTCGAAAGATGATAAAGAGGTGATGGAGAAAAGGAAAGAGGTTAGGAAGCCCAGTTTTAAGTAGTGAGTCAGAGGGAATCCGGAATCAGTCTCGTATCCTGGGTGATTAGGACGTGACTACGTGGTGGGAGACGGGTTATTCTAATTGGAGAGAGGTTGCCCTGGAGTTATCACTATGTAGGGCTACCACCAAGGTATCTACTGATTTAGGGACTTTGGTACTTAGGTACGAGCCCTGTGCACTGTGGTTGAGCAAATTATTAGATAAGACTGTTGCCATAGGTAGTACCTAGGTAATGATAGAGGTGTCAACGGGTTGCCTGTCGACGGTTGATCATAGGAGGTACTGAAGTAGCTGGGTACGTTGAAATTCCGTGGAAGCCTTAAACCTCGGAAAGTGATTGGGTCCCTACGGTATTTCCCATCTCCGCCACGATTGAGATATCATTCTTAAGTGAATGTATAGGTAGGTAGGTACTTTATGTAGCTGATTTCGACGTATCCGGGGCTTCTCGAGACGCCTGTTGGAACATGATAACATGATAGGGCATATCATAGAGAAACCGTAAGAGCGCTAGACTTCGCAGCCAATAATAAATGAGGAAAGGAATAACAGATATAACTCTCTTCAATAGGTACCTGATTTTCAGGTATATATGGCACTTGCCTAGGGATACCCCCTTAGTTGTCCATGCACCTGTAGTAGGTGCTTATATAATTCTTGTGACAAGGTGATTCACCAAAAATGACACATACTAAGTAAGTGCTTTTCTAACGCCTATCCTTACAGCAATCACTTAGTAAGCCTCATAGTGTCAATTAGAAAACTTGTCTCTGTGACAAAATAGGGGCAACACCATTAACCATGATTTGCAGCTCCTGTTAGCCGTGAGCCATATTAGGGAAGGGGGGGCTTCGATCCCACTATGTCTACACGTAGGTACTAGGTATTTCTAGCGTGCTATCTACATTATGTACGAAATGATCTCGTCTGGGGTTGGGGAGGAATCAGGTAGTGACGCCAGAGGTAATGTTGAATGATATATCATATCAAATTGAGTCTTACTAAGCTAGAAACCACCTAAGGTAATAGTGAGTTGCCACTGCTGCTTCTTATGCGCGTTAAGAGTCTACTGGAGGGAGGCCAAACGAGTTGTCGAGTGGGTAGTGGTAAAATCAGCATGCTAGAAGAAGGAGAGCCTCATGATGGTGACCATTTTGACTCATGACCCCCCTCAGGTCTAAGGTCTAAGGGAGAGTGCAGCCCTCCATCCATAGACGTGTCTAGATAGCTTCTAAGCCTTAGGCCCCTCCTCCTGATGTCCCCGACACTGGCCCATATGGTTGTGAGAGTGATTTGGCTGTGAGATAAAGCGCGTAAGTGTCATTAGGTTGTCATAGCTTCTCTACTTCATTTCAAGATCACGAACATAGGCCGGATTGGGACAAGACCCAAGTTATATCTCCCATACGTTAACATAAATAGGCTACGTCATACGAGGTTAAAAGAATACAATCTCGAATCTATTGGTATCTTGATGCCCTAATCGTTATAAGGTTACAGAAGTACAACTGTCCTCGCTCAACAAATCAATGCCACCCTATGATATTAGCCGCCGGGGCAAACTGACGAAGCACCATGTGCTGACGGATCTGCTACTACTAATCAGACCCGCAAATCGAAGTGCTAATGCTAAAGTTAAATGATGTTCAAAGGATTCAAAAACGCCGAGGCGGTTCGGAGTTTAGTCAACCTGCGTCAATACGAGCAAACATTCGATGCACCAGGCCATCCACTCAAAGATACCCTCGATGAACCAGGTGACTCCGAAGATAAGCTCAACGCAGAGGATCAATCCTCTCACCGCCACACCAACGACAAAGTCGAGTCACGAGATTTTCTTGGTACGATTCTTGGCAACATTGACCTTGCCGCTGAGAATATCCGCTTGATGGTTGACGTGGTCCAGCATCTCGGTCTGCTCCTCGACCTCGCGATTGATGGCCTCCGCCATCTCGCGCTGCCTCCGGATAATCTTTGACAGCTCTTCCACGTCTTGGTCTTGCTCCTTCATCATTTGTCTCTGTAATTGCACAACCCCTTGGTTGTCCAATTCTCGTGTTCGCTCGGTCTCCGGCAAAGGAGCCCCTAGGACTCTTCCGCGTCCTTTCGGCCCATTCCCGATCAAGGCTGCCTTGTCAGCTGCCGAGGGCATACCTTTCTGGGACGCCTTCGCGGCCGCGGATACCGTCGTGCTCAGCTTCTCCAGGTCCTCCCTTTCGACCCGTGCAGCAGCGAGCAAATCTTTCCGCCGCCGAATCTCGCCCTCGCCTAATCTCTTTGCATCTTGCATCGCCCTCAATCCGTCCCCAAGGACCGCTAATAAGCCGCCAGCCTTGACTAATGCCTTCTTCGCAGCCGAGCCTGCCTCGAGAGCCGCCGAGTTGTCTGTCGCGCTATCTCTTCTCGCCAAGCACCGCCGCGCCTCTTGGAAGTCCCTCTTCATTTCTCCATGTAGGTCCAGCCACGTCCCCGGGTCTTGCGCAGCAGCGGCATTTGCAGCGTCCCTATTAGGGATGCCGTAACCTGCCCTCACGCTGGCTGCGCTGTTGCCGGTGCTGCTCATGCTCGGGAGGTTGAGGAAGGTGCGCCACGCCGGCGTGTCGCGCCATCGTCGATCGGGGGACTCTGCAATAGCCCGGAGGTAGGATTCTAGGCCACGCCGGCGGTCTTCGGTGAGTTCGGGTGATGAGACTGTCGATTTAAACCATGATTTCCCTGGTAAAGGGGCGGGCGGTGGAGCGCCGACTAAGGAGGTGAGGGTCTGATGTAGGGTGGCGAAGTCCGAGTACCGCTTCTGCACGACGAATGTTCGTAGAGGAAGGCGTAGTGTGATATTGTAGAGGGTGTACGGCTTCGAATTGTCCGCCGGCGTATGGAGCGATGTTGTCGGGATGGTGATCTCGGCCGGCGGTGCCATACCCCTAGACTTGAAGCAATTCCTGTTACGATTGGCGGGAATATGCTATGCTTTCCAGTGAGCCGTAAAATTTATTGAGTCTGCTTCAGGTCTTCAGAAAGGTAGTTGGTATGTCGTATGTTTACTGCTGTTGATGATGCAAATGGAATGGCGAGTACCAGGCAACAAGCTTTGAGCACCGGCGTTGTCGGTGGGGCGGTCTAGCCATTCGCAAATTGCATACATCTTCCAACGTGCATAATTATCTTTTCTAGCCGCATAATTGCTGACTCAGCTGTGATTTTAGCTTCAATATTGAAATCTTGGACCGCTACTTCTTTCTTCCAGCCACTCAATTTCGCCTGGAAATAATTGCAAGTCGTTACTGTCCTGACAGTGCGGACAAGTCTGCGACACTTTTGATTGTTATCCCTCGGCGGAGGATATTACCTTAACGAATTTTTCAAAGACAATGACGTAATCCGAGAACAGTAAGAATTGAGATCTCCAAGAAATCAATACCAAGCCAACACTTGATGACTAATTTCCAAATGGTGAATAGGAGTTTTCTAGTTAAAGACAAACTTACATTGTTCCTCGCGGAGATGAGCTGGATCGTAAACCCCTGGGTCAAATATGCGTAGCAAGCTGAACTCAGCAAATAACCTAGAATAGAAGTCGACTGATTATATAGGGTTTGAGCTGACCGAAGACAGTAGTGTCAAATCATACATGTATCAAGCGGACTCATGGGTACTTCGGTACGGATAGCTGCCTTAGCTTCGGGTGACAATGGCATACATGTATTGACTCCTTCCGAAAATCCCGGGTCTGAGTAATACGTTATAGAGGTACTTACTAAGATCATCATGTATCTAAGCCATCAGAATTTGATATTTTTGAATAGCCCGACATGATTTAGTAAACCCTGCGTTGATCGTAGCATATTATTTACTCCATTGCCCGCAAACAATTCTTCCTGGGTGTCAGATCACACCGACTTGGATATTTGAATGCAAGTCCTGAGCTTGCTAGAATATGCTGGTGTTGAGTAGTAGGTTAGGAGATTGTGATGTCATGCCGATATACTGAAGAGCTATTGTAGAGGTCCCACTATAGCTCTTAAGGCTGAAGCGGATATAACAATGAAAGCATTACGTTAATTGGATCGCGATATCGCGGACCGCTCCGCCTACGTGCTTGCTTAAACAGAAGGTCCAGAATTTCCTTTCCTAAGCTGGACGAGTATGATAAAACGTTACTTAGACAGTGTCCGCTTGACTCCCTATATTCCGCCGCATTCTTGCTTGATGGTTCATTTTTGTGCTCCTCGTCTAATATCTAGAACAATTTTGTAATATGTAGCTGACGGCAACACCGCTTGTTGAATCAGAATTCACCACGCATGATCGCGTGGTGGACTATGTACAGTAACGTTACTGTCGTATTCCAATACATGCGCAGCCTCAATATTGATTAAGAGTGGTCCAATCATCAACCTCTAGGAGTCATCAGCTCACCCAGTTTGGAATACCAAGTAACAGTTGCACAGAATCCCTAAGGCTGAGTGTTTATTGGTTACGAATATGGTTTTAACTTGCGGGAACTTACGGCGTAAAGTTGACCAGTCCGTCTCCTTCCAGAACGCCGGTACGATAGGACGCATAAGCGAGGATAAAAATAGGTACTGTGCAACACGAAAGTCGTAAATACCGCACAACCGAATAGCTCATTACCCACTATTTAAGCTAGACTTATAGGTCTGTCCAATCGGAGTCGAGGACCCTCCAGAAGGACCCTTTAGGGTCCATGAGCACCTGCGCTAGACAAACCCCGGCACTTGGGCGAGCGCATTTTCCCTTTCCAGCCTTCGCCAGCACTCTGACTCGCTGCTAGCTTCACAGCCCCTCAGTTAGAATACGAGATCTTGGCGGCCCAATGCAGTGTAGGATCGTCTACAGACGTCACAACCTGTCCGCTTTCGTTTTCTAGAACCCATCACCAGATCTTGTCTACACGAGACGAGCTGCCCACAACCGAAGACTATCACTTTATATAAATGCGAACGCTCCCTTTCATGTCGAATAGAGTTTTATGTAGATCATCGGACAATAGAATCCAAAGCCATCGACGAGCATATAATCAACTCATTCTAATCAACTAGCACCATCTCACACTATCACAATCTTAATACTATCTAATCCATAACGAACAACAATGCGCAGCTTCATCTCAACCATCGCTACTCTCCTGCCTCTGGCAGTTGCAGCGCCATTAGATCTTCACACCCGCGACAGCAACCCCGGCTGCCAAGCTGCTTCTTTCGGCGACTTCCAATGGACAGTTGAGAACTTCGACTATCACGCATCTTACATCTTCACAACCCCCGCTCACCAGAATTCATATGGCTATGTCAACTTTAACCTCACCAACCCCGCGCTCGAGTACCAGGCTATCTGCAGCGCTACCAGCAACCAACTATCCGACTTTTTCTACGGTACCATGGCATACAAATGCACAGTACCTGATGGTTCCACAACAGAGACCACCTTTGATTTCAGCCGGCCAAGCGGAGTGTTGAACGTCAATCAAACTTGGACCTGCAGCGACACAGACCCTCAATACCCGTAAGTTGCGGTCTGCCAACAATTTGAATCATACGGATGCTAACAGTTTCACAGTACCACAATCCACGCTTACGGAACCGCCAACCTGACTCTGTCTTGCACTGACGAAACGTGGATTAACCCGAACTGGACTATGGGCCAGATTTACTCAGACCGGGATGTTGAGTGCACACCCGTCACGATTCCTCTGAAGCCTTACAAGATGACAGCCGTCGCATAAGGCACCTCTTGAAAGTTTTAATGAGTTTTGAGCCACGAGGAATAGGAATTTGGGTAAAGGGGCACGATCATGATGTTATGATATTATGCTATCATAGATACATAATGGCAACATGCCACCGATATAGACACTTAATTATAATAAGAAACATAATCGCCCACTTACAAAATTCCCGCTATAACATTTTCATTTATACATTTAACCACTGTAGATTTCGTCGTGGTGCCAGGACTAGGCTATATCAGGGCATAGGGTTCGACGGGGCAACTTGAAGAGGAGCTTTTCGAACAGATTCCCGCAGTAAACGCTGAGATGCGTATCTGGGAGCCGTATCGTGGTGAAAGCTGCCCTAGATGTCCCATTCCAAGACCTGTCAAACCTTGCGTGAAGCAAGGGGTGAGTCTATAGCACGGGCCCGGCCGCTTGTCCTAAGTTCGAACGGTATACGGTGGGCCATGATGCATGACGCAATATTTAAGCTTAATTACCTAGGGATACTAGCTTAGTCATCCTAGGGACACTCTTCAGGATATTATACTATAGTAATATCAACTGCATACTTAAGGGCTTTCCAAAAGGTTTCCAAATGTCTTGTCAGTAAAAGGCTGGACACTTACCATAGGTATATTTGACACTGGTTCTTTATTACAAGTACAAAGAAGTATCACATATAAAGGTAATATTTAAACACTGTGTTAAACTCTCGGAGACTTAAACGCAGTCTCCTAGTATATAAAGTATGATCCTCTAGCTCTAGCAGTATTTTCAATCACATTCACACTTAACACATATATATAATTAAAAAGGAGCAAATCAATAAGGACACATAGTATTCATTTTAGCCAATAGGCCAATCTACTCAACTATGAAACCTTAAGGTCTACATATTGCCATTCTCTATGGCGAATGCCAATCTATTTACTTACCGTTTCTCGTAGAAAATACGGTAGTTGGGACCGACTATTTCCGTTCCCATCATAGCCATGCTTAGCTCTAGAGCCGTAGCAGCATCGCCTTCTTGCTGATTAACGTCAGCGCCATGTGGATGATCCTCAAACAGGAACATCTCGTCACGTATTTGCCCGTGCACGAGTGTAGAAGTCTCCGCAAAAGCTGGCGAAGACTCTCGCTCTGGCTGCCCGGCTACGTCGGGAATCGAAGCCGTTTTTTGAGGCGGTGTCGGTGGACGCGACGCACTCACAAATTCATTATCACCAGCCGGCAAGGAGGCGTAATACCTGCAATATGCCTTGAGCTTCTGCCGGGTCTCGGGAGAGAGATGTCGGAAGTTCCTTAGGACCCACTCCAGCGGCATTTTCAAGACTGCTACGGAGTCAAATCCGTGGATATGTTGCTGGAGCAGCTCTTTGATAGCGTCATTATACTCTTCGTGAGGAGAGGGAATGGATGCTGTACTTTTAGACATGTGGCCCTCCATTTCTGTACTGCCTGATTGTTCGATTATAGTGGTGAATTTTGGATTTTGGATATTGTTTAGGTTGTTTCTATGCAGAATGCTGCAGGTATGAGGGGATTCGGAAAAGACTCGGCGGATATCTGGATATATATATATTTTTCATCACAGCTCGGAACAATATGTTGTTCATACACATGTATTTAGTTAGCAAACGACAAGGGGTTTCCGATGGTACTTCTCCGAATACAGAATCAGTTTACTACCGGACAATATCCTTATTTAATAACAACTTAGATACGAAATCTGAAAGTTGTTAATGCATCGTATTAACAGGGTTCAATGATTTTTGATATAGTTATAGCTTCATAAGAAACCCGCCAACAACTCATAGAACGTTCATCTTCCAAGGAGCCGTCATCTATATTAGACGCTACGTTGTATACTAGACATTACAGATTATCCTAAGTTCTGCACCTAGGTAGGTATCCAGGCCGGAGTAATGGTCTAAATGGGTGGATCTGACGGACCTCGCGGACAATATCAGATTTTCGGAAATATATGTGGCTAATCCCCTATACCTACAATTGCCGCCTCTATCTTAATCTACTCGTCGGGTACTGACAGAAACACTTTACTTCCCTTAAACAATGCACAATCTAGCATGGTAAGCAGTTGTTCAGTGGTTTATATTAACATAGCCTAACAACGCTACCACAATGCGAATTGCCACTTACGCCAACTTCTGTTTCATCATATACCTCCGGCCAGCAGTTGCCGATGCGCATAGGTCGGGATACCTAATTAACGCCGTGCGCATACGCAGGATCCTTAGAAAAAAAGAAGTTAATCGCAGCTAGTAGCGTTGTGGCAATTATCTCCACTTCCTTCTTCTTCACAGTATACGGAGGCGCTAGTATTATATGGTCTCCACGTCTGCCATCCACAGTACCGGTTCCGGGATAAACAGTCATGTTGAAGGGGGTTGAGAGGATCAAGTCGCGAAGTTGATAGGCAATGTTGAAGTCGAAGGGCTCTTTAGTTGCTTTCTCCTTCACAAATTCAATACCCCAGAAAAGACCTCGTCCTCGAATGTCTCCGACGTTTGGGTGACTACCTAGGTAATCTTTCAAAAGATTGCCCAAATACTCTCCTTGTATGGAAACTTTTTCCAACAATTTGTCTTCTCGGATGATCTTCTGGACTTCGAGAGCAGCGGCCGCTTGGACTGGCATGGCTTGGTAAGTCATGCCATGGACGAACTCTCCGCTCCCCTGCATAATAACGTTGACGATTTTTGCCGATACCATCATGGCCGCGATGGGCTGATAGCCACCACCAAGTCCCTTGGCGTTGGTTTGTATGTCAGGTATCACGTCTTCTGCTTGCCATGCGTGAAGAGTACCCGTTCTGCCCATCCCACACATGACCTCGTCCAATATGAAAAGTGCGCCATATTTATGGCATACCTTCTGCAAGGCTTTAAAATAGCCGGGTACAGAAGGTACACAACCAAGCGCGGCGCCGACGACAGGCTCTGCGATGAAGGCGATGACTGTATTTGGCCCCAAGTCTTGAAACTTCTTCTCGAGCTCTGCGGCTTTTCTAACCACGAAGTCGGCGTCGGATTCCCCTTTCATCCGTTGGCGGTAGGGATAGCATGCTGAAATCTGGTGGACATTCTCCGTGAGGAATGGAAGATAAGGTTGTCGGCGGGCAATATGTCCGGAAACGCTCAAAGCACCAATAGTATTTCCATGGTAGGAACCTTCTCGTGTAATGAAGTTTACACGGGCAACTTCCGGTGGATTCTTTTCCAAAAAGAACTGTCGAGATAATTTGATGGCTGCTTCCATTGCCTCGGATCCCGAGCCAGTTAAGTACACCCTGGCCATTTTCCCATCGGTTCCTTGGATAAGCTCCTTACACAGACGATTGACCACATCGCTACCCCAAAAGGAGGATGCTAGGTACGGTGTGCCAGTAGCATTGAGTTGATCGGTGATGGCTTTGATCACTCTTTTGTTTCCGTGCCCGATACAAGAGACGGCTGCCCCAGAGCAGCCGTCGAATACCTCTCGCCCGTCGTCTGTAGTAAGATAATGACCCTCTCCACGCACGATCTCAGGGTAGACTTTGTGAAGATGACGATGGAAGGTATACTCCGAATCCGACCCCATCATTTAGGTGAACTTAGTGGCGTGGGACGATAAACAAAGGATTTGATGGCACGGAAGAAGTATGTTGGTGTTGATTGCCGCGGTAGAGGGCAGGGTCCTTTGTTGATAAAATTAATAATGAAGGTGATTGATAGTATTGCAATGGATGGTGGGAAGCCTAAAAAATTAGAAATATATACAGAGTCATTTAACCTAGCTACCTCGCCTACCTTACCTACCTGGCACCTAATGAATAACCGATAAATTCACTCATAATCATATCTCTAACAGAAACCTACTGTGTTTAGTACCGTATATCTACCCAGTCACGCTTTTCTCCTAACCTTTTTCTTTGTTAAAGAGACCGCACTGATAAGTATCTAGGTAAGCTTTTCAATATTCCCACTATCGAATCTCGGTCCCAGGGGCAGCTTAGTGACTCTCTATGGTTAGTGTTATAATACTCAGGTAGAGCGTAAGCCTCGCTAGTCAGATTTCAAACACAACTGCTTAGTCTGTTTATCAGTCAATGTGAGCCAGGCGGACCAGTTAGCCAAGATAATGACGGTCATCCAGTTAAATTCAGGGTGTGTGCAAAGATATGTGACATGTGGGGATTGTAAGGCTGTGCCTATTGAGAAAGGAGTGACTAGGAGGTCGTAGACAATACAATCTCTTTCTAGCACCCCATCAATACGTATCACGCAGCGCCATAAAACAACCAGGTTGCCGAAATACCATGCATTATTATATATTATGGTTATGGAACCCATCCAATTTCCTCAATTGGCCATCGAATCCATAGTCGATATCCTTCGTCTAAAACATTGTATATTCTCTCAACTAAATGAACTCCCCAGCCCTCGATCCACCAACCGAAGTCTAAGCGTTGAAGCAGGACACAGAAGAAAGAAAGCACACACAATGCTTCGTTGTCACGGTCCTTGAGCAGGTTCACGAAGTTGTCACTAATCTTGAAGAGCCACATAAAAGCCGCTCTAAGCCGTTGGTCATCCGTGAAGTTGCCGCCGTAGAAGAAAGCGAAGCCACGCCTCAACTCGTCGATCGCATGGCAAAGATCTTCTAATTTTTGTGGGTCTTTCACGTATGTCCTGATGGTGCCCTCGAGTTCCTTGAGGCCTTCGTGCTCTGGCGGTATACTCGTTTCCCAGATCTCGTTCATCTGCTTTCCGGAGTTGAAGATGAAGCCCAAGGACATTATCGAGTGTATTACTTCGCCATTTAGTTGTATGACACTGCGCATGCCCCTGAAAAGAAACAGCCACTCGGGCATGACTCCGTTAGAGATAATAAGGAGGTTATCTGATTCTTTGGGGCTGCCAAAGGCAATGTAAGTTGTGAGCATGCTGAAGAAGAACATTGGGACTGAATCGTCGGAGTTGAGGTTATTAAGTACAGGCAGAGCCATCGACGACGATGCATTGTGGTGAACCATCGCCTGTTCGATGAGGACATCTCTTCGCTGAGGCTTGAACCGGGCAAGGTGTAAGGCCGCTAGTGAGAGGATGGCCTCTAGCACGTATGGATAAGAGAATCCTAAGCGGGGAACATTCACTCGCCAGAAGTTACGGACCATGGGCTCGGCGGAGAACGTGAAGCACGTTGAAGTAGTAAAGTGATGGAGGAGTTCAAGGTCGAGACCGCTAAACCAACCAGCCGGTGTAGATTGCTGGTGTAACGAAGCGGCCGCCGGGGACGTGACTTGACTCCTACCGGGAGTATGTCCCGTACTGCTCTCGACAGTCTGGGGACTGGGGGTCGGCTGCTGAGCTGAGACATTGAAATCGCAGCTGATCCCTCGCCTATCGTCCAATCAGCACACCGGCGATCTACTAGAGGGAGAGGACAATCAATTCGAATCCCACCTTACACAGTTCCGACAGGATGGTCGAGTCTCGTCGCACTATAAGAGGGCCATTAGAAATATGGAAGCGAACACACACGTCATTGGCGATCAGACAAACCCACCTTCACTTTTCTAGATTTACATACTCGGCATCCTGTCCGAGTTTTCGCATGCGGTCTTCGGGTAGGCTTTGAGGGCGGTGAAGCCATGTCGGATCGCTGTACGAAGTATTGTTAGTAAGATAAATCGCTGGAGACTGAGGGAGCTAGGTTATAAGATTCGAAGTAGATTCTCGGAAACGCGTGGCGATTACGAGTCATTGAGGCTGGAGTCTAGGAATGTACCAGGCTACGGATACGACAATCCTAGACGCACCTTCGGACTCGTATTCGTAGCGAACCGAGCTACGACGAGTTCGCACACCAAATCCACTTATCTTAAGTACCGGATTCCTTAAAAAGACTCTGTACCTGCGTCCATAAAGTTCATGTCATCAAGCTTCATCAAAACTGTGCATTCTCAATTGAAAAGGACTGCTGAAAGTGAAGCTCGGCTACGAGGAAGTGGAAATTTGAGCAACACCCTCATTAATAAATGTTATTGAATAAGTCGTGAGAATCGGAAATGAAGATACAACTCAGACATGACGCGTTCTCCAGCGGATAACAGTGGGCCCTGGCACATTCAAGTGCCGTTGGCTGGCTGGGTATACAAGGTACCGTTGAAAGATGTTCGTGAGCGCGTCAATAGACAGGTGGAATCCATCGGGGCTAGTTTTCTTGGTCGCATTGGTCTGTCCCGTCTGGACCAAGTCGGAATACCAGTCAACCACGTTTAACGTGACGGTCGGGTTTCGGGTCGTAACATTCTCCGTGCCGTCAAGGAAAGTGAGTCCGTCGTCCGAGAAGTTCGTGTAAGTCACAGCAACAGACTCTATAGTTGTGGCATCGGCATTTGGTAGAATGGTGACTTGAGCTGAGCCTGCGACCGCACCTTGCAATGTGTAGGTGCCGCTTGGGACAGCTAGTGGCGGCGGAGGAACATACCCAGGCTCATAAGGGGTAGCCCAGGGGATGGTATCACTTAGTGGCTCGACAGACGGTATTGGTATCGGTTTACGGGAGGTGAAGTGGGCGACCATCGCCCGCTCCGTCCGACCGCCTGGTTCGGTTGAGTTAGGACAAGGAAGCGGATTCTGTCCACCGCAAGCCGGCGAGACGACTAGCGCCTGATAATATACTAAGCGCGTGGCATCAAGAGAGAATCTGGGGTCGGCTCTTCCGTTCCAATTAGGGTCGTTAATGCTACCGGGACTTCCATCACCTGCCTCGTTGATTCGCTGCCCGTAATAATTGCCACGATCGCCATATCGATCAAGAAGATACGGCTGAAAGAATCGGCGGTCACCATTATTTCGAGTTGAGGATGCTGCTGTGGTGGAGACCAGGTCCGTGAGAGGTGGCACGTTTCGCATGCCAGCCATGAACATTTGCCGGTTACTGCCTCGAGTATCCATGATTGCTATCCACTCATCGTCTGCCGAGATGTCGATAGGATCGCAATACTCAGGGTGGCTCGTGAGCCTACGGACATCACCTGTTACTAGGTCGACAGCAAAGACGTCGATGTTTGAAGATTCTCGCGAGTACCCGATGTAAGTGGCCTCCTTGCCGCTTCCACTGAAGCCCCGGAATTCGCCTACAGTGATAGCTTCGGTGTTTATACGAAGCTGATTTCCATCGATGAGGAGAGGCTGGCTCTTCGTGCCATTCGCCAGCAATATGTTCACATTGGCCAAGTCATAGCGGGGAGCCATCGGCAAGCCTGTGGCGGGCGAAGGGTTGAACACAAGCCGACCAACATAGCCATTTTGGCCCAACTTTCCAGCTATCGCTGTAAATGAGTTGAAACCCTAATGGGTGTTATCGGGGTGGAGACGCAGTTCTCGAATGCTACCGCCTTCTCCTGCCCCGTCGATGGCGGTGTTCCAACGGATAGGGTATATGTGCGTTGATTCCGGGCTACATTGCTCGCTACTCAGGTCAAATTCACCGCAGTCGATAATATTAGTGCCAGCTAGGATGCGTTTTCCGTCGCGGAACGCCTGAGGATAATCTAGAGTATCAGCGCGGCCCTCAGCGTTACCTGGAGGTACTCCACATGTAATGCATTTGAACGGGCTGCCATTCGGGAAAGAGGCCCCATCCGACTTGATAAGTATTATTTGGTCGCCGGTGTAGATGTCATCTGGATCAAGGGCACCAGTGTAGTTGACGCGAGCAATGACATGGTTGCCATCAGGTAGAAAACTCCCTATCTGAACTAGCCCTCCGCGTTGGAGGATACATCCCGTACCAAGGGGATTGACTTCTGCGGTACACAAATCTCCTACAGCGCTTAAAACAGGCGGGAGCGGCAACTCAGTGATCTCGATAGGCTCCGGATCAGGAGGCGGGGGAATATCTGCTGTCGAAAGGACTGCGATTGCCATCGTGCGCAGAAATATGAAGAACGCTTTCATGAGAAACATTGTTAATGTGGAGAAAAAGCCGACAGCCTCAGATATGCAGCATACCTTGGACTTGCCATCGAACTGAAGACTTAAAAGCTATTTATGACCTGTACAGAGAGCATCATCCTCACCTAAAGAAATTCTATTCGAGCTCTTTCGCATGCGAAATGCGAAAGCACGACTCGCTTCATCGCATCGATGGAACCTCCCATTACAACTGCTGAATTGATAACTCCGGGCTCTTTGCAAGGGTTGAAGATTCAAGGACCGTAGATCCAAACCCTTCCAAGCTGGAGGCGCTGTGGGTTGTCCGAGAAGTACGAGATTCCAATCCGATTCACTCTAACGCGAATCGTATAAGATCAACATCAACATCTTCAACGAACGAGGGGAAATCTGAACTAGCTAACTATCCGTAAACCATAACTCTTGATAATTGCATTAGGCGTTTTAAAGCCGGAGTGCCCAATACTTGAAGGCATTTCAAGGATAGAACAGATTCCTACATAGAATCTTAAACGATGAATACTCGAGACATCTAGTCCTTTTTTATAGATACTCTCTCAAGCATAGGCGAAAATACATGCCTGACTTTACCGTTGCGCTAGCATTAATTTATGTGAGGCCATACTTATAGCTAACGCGCTTCGTTGTCTGGAAACGGTCTCTTAGCAGGTCTCTACCCCAGACCGTCAAGGCCACAAAAAGCCCGTAGCACCACAACATGAGGACCGCAATCCTACCTGAAGATATCTATACTAGCCCCTAAATGTGGATATGTGCCCTTGACCATGAATGTACGAGCCCTGTACGAGGACTTCGGATGCGACCGTTACGTAGACGTCTCAGACCAAGACTTGAGGCCGTACATGTAAATGAGGTTCAGAATATATATCTTCGCGATATGTTGCTGTCGAGACTTGTCATAAGCGTATCTTCAAGTCAAAGTCAACCTCCGGGACGCTCTACTACTTCTACATAGGTCGCTAACATAACTCTCGCTTCAATACGAAGACGGAACTTGAGAACCGCGACGCCAAAAGAGAATCCTTATCAAACATGAGTTTATCTGTATACTTTGACGGCCGCTTCAAATTTCGCGTACACATCGTCCAGCTATCATTAATAACATTAGTCATCATCTTGTCTATCGCGCGCATTGCAATGGGAGCGCCGCAACGGGCACACACAATGGGAATCGCCATAGTGGGTTCACCTACCGCCAATTAGGAGAACATTTGGGCTGACTTTAACACCACCGCCTAGGGCTTGAAATCCGTCGTTTTTATTCTCTACCAAGTCCTCACAGAGCACGCCCAAAAGTATCAAAAATGGGCTAATAAAAAGACAAATTTGATCCTCAATTGCGTGGACATACCGTTCTGGGCGGTGTTGATGGGCTTGTTGCTGTCAACGAATGGGCGGGCTTGTGTTGGTGGCGCTTGTGCTGTTAGCTGGATCATGGCGTTGTTGGCGATCGCTTTATTGTGAGTTGGGACCTCACTTCTCCAATCTGACCCGCGAATACTAATATAAATGCTCCTTGATAGTATTCTTACCTTCTGGGCTGCGGTCACATCTTATTTCGAGTATCGATACTTTGGCTTGAAACCCGTCAAAACCGCCCCAGATACCAGCTATGTATGATGCAACTAGAGAATGCACTGGTGATAGATCTATAAATGCTATACTAGTGGACACCGAGCAACTCGGTTGTAGGTATACATAGGTAGATAGATACATAGACGGGAGGGGTATCGAGAATGAAGTGGCGGCGGTGTAAGTATGTGTACATGTATATGGCTCCGATACGAGAGCAAGCAAGTAGATGCCGTTTAGATTTTCCGTTGCTTGACATAGACCAGAAGAGGCGGCTTCTCCCAAAGTCCGAAAATCCTCTGCACATGCCAGTTGCTGCATTTCGCATCTAGAGCCAGATCAAAGTTCCACAGGACCCTGGCCATAATCAAGCGCATCTCATGATACGCAAGATTCCTCCCGATGCAATCGCGCGGTCCAAAGCTGAACGGGCGATGAACATCGCGGCGATCGTTAAAGAATGGGGATTCTGGGTTCGTGGTTGACTCAGGCAACCACCTCTCTGGGATGAATTCTCGCGCCCGGTGGAAGTTAAGTTCTGAGTGATAGGCTGAGAGATGGTGGACGCCAACGACAGTCTGTGAAACGGTGTTAAACACGGAGTGTGTGCATGTAGGTTAGCGGGCTGATTCTTACCTTTTCGGGAACTGTGACCCCCGCGATGCGCACGGGAGGGCCCTGAGGGACTGAGCGGGCTAGACGCAGCGGGACAGGAGGGAAAAGGCGCAAAGCCTCCTCAAGACAGGCCATCATATACGGGAGTCTAGCACTCACTTCCTTGAACGTAATAGCTTCCTCCGACTCGAATGCATTACGGACTTCTTCCGTAGCCTTCTTCAGCGCATGCGGAGTCTTGAGCATCCAGTACGTTGCCCCGCTCAGGAGTGTCGCCGTGGTCTCTGATCCGGCAACCATGAGTAGATCACTGTTGGAGATCAATTCAGCGTCGGTCAACTCGTGGGCCTGGCCGCGAGACCGCATTATATAGTCCATAAAGTCGCCACGGTCGGCCTGTTTCCTATGGTAAATACGGTTGTTGACGAGCTTGGCGACGAGCGCGTGGTGATTGGCTTGCGAGTTGCGAATCTTGGAGCCAGCAGCCAGCTTAAAGACCATGCCTATGATAGGAGACACACCGATAAGGACCATTATAGGCATGAACCTCATTAGCTTCGAGATATTATCAATCCATGCGTTGGACTTGCCCTCCGCCAGGCCTTGCAAGGGCGTGCCGAATGCCAAGTCTGCGATCAGGTCGAAGGTGGTGAAATTGTACCATCGGACCATGTCAGTTGCCTTGCCAGTCTGCGCCACTTCTCGCAACCGCTCTACCAACAAGTCGACATAGACTCTAATAAGCGGCTCCTGCTGCGACAGGGCTTTATCGGAGAAGGCAGGCAACATCGCCCTTCGGAATCGGAAGTGGTCTGAAGCGTTGGCGGAAATGATTTTCTTCGGATCCATGGCGATTCCCTTCGGGTAGGACTTGGGGAACTCGGCATGGCCATGGCCGTATATATCTTTCCACGCCTGAGGGCTGATGAAGGAGACCTGGCTTGGTCCCATTCGAATGGCCTCGCCATACTTGTCATGGGCATCGCGGACCTGAAACTCTGCCGCTCCCTTTACCATACCAAGATTTCTCGTAACGGGGAATGCGATCCATAGTGGTGGGCCGGGGATATGTCGGAGAGGGTGGAAATAAATATTATATACAGCGCGAAGACATTGATAAGCAACGAATATAAGAGCGGCAGTGAGAGCCAGACGCAGTATATCATGCGTGTTGAGCGAGCCGCCGATTTGTTGTAAAATGCCTCCCATCGTGAGAATCGTCACGTTTCAGGTTGCCATTCGAGACGACGCATAACCGATGATAAAGACGTTGCGATAACAGGTATATATATTCCCGGTACATACGGAAAGGATTTATGCACCTAGCCGCTGGAGAGTGGCTCCCCATCCCACTCCCCTGCTCTCCTGACTGGTAATGTTCTTCTGGTCATTGGTTGTTGCCTTACGGCACAGAGACGAAACGTAATCGGAAACTTCGCAGTTAAAGCCACACTTGCGCTAAGGGAATGCGGAACGAATAGTCCTGTTGGTTTGCTGGACGTCAAAATGTTAAACATATAATTGTCAGAATATCAATCATCCGATTTTTCAAGTTACGCGAAAGAAACCCCATGCAGCTGATCCGTCGATGACATCGCAGTGCTAGCCAGGGGGCATATGAACGACATACGATTAAAACCCACATACGCAATAGATAGGTACAAACGTGTTAGATCGACTGCTCGTATTCTCGTATTCGCGTACTAGAGCCGTCCACAAATTTAAGGCTGCCGTGGGGTTCGCACACTAGGATAGACCCCTGATGTTCTCACGAAAATTGAAGCTTAGTTAGGACTTATTATTAGTGTAGATATCTGTTGCTGCAAGAAACCAACAGGCGCCTAGGCAGTTAGATTTCGCTAAGCGCCTTTTGTAATAATCACAATCCTGAATTTGATATCTCATGAAAACCTCAACTCCACAGCCTTCCATTCCTCTATCGAATACCTCGATAAGTGGTATTCTTCACACGTATTTCCCAACACGTCATCCCCCTTAACACTCCGGAGCTCTACTATATAGGGGCTCCGCCTACTTCAGAGTCCGAGTCAGAGTTCCAATCCTCAGAAACTTCTGGATCCGAATCCGAAACCACTTCCGCCTTGTTGAGGTTAGTCGAATCTTCCCCGCGCCGTGGCCATGGCGAATCATCCCAGTAGGGACAAAGGTGTTCCCGTCCTTTCCAAAGGAATTCGAAATCATTCCGGCTATAACGAGAGTTGTATATTGCAATCCGAGGGCAGTCTTGTGTGCGAAACTCAGAAATTTCGCGCCCAGAGCTTTGCAAGACTGAATCCCAGAGGTCTCCGACACAGCTTCCCATTAAACTCGCTCTGCCTGCATCATAGGCATAATCAGAAACCGAGTCTCCATTCGAATCGCAAGCCTGAGGGTCGGCCCCCCTCTCAATGAGCATCTCGAGGGTTTTAAATGCCCTCATGAATTGCTTCTTCCGACGATGTTCATGACTATCTATAAACAGCGGCGGCTTTTTAAAATAGAGGTGTAGACACGTCCTGAATTCCGGATCTCGTGCATGTATATCCGCCCCTAAATTGAGAAGTTCCTTATAACCCTCTAAATTATCACCCAACCCGTGTCGGAGTAAGAATAGTAATAGCGGCACGCCTTTTTCGGTAAAAGTCTTGATTGAGGCTGCATAGCCTGTTAACTCCGGATTCCATGCTAAACGTTTAAGTTCCTGAGAAAATAACTACGAGTAAGTACTATTCAATTTTACTTTTGGGGTGATACGAACAGGGCTACCAAGAATAGAGGCCATACTTAGAAATGAGCCTAATTCGCCAACATCTAAGGTTGGATCAGCACCTGCTTCTAAGAGTATCCGGCAAAAAGATTGAATTCTGAGGAATGTATCGATGTCGTCCGGTCTGCTCACCATACATCCAACAGACAATTGTAACGCGCACCTAAAAAGATCGATCAAATTCTGTTTCAATGTGGTTAGTCTTAAAGCTCTTACCATGGATGTCGTGTCACATTAGTATCGGTGTTAGTATCGGTGTAGGGGTCACCCCATATCACATGATCAACATCTAGGCCATTTTCTAGCAAATATTTGCAGACTGTAGGTTGAAGCATTGAGTACTGTAATATCCTTAGCATATGCGCTTTGCGAACCTGGCTTCGAAGCAGAACGCAGCTACTCACTGATAATAAGGATGCCCCATCCTCATCATGGTCTCGAAGAGAGGCCTCACCATCTCGCAACATCCGCTGAAGTTCGTGCAAGTCCCCATCTAACACCACTTTAAACACGCGTGATTCAGGGGGCAAAACCCGGTTTACGGCGAGCCGTGAAATCGATGATACAGCCCCTCGCTCTATCTCGCGCTGGAAGGTAGAACCGACTAACATGTGAAACCTGCGTGGGTCGTCTGGCAAGAATGTACAAGAGATCGTATAGTCGGAATGTGCATCCTCTGACAGATCACGGCCAGGGTTGACGGCCTTCTTTGACCATTTGCAGTGATCAAACATAAGAGCCAATGTCCCAACCTTCATACGTATTTCTTGGTAGCCACGAATTCGCTTCATGACTTTATCCGACGAACACTTCCGGATAGTGACTGTCGAGGGGTTAGTGCGAGTTGTTTAAGGGTTAGAGTATAAGGAGGGGGCGTTCCTCCTTGATTGACAGCAATCCTATACTGGTCAAATGCGCGCTCAAACCGTCTCGATATTCTCTTGAATTCCTCCTTACTACTCTCCCCAGGCTTGGAGTGCGTTGTATTCCAGTTAATCACTTGTCCTCGTTCAGACGCAGACTGCAGGATCGTCTGTAGATTTTGAATGATGCCCCGAGACTCTTCATTGTCATCAGAGTAAGTATCTATAATTCGCCCTTTATCGTGTACCAAGTCGCAAAGCCGGTCAATACTATCGATCAACTCGGTATCCTCGTCTGTTGTCTCTTGATTACGACTTTCTGATGGAGAAGCTGGTGATAGTATTGATTCCGCGCAACTAGACTCAGCCGCGTAGGCTTGATTTGGTTGAGTAGAAGTGATGATTAATCCTTTGATCTCCTGGAGTAGATCCAGCATGGATTGGCCCTGGGGTTGCGACATAGAAGTAAGCGCGGCAATACTCCCATGTAGGGTGTCTAAACCGGTGCGAATTGTCTCTGATTGTGTGTTTAGTGCATCAGAGATACCCTGTCTCAAGCTAGAGAAGTTCGTCTCCTGCACACAAGTTTGTGTTTGGACGGTTTCGCTCAACGCTCCAATCGTCTGTTCGAATTGGACATGGTCGTGTCTCAACTCGTGCACGATATTGCTAAAGCCGGAGTTAGGACTGAACTTTAATAAATCTGTCAGGAATGGTAACCAGCCTTGATGTTCCCTGAAGTCTTAGATTCAGAGTCGTAACGTGCCCTATCAACTGGGTATTGAAGCGCTCTAAGTCCTTCTCGCTGAGGAAGCATTTCAACCTCCTCCATAACCGCCCAGACTGACGCTCTATCGAAGAAATCTGCAATTTTTCAATCCATGACGCTGCCAACTCGAGATCCTCGCGGCAGATTCTTAGGTGCCCTAATAGACTGACGTCTTCGGCAGAAACACGGGACTCTTTTATATTCTCCAATATCCAGCATAGCTGATTGACGGTGTTTGCGACCTGTTTGACTATCTGAGGTCCGTCTTTTATCGCTGAGAGCGTCTCGTACGCAGTCTTCGCAGATTTCAACGCGAAAAGGACGAAAGCAAGAAGATTCGCGCCAGCACCGATGGCTTCCATCGTAAATGGAGATGCGGCTCCGTGGGGTAGTTGATCTGACACACGTATAGAGGTAACAAAGAGACTATATAGACTTGTTATCGAGCTCAGTGCAAATGCCTAAGATAAACACGGCGATCAGCTTTCAAAAGAGTCATAGAATAGAAGGGGAGGGAGGGCGACAACCCAACAGTCGGGTCGAAGCAAGATAAGGCTCTGGAGGTCAGACTCGAAATCTGCCTTGGGATGGGGAGGTTGTGGCAGTGCTCTATTCTGCATTACCTTCATCCCCCCCTCTAACAAAGCAAATATTTGGCCGCCTATGAAAATCAAAGACTGCTCAGATCGTTCTACATGGAGGTAATGTTGTCATTGGGATCTTCTCTGAAGTATTCCAAGTGTGTTTCGTTAGATTACAGGCTTATTTTAAGGTTGTATTTTCGAGGTGGGGAGAATAATGTGGCTTTGGCTAACTGTTACACAGGCTTGACGGCTTGTCATGTTCCTGGAAGGCTGAAGAGGGGGTGGCGTACTCGGACGCCGTACATCATCTTACCATAGTCTATCGGAGTTTAGAAATACGAAGGAAACAGTGCAGTTACATGATAGTTGAGAGTATTAATTTATTGATCAAGTATCTGCTGAGCGCCTCGTGCGCCCTGGATGCCTCAGTTGACGGCGTTCTGTATGAGAAGTTCGGATTATAACGTCGAGGGTGCAGATCTCGGGTCAAGCCATAGCCAATAAGATTGTCTCTCAGTAAGTTTCCACCCTTTGTGGCATCTTATCTTCGGCCTGCGGCGCCTGCTAATGGCTTTAAGTACGGGATTAACCGTACTCCCAATTTGGGCGGTAGTCGATGATCGTGCAAGTAGGTTGTGGAGCAAATAGCTGCTTCCAGTCTCTCAATCGTTTCCTCCTCCCGTCATGATGCCGCCTTTGAATCCTGCGACTTCTTCCACGCGCGGACCGCAGCCGCGGAAACGTTCTTCGCGTCTACCTATAACCACATTCTCGTTAGCTTCGTTCACCTAGCTGGTTCTGCTAGGTAGCCAGACCAGCCTAAGAATAGTGGGCAAACATACCCATGAACTAGGCCAGCTAACTCCCGTGCGCGGATCTTGACCTTCCCAGTCGACAAGGTAGGAGATGCGACCGTTTTGGTTCAGTGTCTCTGCAATGATGGAGCGCAACGGGTGCCAGTTTTTGCGAGACGTGGGGATGCCGTTGGTGTCGACCTCCTCCGTCGCCGCGGCGTGTCCATGTCTGTCAGGTGTTGTTGTAGCAGCAGGGAGTGGTGAGGTCGAGGAGGGGGGTGTTGTGGACGTTAAAGGCGTGATTGCTGGCGTAGGGGGGATTGACGACGCCGAAGCCGGAGTCGAGGTCGAATTAGACGGTGATGTTAGTGTTGGCGACGGGGAAGTCAGAGCAGTGACGTCGCGAAGGCTTTCCTGGATTGCTAGGCGTAGCGAGCTTCTCTGAGCGTGCGCATGTCGGGGGAGAACTTGCCTCGCCTTGGGGGCGGGCCCGAGTGCGACAGGCTTCTGCGGTGCGACGGGCTTCGGCGGGTTAGTAGGCGCCATGGCAGCGGCGGCGCTAGTGGTGATGATGTCACTAGTTGAGCTTCGTCAGAGAACGTCGCGAGAAATCGAATTGGCGTAATGGGATATTCGGGGACGAGACGAATCCTCGCGACGATACCGGCCTGGAAATTGTGCGGTGGAGGACTGAGGAAAGTTAGCAGCGGAAAAGAACAGGACACCGCAAAATCCCAAAAGAAGAAGCCCACAGCATTCGCGATTACTAGGGAAGTCGCGGAAGCAGATGGGCTATCCACTTTGAGATCGCGGACGGCCGAGGTATGCACCTAGGTAACCTTATCATAGGGGGTGGGATTCGCAAACTTCAGCGCAGTAGGGGAGGCACTAAAAAAAGATTAATTGAATAGCAACAACAGCAAGAACAATTACCCTGCAAGAAAAAAAGCCTTTGTTGATGTCTATCGTCACAACTCTAGGTACTGTGTCCTCGAGCCGAGGGAGTATATAGTCCAGAGTAGACGGCAGCTTCTAGCATCGCCTGTGACCCGACTCCTCTGTGACAATGCAAATTGAATAAGGACCGAGTCGTGAAGACACCGCCAGTAATGCACCATCTTCCTCCTCTGGCATCTGTGTCTTCGTGAATCATCCTGTCCTTTCGGCCCATCATACACCCACTCCGCCGACATTAATTCATGGCCATCAACCTCCCTCCCCGGGATGGCTGTTCATTACTTCGTCCTCTCGTCTGCAGGCATCCTAGAAAGTCTCCTGGTCGTCCAACGCCTCTCCCTCGGCAGGGATCTCGAAGCCTTCCTCGGTCGAGTATAGTATTGTCTGGATCTGCTTGATGAGGCCGTCTTCCTGCTTCTCGATCTCGGGGTCCTCCTCGACGGCCTGCTGGATCAAGAGCTCTATATCTCGCAGCTTGCTGAAGTAGAAGTCGCGTTCGCGTTCGAGGCCGACGACGGTCTCCTTCAAGGTCGCATTCTCCTGCATGAGGGCAGCCGACGCAGCACCACCACCGGCCTTGGCTACACGAGGGCCGGTCGTCGGGGTTGTGCCTCTTCTAGCGGCGGCTGAGCCGGCACCTCCAGTTGCTCGCGAGACGGGACCACCACCAGGGACGGGAGCCCCCTTTCTTCGTCCAACGGCGTCATAGTCCCCACCTGGGTAGTACTGGTCCCAGAATCGCTTCGTCCACTGCAGGAACTCAAGGTTGTCCTGCATCTTGCACTTGGATAGTGCTTCGACAGGGATGGGCTTGTCGATGTTGTGCTTGGCAAAGGTGTCTACAGGAGAGATTACGAATCAGCATATGCAGAGCTCCAGTTAACAACCATAGTCTCTATCGCAAGACATGGTGCTATAAGCGACAGGGTGGAGAAGACTGACTCTGCAAGACCTTGAAGTTCTGGATGTACGCGTACTCGGTGTTGACATTAAACTTGACACGCGACATGGGAACATCGAGGAAGATGCTGTCGAAGACCTGGCACAGAGCAGCACTACACACGAAAGAGACATAAGGTTAGCTCGGATCTTGCAGTCACAACATCTAAAAGCATCGTGACAGGGTCATGGGTGGTTGTCAGGCCCCCCTATACGACAGCTTGGGTATCCTTTGGCGGGGGAGGGGTAAATGAAAAGTCGCAAGGATATTCTTACCCAGTACCACATTGTTCGACCTTGGTGATGTTTAGCTGGAGCAGGCTGTTGAGCCATGCCACCAGCTCCTGTCTGCGAAAGGGCGATGAGGCGTTAGTTGCTGGTTCTTTGACTGGGGTAGATAGAGGGGTGAGGTCATCAGAACTCACCGAGATTCGCCCATGTCTACTTAGGTACAATGAATGATGAAGATGAAGAACGCGAAGAGAATTGCTCAAAGAATGGATAAACAGAGGTCGGCGACGCTATGGATAAAAGGTTGTGAAGGTGGGCGCGTTACGAAGGCAGCAGAATAAAATGGACCGCCACCTGGTGGTTTTATTTTGGTTAGGGAAGAAAATGGAAATTGATGTCGCTGCCGCGGCGATGCTTCTATCACTCAATCAACGTGCAGTCAATCAAAAATCACAAATCGTCGTCGCCCAATCAACGAAGCTACCTGGGGTGGGTACCGCCGAAGTTTAACCCCACGGTGCAAATTACTAACGCCGAATCCCCATGTGTAAGTACCTATGTACATAGTACAGTGGGTGCACGAGCCAGATTAATCACATGATTCAGCTGGTTTATTAAGCAGATCAGCACCTACCCAGGAGCGCCGTAATACCAGCTTAATAGATATAGAGCTCGAATCCACGCGTTTGCGTTTGCGGGGACATGTAACTCAATCCCAAGAACTCCTTCACCAAAAGATCGAACTTCACACTCTCAAAATCTCTGAGATCGATTGATACCTCTCTTTGGCTTGTGCGCTCTTCTATAAACTGCAAGATACGATACGTCTTAACTACAAAATGTATCCATACTGGATAATTTACCAAGGCCGATGAGCCAGGGTAGGCCCAAACGAAGTTACCGACAGATGTCCTGCAGGTTCTCTAGCAGTACAAGAGACATACAGAAGCCCTTCGTCTCTATGGCACGTTCGCGTTTTTTGCGCAGCATCAGAAACCACAATCCCATGGGTTCTTCGCAGTTGAAACAAGAAACGAAAGTCTTGCGTTATATATCCTCTATTCTATTCCATCAAACATCATTTAACCTACATACATCATCAAAGAAAAGCAAATGAGGGCTATAAAATGGTATAACAGCAACTCCGCAGACCTCCAACCAGAACATAAGAGACAGAGTCATTGACTTAAGAACCCCATATCCTTCCAACTCTGGATAAATTGCCTGGCCACCTTCTCACTAACGGGTCCGGCGTTTGCCAAGGTCTTCGAGTGCTCTCGGACCTTGATGGTATCAAGCAAGAGTCCACCGCAGGACATGCGGAGGAAGTTATCGTCAAGGAAATCAATCAATAAAAATGCCGGGTTCTCGCCCTCCGGCCCCTCAACCTGTCTAGGATGATCCCGAACACGTTGCACCCAGTCTTGGAATGGAATTATGTTCTGTGGCGAAATATCCAGAGCATTGGCCAATACAGGGGTCATCTCCTTCCACGGCTGGCGAATTGGGTTATCGACATGGTAAATAGGATAGTGTGTCTTATCCTCACGGAGGAAGACGAGGTCAACGAGTGTGCCAGCGACTTCGTCAACCGGCGTCCAAGATAGAAGCCCATCGAAATCGGGTAGCGCCTTCAGTGTCTGAGACGATTTGATTAGAAATGAAAGGTGTTCCATGGGGTTCCAGTAACCACTGGTAGTGGACCCTGCTATTTGCCCAGGGCGGACAACCATGGCGCGGAAACGGTCGGGATGTTTGTGTAGCGTCTCGTCGAGCATCAGCTCGCAGATATATTTGGCGTCGCCATACCCAGTAGGTAATACGGACTCGATCGTCATCCGCTCTTCCGGTACGATTGGCTCGCCAGACCAGATTGGCCGATGACCAACGGTTGCGATAGAAGAAATGAATTGGAAGGTAACCTTAGTACCGGGGGCACATCGGACGGAAATTTCGCGCGAAAGATTAAGGAGATTTTTCATGATCTGAAATTGGGCTTCAAAGTTGCGGAGCGGCCACTTCGCGTTCATGAGCCAGGCGTTGTGGACGATGTGGGTAACAATATCGACTAGGTTTTCATAATCCTCGGCGGGCAAGCCGAGGTTGGGTTTGGACATGTCGGTTTCGAAGACACTTAACTTGTTGGTGGCTTCTTCGGACAAGATAATTCCTTTCTTGACGAGTGCTTGCCTCTGGCGCTCCTTGGGATCAGTCCGGCTACGTCGGTTGAGGCAAACGACGCGAGTGACGTCCGGCAGCTCCGCAAATTTAGCGACAAGGTGTGATCCTAAGCTCCCGGTAGCTCCGGTGATGAGAACCGTTCTCCCGTTGGGGTTCGATTTAGGGAGGCCGGACCACGATGCATCCTCAAGACCAGCCGAGAACCCTTTGGTCAGGTCTCGGACGTACCTATCAACGACTGTTTGTCGTGCCGCCAGGTCAGCTGATAGACTCTTCACAGGTAGAGAGGAGGAGGGGATTGGGAGCCTTTCGCACCTCTCACCCGAAGCCATCGCGATGATTAGCTTCTCGCATTTGTTTTCCGGTCGCGCACCGTCCGTCCAGTCGACGTGTCCGTAGCCGACCGCTTGTAGTTCCTTCTCCCATCTAAGCTCATGCGTGACGGCGTGAGTGCGTCCGTCATCAAAGAACCACCAACCCTCAAACAATCCGAAGATCATATCAACCCAGTAAAGTGTACCGGTCATCTCAAGCATCATAAGGAATCCGTCAGGTCGCAGGGCCTTGCGGATGTTGGAGCCAGAGACTCGCAGAGAGTGCGTAGCGTGGACAGCATTGCTGGCAACAACGATATGCTGAGTTCCAATCAGATCATCGGCAGGTTCCTTCTCGATGTCATGGGTTCTAAACTTCATGAAGGGATACGGCTTGAACTTCTTGCGTGCCGCGGCGACGAAAGATGGCGCAAGGTCAGTAAAGGTATACTCGACCGGCACATTCAACGAAGCCAAGAGAGGAACAAGCCACTTAGTCGTGCCTCCAGTTCCAGCACCCATCTCAAGGATCTTGAGTGGCCCTTCGCTCATATCAAGCTTAGAGCAGAGTCTCACGAGGAAGTCCTCCATCTGCTTGTAGAATAGCCTGTTTATGGGCCACTCCGCGTACAAGCCAGAGACGAGTTCGCGTCCTTCAGGAGTGCCGAATATCAATTTAATCCCGTCTGTCTCTCCCTTCAAAACCTCTGCAAGGTTAGATCCAGTATAGAAGGTAAGCTTATCGGCAGTTGTCTGGTCGGGGAAGCGCGCTAGTAAGTCTTGAAGAATCTCCTTACTCGATCTTGTTTGAGCTGCTACAGCGGTTCGGGTGATAGTGTCACCATTGACGTTGATGATGTGAGATTCTTTCTCTAGCATCTGGTATAGGTAGTCTACCAAGCGGCTGTGCTCCTTAGGATGCGGAATGCGAGGAAACTTGTCCCCTGGCTTGGCCTCACGGAGTCGGTGTCCGAGCTGGTCAAAGGCTTCAAGGGTGAGTGCGACGCACATATCTGTCTGCAATGGCATGACGGTATCGAAGTAATTAGTCTGGCCATATTCGGCGATCTTATCATCTGTGAGAGCTTTTGTTTCGTTGAACGCCTCCATCACAGTAGCGAAAGGAAGCTTCAGCTCCTCGTCGCAGGTGCTGAGAGTGTCGTATGGGTCCTTGTCGTAATCGGCTGCCGGGGTAGTCAGACCAGTCGGGTGACCCGAAGACGATCCGCTATCGCTATAGGACTGGGCATCGCTATCGCTAGAAGCGTCATCGTCGCTTTGCTCGCTGATCTCATCGGCACCGACAGCGTCTCCGCTTACTGCCTTCTGGACACACTTCATCAAGCCAGGCATGTCAACAATCTCCATGAGCTCACTTTCGGGCAAGGTAATCTTGAAGGCTGCCTCAATCTCGTGGGCCATTTCCATGCCCATCAAGGAATCGATGCCAAGATCAGGGAGCTGGCTATCATCCTTAATCTCGTCTAACTCAAGACCAGACAGTTCGGCTAGGATCTCTTTAACCTTGGGCGCAACGTCTGACTTGGGTTGCTTCTTTACTTTAGGCGGCTTGGGTGCCTTAGCTGCCTTTGGAACTTTCGGTGTCTTGATCTGAATCGGTTGCGGCGGCACGATCTCGGTGGGCGCGGCCTCGAAAAGAGCAACCTTGGCAGGTGAGGATGGCGAAGCGGCAGTAGCACCTCCCACAGTGAGACGCGAGAGAAGCTTGCTCATAGAAGCCTTAGGAATCTTGACGTAGCTGATTCCAAGGATGGCCTCTAATAGAGCGCCGGTCTTGGGGTGGAAGACGAAGACGTCAGTCAGATACTGCTTGTCTGACGGGTGATGAGTTGCGAGGACATGGAAACTGTCTGGTCGAGCATCACCAGGGCGGAGCTTAGGAGACCGGATCCACTGCTCAATTCCGTTGGCAATGTACATGTCAGAAGGCGATCGATCCGTCATACAGTTGACGTAGATACCACCAACTTGGCAGAAGCTATCAGCCAAGTGGGCATCAAGCCACGTCTCGTGGTTGTATTTCTTCGCAACGAGACCGGCAGATTGGTTTCCGCAGCCTACTAACTTTTGGAGGCCACGATAGTCTTCGCCGTAGTCCACCACCTCAGAGAATATCTTATAGATGTTCCTGTTCGAGAGAATCTCATCGACATCGCCGCTCTGCAGCAATTCAACACAGCGAGCGTGGCCGATGAGTCGCTCAAGGCGTGCGAACTCAAGTTTCAAGGTTAGGTCCTCGGTCGAGCAGAAGACAATCTTACCCGTGGTGTGTAGGGTCTTAGCGGTTCCCTGAGGCATGTCGGTACTGAAGACCTGGAAATTCCAAGAGGGACTCTTTCCGGTTGCATCCTCTTCTACCTCAATCCACACGCCTCGCGACGGGTTGACACAAATAGGCGACTGATTCTCCACAACGTGGATCTGCGGCTCGAGCTTAGAAGCTACTAGGTCAGGCCGGAAGCTCCGGACAGCTTCGATAACAAGATCGAGTTGTACAGTGGCCGGGCATATGGATGCGGTTTGCGCAATGACGTGTCCTACTATGAGTCTTTCATACTTGGGGATCATGGTATTAATTCTGAATTTAGCAATACGCTTCTTGCTGTCCTGGTAGCCGACAAAGGTCAGGAGGCCCTCAGGCAGCTTCTCCTCTTCGGACTCGGCCTTCTGTGCCGGGGGAAGTGCAGATACCTTTGGAGGTACCTTGAAGTCTATCCAGTGGCTCGCCTGCTCAAATTGGTAAGGTGGCAGCAGGAGAGGAGAGTGCTCCTTGGTTTGAGCAGCCTGGTGTGCCCAGTGCTGCACAGGTGTGCCAGCCTTCCATAAGTTCAAGGTGGCATCAACAAGATTATCCCATGCCTTGTCGCTGTTAGTAATGCTGATGGCCTGGAAATAGGAACCACCGGGGTTGCCAAGGGCACGGACTGCCATCGAGGTGATGGTGGAGTTGGAGCCAGCCTCCAGAAAGACGGCTGATGGGTACTGCTTAGCGAGTCGTTGTACCGCGTGGTTGAAGTAGACCGGGTAGCGCATGTGGTCAGCAACAAACTTGGCCGTGTGCCTGTCCTCTGTGGGGAACTCCGAGGCTCTCTCTACTGGAATTGCGGGCTTGCGGAATGTGAGCGTCTTCCCAACCTGCTCCAAAGCTTCGACGAGAGGGTCGACGAGGGCGCAGTGGAATGAGTTAGTCACGTTCAACCTCTTTGATCTGAGCGACGACGGAATGGTACTGGCGACTGCGTCGATTGCGGTAGTAGAGCCAGCGAGAGTAAAGCTTCGGGGCCCGTTGTAGCAGGCAATACTCGCCGGCTTCTCTTGCGGAACCTTCTGGTTCGACTCGGCGAGTATTCTCTGAACATCGGTCAAGTCGGCCTCTACAGCCATCATAGCGCCCTTCTCGCTACCCCAGGAATCGCGGACAAGAGTCGCACGGTTCACGACTAGCTTCACGGCGTCTTCCAACGAGAGAACCTGCGAGATTGCAAGAGCGGTAAGTTCGCCGAAGCTGTGGCCGACAACCGCCGCAGGCTTAATGCCAGACTCAATCCAACTTCGTGCGGATGCGTACTGAATAGCAAAGAGCATAGTCTGTAATTGAACGGTGTCCTTAATAGGAGTGGTCTCAAAGATGCCGGGGAAGATGCTTCCGGCACCAAGTGAACGCACGACTGCGTCGACATTGTTCAGGTGCTTCCGTAGGACTGCAACCCTTTGGTACAGAGCCTGGTCCAAACCAATGAAGGTGGATACCTGGCCGCCGAAGCAGAGTATAACAGGCTTAGATTCAGGACGGGCGATTGATGCAATACTGTCATCACCCTTCTCGAGAGAAGCCAATTTCTGGTCGAGTTCCTCTATCGAACGCACGCTGAACACAACAGCTTTCTCAAGAGACCGATTGCTCTGTCGGGCTAGGTTAAAGGAGACGTTGGAAAGAGAAAGATCTACAGCCGAGTAACTCCTGTTACTGAGGAACTTTCGGAAGACCTTGACGTACCGGCGAAGACTTTGGTCATCAAGACCAGCAAGCCAGAATGGAAACTTGGCACCGCTAGGAGCCTCATGGGTATCCTGGATGGCTTTGGCGGCAAACGGCGACTGCGTGAGGATCATCGAAGCGTTGGAACCCGAAGCGCCGTAGTTATTGATTAGTGCAGCTCGGAAGTCGGCATCCCATTTCTGTAAGCTGTTAGGGATAGTCATTTTATCGGCTGGAGTGGCTCCAATTGCTGGGTTGATGGAAGTGTGGCTAGGCTGAGGCGGGATCATTCCCTTCTGGATCATAAGCATGACCTTAACCATGGAGACAATACCCGAGGTAGCTTCAGTATGGCCGACAAGACCCTTAACGGACCCTAAGAGGAGGTCCTTATCCCGCCCAGAAGCAGGTCCACCAAGCACTCGTCTTATGCCGTCGTACTCGGCGGGGTCACCAACTCCCGTACCAGTGCCGTGAGCCTCAACAACTGAGATCTGGGCAGGCTTGAGACGGGCCTGCTTGGTGACGCTGTGGAACAGATCTGATAGAGACGGCGCATTCGGGACAAAGATAGGGGTGCAGTTCTCATTCTGCTGCACGCCTGTCGCAGCGACAACACCAAGGATCTGGTCACCATCTGCCACGGCAGCGGAGAGCTTCTTCAAAAACACCGCAGCCACAGCTTCGCCCCTGCAGTAGCCATCGGCTTTAGCATCGAATGGCTTGCATTGTCCGGTTGTGCTCAAGAACGACGCACCAGCCAAGTTCTGGAACCACAGGGGGTTGGTTACGACGTTAGTGCCGCCAGCAAGAGCAGCAGTGCATTCACCGGTAATGATGGCGCGGCAAGCCTGATGAATTGCTACAGCAGACGAAGAACAGGCTGTGTCGATTGTCAAGCCTGGCCCTGTCCAACCAAAGTAGTGGCTGACTTTACCAGAGATAAAACTCTGCAAGTTACCAGTTGCAGAGAATGCGTTGGGGGCGTGGCAAGCAATATTGCAGTCATAATCGCGAGAGCAGACACCAACGAAGCAACCGACGCGACTCTCCGGCTCAGGAAATCGGAAGTAGCCAGACTGTTCCACAGCCTGGTAAGCGCACTGGAGGAAGTGGCGTTGTTGGGGATCCATGGTAGAGCTTTCACGGGGGCTCTTCTTAAAGAACTTATGGTCGAACTTGTCGTGGTTCTCGATGAAGTTTCCGAACCACTTCCGCTTAGGGTCGACATCACGGAATGCGGTCTCGAAGGAAAACCGCTCCTTAGGCACTTCCTTGTGCTGCGACTTAGCAGAGACCAAAAGATCCCAAAAGTTATCCAACGTGTCGGCGCCCGCCACCTTGATTGACATACCGACGACGGCGACATCGTTATCGGAGAAGGTCCGCAGGTCCTTCTGAGAGAAGGCCTCGAAACGGGAGGTCATGCCGTCTAAGTCAGCGACGTGGAACACCTGGGGGTTGAGGCCGCGCAGGAGAGACGGTGGGACAGCACGTTCCGAGCCGAAAGAAAGGATGGCCGAGTCCTTGTTTTTGAGAGTTGTGTCGCGTACGACGCAGACTGTCTGGAACCACTGCGGCGGCTCCGCCAGGATGGACTGGAGCGCGTGGTGATGCAGCTGGCCCTGACCAATCAGCTCACCGCCGCGATTTGAGCGGGTGGGCACGGCTAGTCCCGAAGAAGCGTTCGGGAACTGGAATTCGACATGTGTGTCGACAAACTCGAGAATAAGTCCCAGTTTGTCGAGGTTGACGTCGGTGTGGAAGCGCCCGTAGAGGCCGACCTCTGAGGCGATGAGGCCGGCGCCCCTGAGTCGCTGTTGCAGCTTGAGGATTTCCGATGCCTTAGTTGTGATGGTGGCGCGGTTCTCGTCGTAATTAACGGAGACGTATGTCTATACTATAGCGTTAGAATATGTTATGCATGAAGATCTATGAGATCGGCGGCATAGGGCTGATATGGGTACAAGGGCTGGATCCTTCGCTTACCTCTGGGAAGCTCGTCACGATGCGCTTCAGCTCCTCCCCACTTTCAGCCGAGTTCCATGCGGCGCTAAGAGACTTTGAAGGTTCGGTGGCTTCATCTTGGGCGTCGACAGCGGTGCCGATCAACATAGCTAGCCGCACGGCGACGGCGGCGTACTTCTTAAATTGCTCGCTATTCTCCGAACTGGAAACGGCGAAAGCACTTAGAAGACCGGTGCAAAGACCGAGTGTCTCTCTATCTGACTTGGAAGTGCTAAAGGGGTCAACTTCTTGCTCCTCAGTGCTGTTACGCAAAAATGTGGCATATTGAGTAAGGTGGGAGACTATGACAAGGGGAATGAGAAGCTTGTTTGGAAGAGGGAAAGGAGTCTCAAGTGGCCGTCCTGTCCGGAAGGCGTCACTCAAATCCTCTAGCTGCTTAAGGCCAGATGAGGTCTTGAGACTGGGGATGGAAGCTGTGAGAGTCTTCCAGATCTGTGGGAACTCAGAAATGGTATCGAGGGCCCAGCGGGAGTCCTCGTTGTCGACAGCTGTCTTGCGGACCCGAGCGAAAGCTGTCTCGTCGAAAGATAAGGCGAGCGGACCGAACAGCAAGATAGTGGGCCCAGGCAAGGGGCCTCTAAGGCGTTCTCCCATATCGATCATGGTGGATGCCTGTGGAGGTTATGGAAAGGAAGTTGAGTTATGTTTAACAAATCGCGTGTTGAAATTCGCGCTACTCCAAGTCTATGAGACAGCCGTGTCCATAGCACGCCCGATAAATGCAGGTCTCTATGTTCGAAGTTGGAGCAGGTCTTCGGATGAAGGTTGTAACAGTGAGGGAGTGTCGCCCAACGAATGTTGGTCTCAAAGTGTGTCACCACTGAAAATCTATCTCTATAACGGATACAGGAAAAGGAGAAGGAACTGCTTAGCCGCTGATGGTTTCGACAAGACTAGAAGGTCACAGCCAGGCGCTACATATACTATAATGACGACTATGGCTGGTAGAAACGGCAAAATGGAACCTTAAGGCGACAGGATTCAGCTTCCTGAGTAACTACCCCATCCCTCGGGCCTGGAGAAAGGTAAAACGGTTACATCTGCCGGCTGAGCTTATCAGAAGCACTGTGTTTCACAGGAGAGCAGTACCTCTCAACGGACCGCCCGTATAAGCACATATCCTACCGAGAGGACCTTTAGCGATCACGTAAGAGGAAAGGAAGGGGAAAAGGCAACCCGCCGGCCAACCATACTAGGTTGCCCGCCTGCCGAGTCATCCAAAACAAGAACATTGCGAACGATACGAGATAAGAGCTGACACGTGCGAAAGTTGTACCGAAGGAATCTCGATATAGAAATGGCCCGGCGGCTGCATGACCAGAGCGTACTGCTACACACCGGTGCCTCAAGCTCCATCAGTTGCTGCAACTCGACCTGGTGCTGGAATCCAATGAAGTTCTCGATAAAAACTCCGCCGGCACGTAAGCAGCAATCTACAAGCTGTTATTGATCACAGAGATTCCTCCGAGGCCTACTTCCTCTAAGAAGAAGGACGGTCTAGTTTTTGCGCGGTTTTGTGACGTCCACGCCGGCGTTTCAGATACCAGAGGTAATAATGTGATTTTGAATATTTGACATCTTTTCTTTGTCGTTTTCCCACTTCTGCTATGCAATACCTCCCCATGAATCCTCCCAGGCTCGGCTTTCAGGACTCGGATGTCGATCCAGCGTGCGGCGCAGGTGGCAATCACATTGAACTTGCATAGCCGCCAATGTGACGATTATGTAAGGTGTCTATGTGGCGTGGGATGAATAGGGGTGGTTGATTGTAGGGTGGGATTAACCTGTGCGAATTAGGCAACTCAGCAAATTCAGCCGCAAGCCTGGTAATTAAGCCCTGTTTGAGAAAGAGTCATGATTGCCGGGCTGTGCCGCGACGCCGTGGCTGACGGGCGTACGCATGGCTCGGTGACGGTAGAATCGCCGGGAAGCGAGTTACTCCGACCCCTATTTCTCCCAGTGTAAGAAAAGGCTGTGTACAATGTATCGCCAAGCATCGTTCAATACGCAAACCACTGTGACTTTCAGCGAATTCCACCGGGATCATGCGTTTGAGGTAGTTACATTGACATTGAGTTGCTAAAGTTGGTCATAATCTCGCCGAAACTATTATCATGACTCAGCCATCCTTCATGCCGTGCTACCTAGGCACGCATACGGGCTATTCGACCAATGCATTCAACTTTGTATAGCATTCGCTTTTACGCGATCATCTGAATGGTCCCTATCGTATGTTCCAAGGGTGTCCAGCCTTGGGTGCCACAGACTTAAATCTGAGGGTCTTGGGTTTATCTCAGCATTACCCCTTTCCTGATTTATTGAGAAATCATTAGTTAAAACTTATACACTGCCAAACTCGCCCGTCATGCCTGGGATCGTCGAAGAGACTCCCGTCGAGATCGCCATTGTTGGTGGTGGCATCATTGGACTGTCACTCGCCGCCGGCCTCATCAAGCAGAATGTCAAAGTCAAGGTCTACGAACAAGCCAAAGGCTTCCGAGAGATTGGTGCTGGTATGGCCTTCACTGCCAATGCTATACGGTGTATGGGCCTCATGAACCCGGATATTGTCAGTGCTCTACGATCTGGTGGCTCCGTTGCTACGTCTCTGGATAAGAACGACCCCAACGATTACCTGCGATGGATCGACGGATACAACAAGCGCCGAAAGGAGGATCCTTCGTATCAGCAGATGCTCTACAAGATAGATGCCGGATATAAGGGATTCGAGGGAACACGACGTGATCAATTCTTGGAGGCGCTGGTGAAGGTTATACCCCAGGAGATCGTGGAGCTTAAGAAGCGCTTGGATACAATCGAGGAAAAGGGGTCGGATGGCAGACTACGGCTTAACTTCACTGACGGGACATCGGCAGAAGCTGATGCCGGTAAGTATTCTGCCCGACTTTCGTCCGATCTTCGTCCGGACGTCGTAATCCAATTAGACTATACTAACGCGTTTGCTGATTATAGTCATCGGATGTGACGGCATTAAGTCGAGGGTGAGAGAGCTCCTCTTCGGCAGCGAGAACCCTGCGTCGTATCCCCATTACACTCACAAGGTCGCCTACCGCGCTCTAGTTCCGATGGACAAAGCCATCCAGGCCCTCGGGGAGTACAAGGCTAGAAACCAACACAATCATGTGGGACCCAACGCCCATTTGATCCACTACCCAGTTGCGAACCAGACGATGATCAACGCCACAGCATTTTTATCCGATCCTAACGAGTGGCCGGACGATAAGGTCACAGTGGTGCCGGGCCTTCGGAAAGATTTGGAGGCGGCTTTCGCAGATTGGAACCCCTGCCTCACGGCCCTTATACAATATTTCCCCGAGAAGCTCGAGAAGTGGGCTGTCTTTGATACTTGGGATTACCCCGCTCCTTTCTTCAACAAAGGAACTATATGCCTTGCTGGAGATGCCGCGCATGCATCTAGCCCTCACCACGGGGCCGGAGCCTGCTGCGGTATCGAGGACGCACTGTGCCTTGTTACCTTGCTTAAGGAGGTCAACGCCTCGTTGCGGGAGAAATCGGCGACGAAGAAGGAGACTCTGAGCTCAGCATTCGAGGTCTTTAATACCATGCGTCGAACAAGAAGCCAGTGGCTCGTGAACAGCAGCCGCCGGGTGTGCGACCTATATCACCAACCCGAATGGGGCCATGAGCAGAAGTGGATCAAGGCCGAGACATGCTTCGAGGAAATCAAGGACCGGTCACTGAAGATCTGGCACTTTGACTACGATACTATGATCAAGAAGACTGTTGCGGAATATGCGAAGAAGCACCCCCTAAAGGTTGAGCCGGAAGTAACAAGTAGTTCAGAGAACGGTGTCAAGGCCACCGGTGTCGGAAATCGTGTGGCAAATATTCCCGTTTCTGTACCCGTAGCAGTAAACTAGTTCGTGCAAATGTAACCAAAAATACAATATACTAAGTTTCCATCAGTAATGAATATCACATTATTTCAAGAGTTTAACGTGGAATGTGCTAGCTGGAAGCCCAAGGGAATTGCCCCCTTACACAGACCACAAATAATGTACTATTCTAGCCTAAGCATAATTTAAACAACAGAATCTTCTCCATAATGTCCTAGTATGATCCCACAATGTCTCTCAAATGTGACGTATCACATGTCTAACTTTAAGCCTATTACCAGTAAAATGAAACTCGTGGCTAAGATGCCAACAGAGGCTCATGTTACACATGCAATGCTACGCCTGGGCGGTTACACAACTTGAGATTATAGTGTCATATTCTGGGGTGCATGAGAGCCAAGCCGTTGGACAGGTATCTACCCCTGCCTAGATTTTGCTTTCCGTTTCATCCACTTTCTATCACACGTGCTTCCATCATGTATAGCACGCCGTCATATTCGATTAAAACAACATCAACCCTTCCCCATGTCCTAATTTTAATTCATTGCCCCCTTAAACTACGGACGCACTGCCCATTCAAGTAAGCTCACGTTCTGGAAGCGGAACAACATGAGAAGATATGGTAAGCACTAAGACGCTTGCTTAGGGACAAGTTACTGTTGGTAAGTCCGACTCCAAAATAATAATTAGACTAGGTAGGTATGCGTTAATACAAGTTATATGATGGTAGAATAGGAAGGTGTGTTATGACTCACCAGCTGAAGTTTGATATATTTGCATTAGGTAGAGACAAGAAATGCATTTCAGGCATTATAGCAGCACTTGGATAAGATCTAAGACTCCTTCTCGGCGATATCATCGAATTTCCGAGAGCAAGAGAAATAACTTGCTGACTATCATGGTAGCTACCACATCTCAGATATTCCGTAGGCCCCTTAACGTAATAAGCTGCTGGGCAAGGCGTAAGTAACTGAGCCACCCTAGCTCTGCGTAAGGCGAACTGTGATAACTTCCTCCATTTGGTCACTTCGTGTCGATCAAGCCCTGAAATAGTCTGGAAAGTTCTCAGAATAGCAATTGTGTCACACGACGCCCTAGTAATATGTAGGTACTAATGTAGGTGATACAGTAGCGATTAGTTGTGTTCAACAATCATCGTGTGGAACGGTGACACAGCACAAACCCAGCTGAGTTAGGATTCTGACTGCCTGGGAATACTCCGACATCAGACGCTAGAACCCTTCCAGATTGTACGTAGCTTACTCCCCTTGAGGCTGAGAGATCTTTAATTCTTCTGGACCTAACTAAGGTCAGATAGGTACACTTTACGGACCCCTGGCATATCGCGGCAGGACGCCAAGCTTTCTGCATGGCGTAAATCCCACGGCCCTGATTCGCCAATCTCGCACATCTTCTTCCCTTTTAGTAATGATGGCTTCTGACGAATGCGATTCTGACATCGGATGGCGTAAAATTGGTTCGCTGATTAAACATGATGCAAAGGCATCAACTCCTGCAATAGAAGGAATACGGAATTTGATCAACTTTCGTTCACCTAACTCTAATGAGACATCCCTTTTTTTCCACTTTGAGCTTATGACACTGAATATCAAGGGCATACTTGGAACATTGCGCAATAGAAGGATTCAGCAGCCACTGTCTCGGATCCGAGGTGTCGTAGCCGATGAGTGTGACGTTAAATTCGCCGAGGAGGGTCGGAATAAGCCCCCATCTCCTACCCCGGTTGAATCAAGAGTCTCTATTCGTTAGTCATTCAATTCAACAAAGAACTACAGCCTACATAGGTCTCCGGCGTAAGCCACGTTTATTGCTACTCTACCTGGCTCAAACATGGCTGCTTACGTAGCGAGAATAGTCTTAGTGCAAACTGGTTCAAGTAAGATTAGAGGGGATTCGGAATGTTCATGGACGTATGTAAGCTCTTACCTGGGTTCGGATGAACTTTTTTAAACACTTTTCTAAATACGGCCAACGCGAGTCTGGGGTATAATGCACAAAAGACCGCACTAAGAATCCAGGCAACATGGTATGGGAATCATAGTCCAAGTATCTATGGGCGAAAACAGCGAGGATGGATATGAATGTTTGCTCTTATTCGTCCGAAAGATTTCAGCTGCATGCGAGACGGTTATCCGCATGCCGCCCCGTTGGAGCTAGCCACAGTGCCGCCCTTGACTTTGATCCTATCCTAGAATGGTGAACACTAATCGAGTTTCTCCGTTACACAGCTTTGCTTCCTACCAATTGCATTTCACGGGAACCTAGGCTTCGTTTCTCGGGTATAGCGTATGGCGCGCTTTACACGCGTAAGGAAAACCCGTAAGGTCACGGGGCTTGTATGCCGTAATACCACATGCTTTGTTCACGAGCTACAGAGGCGTCGGTCGCCGGGCGGCTCGCTGTGCCCTGATCCTAGGCCAGCAATGCCCCTTGGGATAACCGGTCTGGAAAGCATGAGAGGGAACAAATCGTCCGTCTGGGAATCAGTATATATATTCGCCAAGCTTCTCTTGACCTCGAGAATGTCGGCGAATCAAGCTAGTTCCTCGCTCCAAGCCAAGCCACCTACTCTTCCCCAACACCTCTAGTCAATATCAAGTTCAAGGTCTTCCGCAATGAGGTCGATACTACTAGGTAGCACTCTTGCCGTCTCCGCTTTGGCAGCCGGATACCGGGCCCAGTGCCAAAGCGCTGAGGTGATTACTCGAGACGTTGCCATCATTGGGGGCGGCGCCACGGGCACCTATGCGGCCATCAACCTAAAGGACAAAGGCAAGTCCATTGTTGTAGTCGAGCAGAAAGGGGAACTTGGCGGCCACACATCAACCTACTACGACCCTGCCACGGGAAAGCCTATCAACTACGGTGTCCAGGTCTACTACGACGATCCGGAAGGTCTCTCTCGTGCCTTCTTTAGCCGCCTCAATATTACCGTAGGCAAGGTCGACTTCTCCTCAGCCTCGACGCCTCTATACATTGACTTCACGGATGGCACTCCTCTTGACAACTACACCATCCCTCCTGTCAAGGACGATTACATCCAGGAGCTCCACAAATACCCCTACCTCGAGAATGACCTCGACCTACCCGACCCAGTGCCCGAGGACCTGCTTCTGACTTGGCCTGATTATATGAAGAAGTTCAACATCACTGATGATGCCTTCGCCACATACTCGCGCCCGGCTGTGGCTGGTGACCTGACTCAGACACTTGCCCTTTATGTCTTCAACAATCTGAACACGGTCATGCTTAAGGAAGAAACCGAGGGCCAGGCCATCGTAAACTCCAACGGCGACTATGCCGAGCCTTTCCGCAACGCCCTTGCCGAACTCGGCTCTGATGTGCTCCTCAACTCCACCGTCACTAGCGGTACGCGAGGCACTAAACCTTCCGACGGCGTCAAGCTCTGCGTCTCAACCCCTGATGGCGACAAGCAGATCGTTGCTAAGCAGCTGGTCTTCGCGGCGCCGCCTGTCCTTGACAACCTCGACCCCTTTGGCCTTGACCGGCGCGAGGAGGCCATCTTCTCTAAGTTCGCGGGTGGCTTCTACTACACCGGCGTGGTGACCGGCCTAGGTCTCCCCGCCAACCACAGCTACATGAACCGCGGCATAAACACCGACTCGCACGTCGCTACGGTGCCTGGCACCGTGATGTTCAATCCCACTAGCGTTGACGGCACTTACTACTACTGGTACACGTCGCTGCAGGGCCTGACCCAGGAGCAGGTTGAGGCTGCGACGCGCGACACGGTCAAGGTCCTGCAGAAGAGCGTCGACGGCTCTAACACGGCCGCAGAGCCTCAGTTCGTCGCGTACGACAGCCACACGCCGCTGCACCCTACCGCGGACGCGGATGCCATTCGTGCCGGCGTGTACCGAGACTACCACAACATCCAGGGGTACCGCAACACCTGGTACACTGGGTCGCTGCTGGTCACCGGTTCCCCGCAGTTGTGGAACATCACCAGCCAGCTTCTGCCTCGGATCATTGCTGCTTCGGAGAAGTAATAAATGGTCGGGGATGTAACTTTACTACTACCGCCTGAGCTGAAAAAGCTGAGGAGCTTTCGTAATATAACTATGTAACTCCTATTTGTACAAGAGTTATATAATACATCCCATATCCATTCAGACTTATTATATTATGTAAAAGGAGAAAATCTTAGTTGTCTGTGCTACTAAGTGCACAAGCCGACATAAGCATTTATGCAGGAAGATTGAAAAGTCGGGTGTCTTGGTGTTACACAACAGGAGGGGCTGAAGGAGGGGTAACAAAAATCGAACTTGGCAAGGGATTCAATTAATACAAGCATCAATTTAAAATAATTAATCAAGCTCACTATTAACCCCCCCACGTGTGTGTGTGTCTCCCCAGATTACATAACTTGCTTAGAGGTATACTTACCCACCTAATGATGTATGTAGGGACATCAGACTGGATGCAAGAAATACCTACATGTAGGTCGCCCAAGTCTCGTCTTACTTCGGTCAGCCCTACACCTACCCCTCCAACGATCCAACTGCGACGGTAATCTGTATGCGGGAATGCGGCGCAGAAATTTCGGGGAGGTACATGTATGTATGCAAGGAATGGTCTAGGCTGGGTAAGACATTGGAGTCCTGCATGCCTAGAGTAGCATAACCCATTGCTTCCCAACTTTACCTGATGTAAGTTGTAGCAGTCGTAGCAGTCGTAGCCTGCTTCCCAAGGTGCGTCACCTACGCTACCTACGCTACCTACGTAAGGAAAAGGCAACCGGTCAATACCGCCACACCCAGCATTTCGCGAGATTGGTGTCGCATTTCTCTATGTGCGTCAGAGGCTCAGTTTATTGGCAACGTTCTCGTCTCTGCGTCGACCTCTCCTTTCTCAAGAGCGGATACGAGGAGCGGTGTGTGGGCGTGCGTGTGTGTGTCTGGTCTATACGACAGCAGACAAAAAGAAGGGTGGGTGTTGGTGTGCAGCAGCATCCGTCATCCGTAGGACCGATTACATGATTGAAAATAAACGCTTGTTTTGAGACAAGAGATACCAATACCACCACAGCGTAACGGCGCAGCCGACCATGATATGACAGCCAGTGTAATCTCGATGAGGAAAGACATGGGAAAGTTGGAGCAGAAACCGAGTGAAAACCCATGATGAAAAGATGGAACGAGGCTTGCCGTTCGGCGGTCGGGGCCGTTGCCACCCCCGTGTCACTGGGCTGCCGAGGTAAGGTGGTAGATAGGGTATGTAATAGGTGATCGACCTCGAAGTTATCCACCTACTACGCACGTATGCGCGCACGCAGATTACAATCGTATGTTCCCACGTAGCAGATCACGTACCGATCTCCCCTTTCCGCAAATGCGCATATCGGGGAATTTCGCGACAGGCTCATCTGATCCTTCAAGCCTCACCTCGCATTGGGTTATCACCCACTCTACCTCTCTCTGCACGTAAGAACGGGCAGGGTTGAGACATTGAACAACACGAGCATGCTAAAATAGCCTAAGACATCAGCAGCCGTATTTGTGAGGCGAGACACTACTATATGGTATAGTATAGTACAGTATAGCGTCAATGGGCTTGCGCTTGGTCTAATAAGCTTTAGACATTTCCAAGCTAACCTTAGTCTCAACGGCCCGATCCACGGCCAAAACCGAAAACCGAAAACCTAACCTCTAGCGCCAGTGCTTAAAACCGCTACCGCGGCCTAAGGCACAGGGGACCGTTCTACAGCAGTAGCGCGTGGCTGCCACCAGAAATACAGGTACGCAGTATAGTAAATGCAGACTCTGCGCCGGTGACAGTGCGACAAAGGTAAGGAGGTAGGTAACAAGTAGCATAGGAAGTCATTAGACCAGCCACTTCTGCCACCTGCCACAATCAAACAGCGTTGTGTGATATCGAAGGAAGCGGTATGGGAACAGCCGAAGTACTACCTCCGTGCGCCATCGGTAACGCAAAAGAGAAAGTGGCATATGGAGAGAGAGATTGGCGAGGCGAAATATCATATACACACAACACATGCCGTATACTCGGCCGATTCCTCTTCCTTTCCTCTCTTTTTAATGCCGTGTTGGGAACCATTCTCGCAACACAAGCAAGTTAGCAAAACACTGGAAAGGATCCTATCCCATGGCATGGCGAAAGGCAAAGGTAGAGTAGCATGCCGGCCGTCGATCTGAAACGGCGTATACCCTGCCGCCTGCTCGCCGGCGGCACCTGCGAAACCCGTATTAGGCAAAGGTGCGCGATTGAGCGTTGCACTGTCGGCTGTTGCAACAGCCGGTAACCTGCCGATGTGCTGCGACCTGGGCCACCCACAGGCCAGGCCCCTACTTACCTACCAAATACTTGGTCATGCGCAAAGCTGCCGGCCACCTACCTACCACCTACCTCCCGCCTACCACCCTCTTGGTTGGAGACAAACAGACAAATGATTCAGAAATTACTAAGGTATAGGATTCGTCCCCAGTAATATGTATGTAATTTTAGAAAAAAATCTCCAAGGATGAGACATCGTCGACCCTGCGCCCCCGATCAAGATCTACACGGGGTCCCACATAAGTCGGGTCTTAAAGAATGTAACGCGTTTCTTTGGGGGGGAGGAGACGAGCTTAATGCGACGTCGACGTTGCCCCAAAAAAACTTAAACTGCCAGGGTCCCGCCTAATGGCAGAATCCTTCTGAATTGTCACTATATCGTGAGACTGGCGACGATCTTGCCGATGGGGGAATCTGCAGCGGGGCAGGGGAAGATATGTGCCTGCCTGTCCGTCTCTGTAACATGTTGAAGGTATTGACTTTGTCTCGAGACTCTCTAATCTAGCATGTAGATAGTAGTAGTAGTTGTATAGGTAGGTACGGTCATGATCCCCCCTCCAAAAAGCTCACGTCGTATTTCGCGGGGGCGATGCCCGCTCCGCGCGACCCATTCCAGACGCTTCTCTAGTAAGTGTGCGTGCCTCCCAATGAACACCATAATACCAAAAAAACACTCGACGCAAGTGCGCTGTCGAGGTCAGACTGTGCGGTCCTCAAACGTTCATTTGTACGTGCCGCACAATCTCCAAATCCCAAAACCTGAACCCCCCTTCCATGAACATGACCCAATTGTACAGTTTCAGCGACCGCAACGTCGCTAATGTAATACATGCCATTTCGTTCTTGTGAACGTCCCCCCTCCCCCCTTCTCCTGTTCTATCTTGCGTAAGCACCGAGGCCCGGGCCAAGATTACTAAAACTCATTAAACCATGCATGGCCTCAGTGATGTCTTGAAGCTGCTTGCTGTACGTATCGCCCAGCTCATGGTAGGAAACGAAAAACTCTGCACACAGCGACAACGGTATCGGTGTGAGAGGGTGCACCTTTATGCAGGCGTCAGCGCGGCGTTGCGATAGTGGCGGTGGTGACTAAGTAGGACTTGACCTTACCTTGAAGGAATTTAATTGAGACAGCTTATTAGTCAGACTCACGATCTCCTTGGCGGCTATCGTTGATTGCCTCGTGTAGTCCGCCAAGACCGATCTCTTCTCATCTGTCGGGTGGATAACGGCTTTCACTAGCTGATACATGTAGAGCACTGTCGTCCGCCACATCATGCTGATAAAAAGCAGCATAGGGTCTGCTTCCTGTACGGCGATAGGGTAATTCAGGGAAAACAAATCCATCCGTTGAATGAGGATAGCATTAATCCATTCATGACGTTCCCAGAAATCTCTTGACTCGTTCAGGTAAATGTTGTCCATCATGGACTGCTGCCGGTGAGATAGAGCACGGCCGATGACAGTGGCGACGACGATGGATTCAGTGAATGTCGACGTGGCGATAGGGTCCCGGGCGCTAATTGCTTCCGAAAGGAATCCAGTCAAGGTGGGCTGCTCATTCTGGAAATCTAACTCGGGTGCCGGCAGTCGGATCGTGTTCTGGTCGGGAGGATGACAAGTCAGCACTAATCAATCGCTAAATGAACGGAGATTTTTCTGTACCATTACCTGTTCGCTAAAAGTCATGGGCGAATTATTGCGGACGCTAACGAACCGGTCCAAGCAATAAGCCAGCCAGAACGTCCTCCTCTTCTGCTCCGCGTCAACCCAGTCCGTCTGGCCAAGGCTTACGTCCGACCCGTCTGAATATTGAAGCCAGTTGAGTTGAATCAGTCTAAATGCGCGGCCGGCACTTACCCATCCCCTGCTAAAGTCGACACACATGAATTCGTGAATGGCCAGGAGGAGCCAAGCTTGGACTTGCTCCATTTCAGTCATAGCAAGACCCATGCATTTTGAGTCGAGACTCTCAAGAGATCGCCGGGTATAGCGGTATAGAGTATCTCCAATATTCTGATAGTGCGCCGACACGGATGAAGCAAGGGTCCACATGGCATATCGCAGACATGATTGAGCTTCCGTCTTACCTATGCTACGAGCCCAGGAGAAATACCGCCGCTGATGCAACACGGGTGCAAATGAGTGCACCCTATCGAAGTAGAGCTGATTTCTACGCGGGGTTAGAGGAATACGGCAGGAGAGCGTTGAGGTCAGGATACTTACAACTCTGCCTGCATCAGGGTTGAGATGTTGATACCGTCCATTCCATCTGAGAGTTCTGACATTTTCCGACCTAATATTGCATCTGAAAAGCCCACTCCATCTGTCGGGGTTTCGAATCCCTGGATCGGCGATGTTGAAGTATGGACTGAACCACCATCCAAGGAAGACCCGCCGGATGCTGTACCTGGCGCTGTTCCCTGACACAGGTCATTGAGCGTTGTGCCGTCGTCGGTCGTGATCGGGAAGTCCCATGTTATCGGGTGGTCGTTAAATGTGAGACCATCGATCGTGGTATCCTCGGGAGAAATAGTTATCGTATCAGTGTTACTACTCGGTTGCTGCTGTTGTTGTTGGTGCTGCTGCTGCTGTTGCTGTTGGAGCAGGGTTCCTTCAAGGGTAGCTAGATGAGGGAGGGGTAACGATGTTAGTAAAAGTCAGGTTCCACATACGGTCTGCATAGAAGCCATTTGTAAATGGAACCTTGAATTGAGGAATACATGAAATAATGTTATGGACTAAAGCATACCGATTCGAGCTTGCAGCGCTTTTAGATACCCTCGTTTGGGGCCGCGGGGAGGGCGAGGTGTTGTTACTTGGCATTGGACTCCAGATGAAAGGCAGAGACCGCATGAAGGCTGCTGGCGGTCACAGCGGACTTTACGACGACGACATTCTTCGCAAGCTATTTCATTAAGGCGCGTTAGGCATATGTGAAGCTGACGTTCCGAGGCGGTGGTGATAACTTACCTGTTAAGTGATTGTACGGTAATGCGGGTTGATCGCCCTCAGGTACCACCTGTACATCTTGATGTACGGGAGAACTCTGAGGGGACCCGACAAATCCGCACACAGAGCGTCAGTCTGATTTGCTTCGGTTTTAGTGGATAGCTAGGAACCAGTATGGCATACCTGCACCTGGATTTTGTCGTGCGGGTGGCGTCGACGACTTGACACTTAGATCGACCGATTGAGGCATCTTGTCGACTGGATAGGTATATATCTTTACTTGGCTACTGAGTCGACTAGACTAGACTGGATTGATACTAGCAGGTTCTGGGACGTTGAAGTAGATAGAGATTTCCCTCGGCTAACGACTGACGGCTAACGGCTATCCAGATGAGAAACGAAAGAAACTCTAGCTGCGGGAACCTAGATATATCTAGGTATGTATGACGACTGTACCGAAAGAGGCTGCCGAGAAATCCAGGCCTATGGCCCGCAATCGCTGTTCGCTAAGATGCGAGCCGGCCTCCCATGGATGAGATACATAGCCTACCTAGACGAGTCCTAACGACTATACTCTGGGTCGCGTTTAGGTTTGGTACTGATTGGACATGTGGTTTCAGGGGGCATGCTGACCAAGGGTACCTAGGTATGTATGACTAGGGCAGGGTAGTGGATGGCTTACAGTTAAGCTTTGGCAGGATCAAATCCTGACCTGGGTGCCTATCTGCCACTAATCAAGTGATCGCCGAGGGATTCAGACGCAGTTCGAATTAGCTACAACGTAGCAGCGTCCAAACTACTAGTATGTACCTTTTGGCCAGGGTTGATGATGGATGCAAGGCACCTTTGAGAGGTATAAACCAAATATTCGAAAGAACATGCCATGCTACGCTACCATGTGCTATCCACGAGGGGTTAGATAAAAGCACTGTAATAACCTTCTGGTTGTGATACGTCTATGCGGAAGATCACGTGGTCGGCGGTTGCTGTAGATGGAATAGATGGGATAGATCATACATGTGGGAGGAGGTGGGAGAAGGGGGGTGCCCCATTGGACCAACTGGTCGGGTGTATACATAATAAGACGGGCTATTTGGATTGCCGTCTTAGGAGGCTAAAAGTGAGTCAGCACAGGAACGTAAGAAATATACTAGATAAAAATCAATGGACTATTGGTTCTGGGCATCACATCTAGCGTATTGTACGGTGCCTTACAGGCCAGTCAGGTATGTATATATGTACATATCCTAGGCGTATAGGCGTGTAGCTAGGAGGTAGGTAATGAGGTACCTGGGTAGGAGGTATGTATCGGCATGCCTAGGATGTAAGTTAAGAGGTAGTCTACTCGCTCTTCTCGTGTTTTGGAACGATGGATCCTATAGTTACTCTGTCGTACGTGGCTCGATAGCATCGAGCGGGGACTTATTAACCCCAGATGCATGTTTCGTGCCGTCCGTCTGGGGTCCAATGGATTTCAAGATCTGAGGCTCTTTGGTCATTATCTTCAGCCCACTGCACCGGCGCCCTGTACTCGTGACGTGATACGTAGGCAATCCGATGCGCCCCGTTCGAATCTTAGGCTTTATGGGCCGCTGTGGAATGTCCAAGTGCCGCACGATCCAATTGCGGGCCTCGACGTTAAAATGCAGCTGTTACCTAGACGCATGAATGGGCCGTGTTTCTTAGCTCCCGTAGGGCAGGCTGAGCAATAGGGCGAGGCGACGATGATCGGTAAGAAGGATAAGACATGCAGGCTTCGGTAACTGCGTAAGACCTGGGGGCAGAACGGGGCAGAATGGGAAAGGTGGACCGCGGAGATAAGATAGCAATCCATCCCTACCTGCATATGTAGGTACATATGTACATAGTGGATTCAGTTTGATCCCGTTTAATGTGATACATTGCAAACTGTTAGTTTCATAACACAGCTCAAAACGACCTGCCTTAATGAATATAGCGTCGTGCTAAAATTATTATATAATTCGAAGACCCGGACCACGGCTGAGTATCTCATGGGTCTCCCATGGATCTCTCCGCAATCAAACCCTGATCAAGCTAGCCGCAGCTTTGTCTGCACTTCCCGGATCTATCTTGCTACGGACGTACTGAATGATGAGTAACCAGGTTTACATCCTCCTCTCGTGACTTCTGCTACGACTTCTGCACAAGATGGACGCCGGGGATTCGATACAGCCACGTTGTGTTCCCCGGTAAGCGGAGATATACGTCAGATCAAGTGCAGTTTAACTTGTCGTGAAATCCTGAGGATGCTTGCGAATGCGATGCAGAACCGTTATTCGGGTGAGATAGCAGAAATCTCGGTATCGCGCAAAGACATGCCGAAATCGAGCGAAATGCTTAGGTGACGAATAAGTCCTCCGCCTCGGCAGTCGAGACGTCTGTCAAAAGTTCTAACGCCGAAGTTCGTATCATGGAATATGCAGGAATACCTATTTGATCCGTAGGAGCTGGCTTAGTAAAGGGGGGGAAAAAATGTGTAGGCGGAAGTTAGAAAATGCTCATTTGACTCGGGTCGTTCGAGATGCTTCGTGCCGAGCCAGTGTTGACCGGGGGTCCCTTTTAGGTAATCCCGGGTTCAGGCAATGCTAAGATAGAAGAGCCGTCAATTCCGCCAATGTGGGAACCATGATATCGGGTCGTTATGAAAAATGAAGCTTCTTACAGAAATAAAAATGGATCGTGAGCCTTTTTTGCTATATTTCATTTGTACCTACATTCTCAAGGTGAGAAGTAAATGCTTCCAAGATTACAATCATGAAGTGGTGAGATATCAAGTGAGAATTATGTGGGGATCCCATGAACTCGGTCCCGGCACCGACTTTACAACACGTACCTCGTCCGGGGTCCCCTAGGTAAGATGCAAGCAAGTTGATACTAGGCATCTAATGAGCCCCGTAATGTTTCAGAGCTTAAAGTGCCTACTCGGCACCTTGGCGGTTAACTAGGTAAATTTCTGAGTCAATGTTTGAGTCTCTCACGATCCGGATCGTGTTTTTGCACTTTCAACAACCAATCAAGCCCAAACATCATCAAATGGAAAAACGAAGAAATCCTTCTATTTCCATAACTTAGCCTGCCACAGAAGGCTCTCAAAATATTCGCCAGGGGTATCCCTGGATCGATTTTTAGTTTTCCGCCGCCAAACTACATGTACGTCTTCAGTCCATTCGTGCGGAATGCAGCACGGGTTATTACGCGCGTATCCCACAAAGTTTTTACAAACTAAGGACCTTGATTGGCCTAGTATTTCGGGCTGTAGAGGCGCCTGAGGCAAGCATATCTACCTGGGAAGTAAGCACTCGCGTTCCGTGATCCATCGTGGGTTCGTAAAAAGACCACGATTTGCAGCAATAGTGCCTTTGTCATCTTACTATGCCAAGTCTCCACTATGTAGTTAGGATCTGAGCTTCCACTAGGGTTCTTTCCACGTAAATCGATCGGCGTGGTTCGTTTCATCTGTTCTTTTCCATGCATTGAGCGAAGAGTCCCTGAACGAAACCCCCATTGCAAGGCTGAAGGTCATCATCCCCAGACCTTGTTCCCTGTTCGCATGTGCTCGGACACATGGCTTTGCGCTTAATTAGATCACCGGGAAACAAAGTTAGGTACGATCTGGGCTAGGGTCCCTGCTGCAAATCAACTAAGCCCGAGGGACCTTTGTTTACAAGCCAAACGAAGATCTGACCTCGCTGGGTTGCTCGCGCATATCGCGGCGTCCATTCCGCGCAATCCAATTACATTTTAAGCAACAGCATGAACTGGCATGCAGTAATCACAGCGGAATCTGTCACTGCCACTCGTTTAAAGGGCAACTGTACTTGGCATTTACACATTTGGGTACCACATCAACCATGTTGGAACGATGAGAACGAATTTCTGACTTGTTATCGCTTATCAACATAAACGGCGAATCTGCTGTGTAACCACCGCGGACGCACGGTGACGTTTGAGGCTTTTACGGCAGTGGTCAACTAGCCTAGCACTTGATCCATTCTATGCCATCCTTTATGGTAGGAGGAAGAAGGATGCGGAAAATAAGCCGTTTTGCGAATAATAAGCTTATTATACGGCCCGGCGGGTACGGCAGTACCGCAGCCACGAGCTCTATGCCAAGAGCTCGGGGCTCCGAAAGCTTATTTCCCTTCCAGGCTCGGATTTGCAAGAATTACATCCATAGTGGGAAGTGCAAGCTAGGGGAGGAACGAAGGCATGGGGGCGGAAACGCAAGCTGTTAGTGAGTGGCGGAGTGGGAGCCTGTTAGAACCCCTAGGGGTAGAGGTAGGACAAAGGACCCTGAAATTCGCATTTGCGCTTCTCAGTGGATGGATTAAGCGAATGACGGATTGGTATTGGAATATTGGAAATGATACGTACCCCACAGATACTCCCCACCATCCATCACCCATCGCACACCATCATTCTAATGGCGACCAATTGTTCTGTCAGAGTATATAAGTACCTATAGGTAGGTATCATCGATAGGGACGGGGACTGGCTTGGCTGGGAAGCTCGATTCGAACGATGAGGTCCAGGCAGATTTAGGATTAGACGCTATATATGCCTGTTGAATCCCACAGCTCTCGGTTTTGATATCTCGGTCTCCGCGTTATACACCTCGGGCGATATGAGTAATGGGCGTTACGAATCATGCATTCGTCTCGAACCTTTCTGTCTCTGACGGCGTCCATTAACGGAGTATGCCGTGTAAGGTGTAGCTTACCTTAGGTACCTAGCGTAGTATATGCAGTCTCTTCCGTCCACTCGGACCCCCTATTGGATGGATACACAAGCAGGACATCTTCGAGGCCCGAGACAAGCATCACTCAGATGTTGTTGCGCAACCCACAGTGTCGACGTTTTCGGATACACGTAGAAAAAGCCAGAGTCTCGGCATCATCCAACCGGTCAGCCACAGCGTGAGATCTCATGCTCACCGCCTTAAGCCAACCACACTCGCTTGCTGGTTTATATTGCTTATGCAGTAGGTGCAATTCTGTGTCGTAGAGTACCGTAAAATGAGACATGAATATCAGGAATATCGGAAACAGTGTTGGAGTTGTAGCGCAGGTGAGCTGCGGGAGCCCCCGAGCGCGACCCTGGCGGAACGGCGATATTGTGGATCTAGAGATTGTAGATTGTCGACAAGGTACCCTAGGTTAGGTAACTTCTGAGGTGAAGTACATGTAGTGGATGGAAACGATTCGAGCAGATACGTAGAGGCGACCGGCTAGTATCCGCGATCGTTTGCTGGATTAATGAGTGGGGTCAGGAACAGGTCGATACAGAAACCCCATGTTGAGTTTATTAGCGACGAAGACCCCTTTTGGACATCCATCTGTATCGAGCTTAGTCCCAAACCGCAACGCGCGATTTCAACTAACCGCATTTGGAAACTCCAGTGGGAGCTTTCCATGCCTGGTCAATGAAACGGCTCCCTATCGTGCCGTCTTATTGCACACCCGTACGAGGTTTCGACGTGTCTGTGTCACCTAGGTGTGAGAAATCAGTCGAGAGAGCCAACATGTCATAAACCTTGGATCTGTGAAACACACGTGTAAGATATTGGTATGGATATTGTTATGGTCTTCGAATGAGGTGTATTATCGTTGCTGACCATGCTGACTCTATGCGCGTGTCAATTCACAAATTTCGGTGATTTCTCGTGATCCTCCAGTATCTGTTGGTTCGTCATGTAGCACGACAGGTCAAATCATCTAACCTAGAAGCTGCAAGTGAGAGAGAGAGAGTCGCGACATAGGAACACATGAGGGATGCTGGGGGTGAGATTTTGAATATTTTATTTCTGTATCAAAGCTTTTCGCTAACTAGGCCCGAGTCTACTAACACATACAGCCCCGAGACACCGACGTGGTGGATCGTGAGATATATACTGGAACCATTATAATTTTAACTTCCGGTTGCATCCCATACCGTGTGTCTTTCTCATCTCACGTGGGTATACCTTAATTTATAGAGTAACGACCAACTTGGTCGCCGACACGCCCTTCTTCACCAGGTCCACAGCCTCCTGGATCTTGTCCAAGCCCTTGCCCACAACGACAGGCTCGGGGGCCGGTATGTAGGTGCCTGCTTGTAGAGCCGCGGGCAAGAAGTCATTGTAGATGGCCTTTCCGACGAAGTTGTCCTTGAGGGTCGTGCCGAAGATGGAGTACATCTCGACACCCGCGGGTGGTTCGGGCCAACCTCGCTTGGTGGAGGCGATGGCCTTAACACCCTCAGACTTGGCCAAGACCTGCTGGAGGATTCCTTGGGGAGCACCACCGATACAGTCTAGAGCACCAGCGCTTGTCTTGCCCTTCATAGCATTGATGAGGTCATCCTGGACAGTGGGGCTGGCGTAGTCAAAGACCTGGCTGGCACCTAGCTTCTTTGTGTACTCGAAGTTCTTAGGGGAAGCGGTAGTGATGACCTCATAGCCGGAGTGGACGGCAAGTTGAATGGCATTGCTGCCAACAGCGGAGGCACCACCCCAGACAATGAAAGTCTTGCCGGTCGGCTTCTGAGGGGGAACGGTAGGGAGTTGGAGATTAAGGTGAGTCTCCTGGTAGAGAGCGCAAGCGGCAGTCGACAAAGCCAGAGGGAACACGGCAGCCTTCTCATAGGGTATATTGTTAGGGAGAGCCGCGGTCATGTTTGTCTGAAGGATAGTGTATTCTTGGAATGCGTTGTCCTGGTCCCGCTTGGTAGCCATACCAACAGCGTGGCCGACAACGCGGTCACCGACCTTGAAAGATGTGACATTAGGTCCGACAGCAGCGACAGTACCAGCAACGTCCTGGCCTAGCATGGTGGGGTAGTTAAGAGGCCACCAGCCTGCAGCCTGAAGAGAGCCATCAACAGGGTTGATGGCGATGGCGTGGTTCTTCACGAGAATCTCATTTGCCTCGGGAGTCCACACTGGAGCGGGTTCAACCACAAAGGGGTGGCTCTTGGCCGCTTTGATCCAGGCACCGTTGTTAGTGGCCATCTTGCTTCTCGACTGCGTAAAGTTTCTAAGGTATTGAGTAGAATATGTAGAAGTTAAACGAGAGGAAGATGTGATGAGGCTGTTCCTGGAGATGAGTGAAGAGGTCAAGAGAAAGCTTGGTCTAAGATGATGGCTGATGCCAAGTCTTAAGAATGTTTGCGGGAGCTGGCTGCTCGGAGACATAATGCTTAAAGCCATGGGTTATGTCACTTTTGTTTGGCTCGTTTTACTGCAGTTTGACTTGGGGTTCCTTGCTTCTTTCTTGAGATAGATGAATTGCAGTCTAGACGTATGTACGAAAAGCCGCTGTCGGAAGAACGAAGACGAATGAATAGCACCGCATTCTATACGAATACCTCCGCAGCCGAGCTGATAATACGCACAAGCCGCCGAGTTGATATTAGTCCGATACCTGGGATTACTACGGCTCGTAGTTAGAACCGGAGTACACCGACATCAAGGCTGTGTATCCGCCTTGTTTGTACGCTAGAACAGCAAGGAACTTTGCGATCGAAAGGACCGCGGTTAGGCTGAAGGAATCACAAAGACATTAGATTGGGACGAAATCAACGCAAACCGCAGCCCACTGCATTTCCACATGCAGTGATGTGTGGTAAGAATGCATTGAGCATGGATGCACAACAGGAATGCCAAGTCTTATGTCCGAGCCGGCGGGGTTAGCAAAAGACCCACGATTGTCATTCGTCGCTTCGGATCTCGGAGATTCGCAGCTTGCGGAATAAGGTTAATTATTAGTGGCACGTTGACGGCTGACGGCTATTACCTAGGTCCAACCTTAAAGGTAGTGCAAACCTTGCAAATAAGCTTCCGTCCTCAGCCGCTTGTTGGCGCCTATCCGCATTGAAGTTAGCTGGGCTAGAACTTCCAAGCTTCTGCCAAGGGTCTTACGTAACCTATCAACGACAGCCATAATACATAGGTACATCGATGTCCGAGCTACGGTTCGGAGTTTCCATTTCGACAAAATTAGCCGCTTTCCTATCAATTTTGATCAGAAATACCTTTGAAGAGAGGTGTTATATGTGGAATTAGATAGTAATAGGACTTCTCTTGAGGTACCAGAGTTAAGACTTGGAAAGCGTTTCAGCCACTATTCCTAATATGGGGTAAGCAGATTCTTCCATCCAAGTAGCTCTGCGCCTGTCGCTATAGTTACCCGGCACAACGGTACATACCTTGGGTATGTATAGCATCAAAGAGAATTTTGGTAAAAGCGTTTCATGTGAATAGTGCATAAGTAAAATAGCAAAAGCAAGGCCAAACATGCTACCCAGCAACGTAACTTTCTCCATCATGCCTGACTACCGCGTACATACATCCATATACTCATAGATGACTCCAGCTAATCCCCCACGTCCTCTATCACACGTCTGCCATCATAGCTGCAACTGAATCCTTCAACGCTGCCAAGCAGCAACTCACTATTCGCTCATTTTGCAGTCGATTTCGGCACTTGACACGATTCTCCATTACACTAGGCGGATTGGTGCCGTCGTCATCCACGCAACTTGGCATTGACTCCCCAGAAAGGCAAGAATAATACAGCAAATTATAACAACCCATATCCGATTATATCTAATTCCGAAACTCCGAGGGCGTATTACACAGCAAACCCCAGAACCTACATAGTCGTCTAGAGCGCAACATACATCCCACTATTTACATTCTTCTCTCCTTGACTTGATACTTATCCCCTGTTATGCAGTCCACAAACATCCCACAGCTACTTGTGTCACCAACCGATACCACCACCGCCGCCACAATGGTCCACGACACAGAGAATCACCAATCGCCCGTGAGCGACTCCGAAGATCTCACGATATCAAATGGTAGCTTCGGAGCTACAAGCGAGAAGGTTGAAGCCCCGAATGAAAAGAGCGAGATCCCTCCGCAAGAACTAGAGAATGCAGCACCCGCAGTACCGGCGCCGCCCCGGACGGGTCCGCCGCCACCCCCTAATGGTGGCCTTGTCGCCTGGCTACACGTAGTCGGCGGCTTCATGTTGTTTTTTAACACCTGGGGTATCCTGAACGCCTTCGGTGTCTTCCAGACCTATTACGAGGGAGGCCAGCTTTTCACGGCATCATCATCAGACATCTCATGGATCGGGTCCATTCAATCATTTATGGTGCTTCTTGGCGGCGTCTTTGCTGGCCCAATCTACGATAGAGGCTACCTAAGGCATTTGCTGGTTGTTGGCAGCTTCGGTATCGTTTTCGGACACATGATGCTAAGTCTCTGCACGCAATATTGGGAAGTTGTTCTCGCCCAAGGCCTCTGCGTTGGGCTGGGAGCCGGCATGCTGTTCGTGCCTTGCGTCTCCATCATCCCTACTTACTTCAGCACTAAGCTTGGGCTTGCTGTGGGTCTGGCATCATCAGGCTCTTCTGTTGGTGGTATTATCTACCCAATTGTCCTGTACCAGCTCCTGGACCAGGTTGGATTCGCATGGTCGGTCCGCATTATGGGCTTCATCGCCCTCGCGACCCTGATCATCCCAATCGCGGTTATGAGAATGCGATTCAAGGCCCCGAAGGCCAGATCTATGGTTGACTGGACCGCCTTCCGCGACATCCCCTACATGGCCTTCACCATCACTACTTTCATCGGGTTCATGGGTCTTAGCATTCTTATCTTCTACGTTTCATTTTATCCTCAGAACAAAGGATACACGGACGAGGCGCTCTCTTTCTACATGGTTCCCATATTCAACGCCGCATCTTGCTTCGGCCGAGTCCTGCCTAACGCTTTGTCTGATATGATCGGACCATTCAACGTGGTTGCGCCTTGTTCGTTCATTACTGGCGTACTAATGCTCTGTCTAATGGCAGCGCCGGATAGAGGTTCAGTGATTGCCATTGTGGTCCTAGCTGGTTTCTTTAGTGGCGTATTCATTGCCATGCCCCCTGTTTGCTTCTTCCCTCTGACTAAGGATAAGACGAAGTTGGGAACCAGAATAGGCATGGGCTTCGGTATTATCTCTCTAGGTCTGTTAGCCGGTGGTCCAGCAGCCGGAGCCATCCTCGGGGAGGTGGACCCCTTGAACTGGTACGGCTTATGGGGATTCGGTGGAGGCATGGCCACACTTTCAGGCATATTGTATGGTGTACTGAGAGTATACCGCTCCGGATGGGCACTCAACATCAAGGCATGATTGATTGCCCCTGTCACTTCCGGCATGCTAACGTGTCATTCGGGGAGTCCCCGAGTTTCCCAACACCAAAGACAGATTTCAAAGCCAGGAGAACGGGATTGCTAGACATCTTTACGAATTGTATAGGATTGGAGTTTGCATGCAGATACCAAACAACTAGGCTTTGAGTTGCAGAATCATTTGGATATGGAAGCTTCCCCAGCATACAATTTAGACACGAAAGGCTTATGACATCAAATTGGCAATTTATGAGGTAGATAAAAGTTCGTTTCTTTGGACATTCGTTACGCCATAGCACTTTAGAAGGCTTATAAGCCACTTAATCTTAAACTCCACTACCTCATCAAACGCATATAACTCTTTCTCGTATGGCCCATCAATTCTAGCTTGTAGCCGCAGAGATGCTTTCAATCGTGGACTCTGCTAGTGAATTCCAACTCTCTATGACCCATCCTATGCATGTGGCACTTTCCAGAGTTATTCCATTTGGATCACAATTGAGGATTTATAAGTAGATGTTCCAAAATCGATCCAACCCTAGTTATTCGTAGTCCATTCATCCAAGACCCAACCTTCCACCTCCTCATAGAGGCTTCCTCATTGCGCACTTGAACGGGGTGACAGTGACCTTGTCGAGATCCCAGACACCGAGCTTGGCGTAAATATCGTTGGCGACTATGGCACGGACTTCCTCCTCCGAGTTCGCGCGTACTAGCCAGGCGCTGCCGTTGATAGCAAGGCCCTCGTTAGCGGTTTTCGGGTGCGTCACTAGAGTTGGACCCGACATGACGATGGTGCCTGACTCAACCAGACCCTTGAGGCCCGCCATGTGAGCTTGTACATTGCTCACACGAGTCGCTAGTACGTCCGGCTTGTCCGGGATTTGTACGAGGAAGTCGTTCAGCTGTGACATGGTAATAATCTGGGCTCCTCGTATCTGTGGTGTTGCGAAGTGGAAGGCTCTCGACTCGAATATCTCAAAACTAGTTCGTCAATGTTGTTGCAGGGAGTATGTGTGTATGCTAGAAATAAGGATCGTTCAACTGGATGATATGCTTGGCCTACAAGTGACTAATAAGTACTATGATAATAAAGCGTGATAGCACCGCATCCCACATCTGCCGTTCACCAGTTCGGCGGTTACTATATCTCCAAGGTAAAGCAAAGTAACATGTGGAGAATTGTTTCGACATGCATCGTCCGGAATATATTTCCATATGACAACGGTACGGGACTCATCCACGCGCCGACCCCTTCAAATCTTTTTTCCGTAGTCGCATCGCGTCAACTAAAAGCAAGGGGGGGCAAGAGATACCAAACAATGTGTGATAGGAATAAATGTGTGGACTACATTACACTGTACGTATCTCCTTTTTTCGCATATAGCTCGGCGTCGCGCCGCCGTGATACGAAGCTTACCTCCTTTCCCGACTCAACTACCTTCCGCTCGACCCCCAACATCCTGCGACGGGATGACATTGACCACTCTCGGTGTGGAATTTTCGGCCGGAGATAAGACCTATTTTTGATGTAGGTGAAAAGCAAGCTTTGTTTGTGTGCGATTCGCTATTTAGCCAGTTCGGCGCGGAGTTTCTCACTGTTTCAGCTGAAGAGCTGACGCACAACCGCCTAACCTAATCATACTACCGCAAACACCGGTCAGCACGGAGTAACGAACTGCCTTCCTACCGACGAGCGCAATGTGATGATCTTGATGCTACACAACAGTATACTCGTAATAGACAAACATGCAAGCTTCTACATGGGACGTCGGCTTGGAGTTTCTAGACTATCACATAAGGTAGCAGCGCCATCTTACCACGCTATGTCTCAAAGCGTAGTTGTACCTGGAGTTTCTCTTACAACGTGTTGAACCACTGTGCTGGAGATAGAGGTGTTTGTGCCAGAATCCTTCTGCACCATCGAACGACTCCTAGGTTAGTCAGCAGGCTACCATTGAGATAAGAATAAGTCAAATTGTCTTCGATGAAAAGAACTTTGTTATGATAAATCAGAGGGTATTTAGCTGAGGCATTGATAATTCAGCAACCCTTTAAACAACATAGAGACGTAACCAAAATAAAAAACACAATGGGCAGCATCGAGAATATCCCGGAGATGGCGCCGGATGCCATCCCGACTGTGGATATCAGTGCTTTTACTGACCCTAACGCCTCAGATGAGGCTAAGCGCGCCGTTGTCGACGCCGTGCGTCACGCCTGCACGACCTACGGGTTCTTCTACCTTGCCGGCCACGGCGTGAGCGCGGAGAAGCGTGAAGGCATACTCAACTGCGCTAAGAAGTTCTTCGAGCTTCCGCAAGAGGAGCGCATGGATGTATGGATTGGCAAGTCCATGGGCAAGTCCTTCCGTGGGTACGAGCCCCCTGGAATCCAAACTCATCAGAAGGGTCTACTGCCTGACATTAAGGAGGTGAGTCCTTGATGACATTTAATGTTCCTAGAGGAAATTCAATGCTAATATGAATACTTCGCCAGTGCTTCGTCATTGGCCATGAAGTCCCTGCCGATGACCCAGAAGCAGGTACCTTCTCGACTGGGCCTAACCTATGGCCCAAGAACCTCAAGGACGAGGAGTTCCGCACCCCCATAATGGAGTACCAGGCTACTATGCTTGCGCTCTCCAAGGTGCTCCTAAAGATTCTTGCACGCGGTCTCCCTAAGTCCTGGGGTCACTCTCCTGATGTCATGGATGAGTTCGCTGTTAACCCGTCCATGCCCATGAGGCTGCTGCACTATGCTCCTCAAGAGGTCCTTGACGAGCGACAGTTCGGTGGTATGTTCTCCCTTACCCCTTTTCTCATATACGTATAACTAATAGGAGATAGTGGGCGACCACACTGACTTTGGCGGTATTGCCATCCTACTACAAGAGATGAATACTAAGGGTCTCGAAGTCTGGTACCCGCCCACGGAGACGTGGATCCCGGTGCCTCCCAAGGAGAACACCTACGTCATCAACATGGGCGACATGATGCAGAAGTGGACTGCTGGCTACTACCGCAGCGCCCGGCACCGTGTCATTACTTCCGGCACCAACCACCGCTACTCTGTCCCATGGTTCCTGAACGGGCAGCTCAAGCTCAAGTGCCAGGCTCTCGACGGATCTGGCGTTGAGACCATTGTCGGCGAGCACATTCGCCAGCGCCTCATCTCTACGATGCCTGAGGCTGGCAAGGCCCTCAGATAGGCTTTCTATCACTATTCCTGGGCGGAATTGAAAAGGGGAGGAAACTGAGTATATGCGCACAAGCGCTTGTGTGTAATTAGTGTAGATTGCTAGATGGATAGATGTGTTGTTTGGGTTTAGGCATGTTTCGTCCACCGCATTCGGACACATTCTTTCCACTGCTGCTTTTATGGGCTTGAATGGTAACACAATAAATACACTTCACACAGCTCAATAGCCAAAGGCTGAATTGCTAGAGTGCTTACGCTCAATTCGAAGCTACCTATAATAGGGAGTATCAGATATGCGATGTCGAAATTGAATACACATTCATAGAGTTCTACTACAGGAATAGGATATTGTCCCCATGTTATTCACCATATACCGACCGAACCCTACATGTTTCCGTGTGTCCCCAGCCGAACTATCTCATCAGGGGTTGAGGTTGAATGTTAGGTTGGCTTGTTCAAGATGCGTCCCACATATCCACTTCCCACTGTCTTATTTCCGACGCAAATCTTATCCATTTATCCTTTGAAGATCTCAATATATCTGGTTACATATTGGTTGGGAATTGCATTTGTAGCTTCGTAATCATGCAGGTCTCAAATACTATCAAGCCAACCCTCCCGCTTCGGCTCGCAAACCCCTCCGCCGAGCGAGGAGGCATCGTAAATCCGACAACACCATGACATAATTTGGACTTTCGGTCTACCTACCTACCTAATATAGTAGCTACCTATATATAACCTAAATAATCACTTCCATCTCTTCCTACGAAGAGAATCATTCAACTCCCCCTTTCAGGATGCCCCTTAACCAGTTAGAGGCTACGAACTCTGCGCCAGCATTCAAGACTATTAGCTTGGGCATGCTAGTTGTACTTCCACGAGTAAGTCCGTCTAATACAGAGAAAGCCATAAGCTTACTCGGAAAGTCTGTACTATACTACTGTCCATGAAGTCAAGAAAGACGTCGTGTATGGTGTCACGCAGCTCTTGGCACTCGGCATTGGTCAAATGCCGTTATCCAAGCATTCATAAGCCTGTCTATTTATATATGGGAAGGTAGCACAATAGATCTTATCTAGATGTAACCAACATTGCCGTGCTGCTGTCTGCCGCCATTCCCCGCCGCAGTTACCCGTAACCAACATACAGCGTCACCCGTGCTCGGGCCGAGCCCTCCATTCTTCGGATGTCAGTACCGGTGTATACCGTATGTACTTCATCTATATGTCGTCCTCGTTGCAGTAACCATATTTCCACGTGGCTGGTTCATGCGGGCTTCGCTTGTCCTCGTCGGATGTAACCAACTGCACCTCGCCTATATACCTACTCGCTCCTAGATACCCGATCTGAGCATACATAGCGACGGGGGGATATCTAGATCGTGTACAGCACGTGGCTGCAAGGGACGCATCCCGGGAATAAACTAATTGGAGTCGTAGGCTTAGGTGCTTCGATGATCTGGCCCCTGACCTCGCGTATCTCGGGTAGCGAAGCAGCACCTGCAGCCCCTTGCCTCTATATGATTTACACAACAGCCGCCCGGTATTACGCACACGCGAGGTGTGATTGTATGTGAGCTACCAAGTGTGGTATACCGTTTGGGGAAGTAACCGTTTCTTTAAACCTCAATGGTATACGTTACTTCCCCTTTCCTGTAACAAGTTCCGGAGAAGCATATAGTATTATAGTCCAATCGGAATGATTATCAATAAAGCCTGAAGAATTCAGGACGGAAGATACTTGCCTTCTTTAGCTTTCACGTATTTGTCATTGGTAAAGATTTCAACTATTATGAGAAGAACCAGTGGTGTCGGGTTGACGTAAGGGCTAGATAGGGGTTAACTTTCCATATACATATAGGCAGTTACACACACGGGTGCCCATACTATGGATATATATAAACCATACTGTATAATTCCCTTAGAAGAAATGTATCTTTAGTAGGCCATTCGGAATTTGGCTTGTTATGTAGGAACCTACATAAGGCACAGCAACTTGTAGATGGCAAAATTATGACACCTACATAGATTCCAACACCGTGACCAGTCTACCTGCCTCTTAACTCTCGAATCGTAACATCCTTACTTCTAAGGACTTTGCCTACTTTAGCTTATACTTTTTATTCTCCGCCGCGCTCATTCATGTGCGTCAATATGAGCCCTGCTACTTAGGATTTATCAAATTTCGCACACCCCGTCAAGGCGTATCAACACCGCCAACTTTTCAGAGTCAAGAGAGCTTTCAATGCTTTCCATTTCTTCGTTGTTAACAGAGCGGCAAAACCTCTACGATAGTTATCTCTATACCATATGTTACAACCGATTCCCACAATGGTTCCAAGTAGGACCTTCTAGCACTACATGTATCTCCCCCCACCCCTTTCACCTTCCCCCTTTCTAAGGAACCTCGCTCCTATAATCCGTTTATACCCAGACTTCCCATCATCGGCGTCAAGCATAGCCTCTGCATCATTAGTACAGACACGTAAACCTCACTTCTCAATCCCCATCTCCCGTAGACAAGCCTTCACAATCCCCACCGCCTCATCCACAACCTCGTCGCCACGGCGCCACGTATACAGCGCCACGCCTTGGCGATCCAGCGTCTCCTGCGCCCGCTGCAGACGGCGCCGCCACAGATCCAGCTTTTTGTTTAGCGTTGGCGGCGTGGGGGTCCCGTTCCCGCTACTGCTACCACTACCGCTGAGGCTCCCATTACCATACACAGTCGAAGCCGCAGCGAGCGGTAAAGGCTCGAAATCACTGTCCGAGTTTTCGGTTCGGCGACGGCTTAAGTTGTTATTGGCCGCGGTGAGGCGCGGACTCGGACTCGATCTGGTCGTCACGCTCGAATTGGATGGTGCACCCCGCCGTCTGGGCGGTGGCGGTGGCGGGAGGATCGAAGTAGCAGATGTCTGCCCATTACTCCGCGTCTTCGTTAAAGGGATTTGCTCGTTCGCGCCCGTCTGGTCAGCTGATCTCTGCATCTGGGCCAGCGGACTTGGAGTTAAAGCTCTATTACTATTATTCGCCTGGCTAGCGCTAGTTTTGCGCGGCGCTGGCGGTGGAGGTTTCTTGTCGAAGCCATCTTCCGAGGAGCCGGTCGTAAGTACCGGTGCGGCCGGTGAGCCCTGAAGGGAGCTTGGCTTCGCCGGTTTGGGCGGTGGAGGCTTCCGCCCGAGTAGATCCATGGGTTTTGTAGATTTTCCTACCACTGCTGAGTCTGATTCGACTCTTCGGAGCTGCTCCGGAGCCGGATCTGGGTCTTCCGAAAAGTCGATTAGATCACCCATGGCAGGTCCATCGGTAGATTTTGGCGTAGTCGCTACTCGCGGAGGCAGTGGTGGTCTTCCCGGTACATTATCGGCTTTAGGGGTACTGCTTCCAGAGGACCTTTGGTCAAGCCTTATACTTGAATGAATACCAGAGTCGAAATACCCTGTCTGCTCAGGTGTCGTGACATCGCGAATGAAAATCGCCGCGATCCGGCCCGGATAAGCAACCGCCAGCTCGGTGTAGACCTCAAGGTCAGCTTCGCCGCTATCACCAACGAGAAGAAACTTCCTTTCGGGAAAATCCCTCATAATCTTCTCGAGCGTGCCCTTCTTGCGCTCGGCCACAGGCTCAAATATTCCCTGTAGCATGCCAGTATACTGCTTCAAGTGCAGCGAGCCCGGCGGTAGCCCGGATAACTTAAAGAAAGTAGCCAGTACAGGGTATAGCTGCCACGGGCTATTGGAGCAGTAGTGTATGCTCACGCCAAGGTTATGCAGAGCGGTGTACCATTCCCGAACGCCGTCGACAGTCAAGTCGCGCAGCTCGCGAATAAACGTGTTCCGGAAGATCTCTTTGGCGCCGAGCGCAATATTTGACCGCTTGATAGTGTCGTCAATATCACTGATCAGGCTGACACCCTTCGGCTCAATGATGTGTATGGGTTCTGTGCAGGATAAGTCTTCGCTCGCGAGCACGCGCACGTGCGTCGGCACAAAATCCAGGGCCACTCTGGTCATGAAATGACCTGAGTCATTGGTTGTCACGGTGCGCGATTGCGCCTGGGACTCGTTGTAGAAGAACAGTGTGATGGGCACCTCGACTAGCGGCGTCGTCAGAAACGGCGCAATGCGAGCCATCAGATTCGCATTTGCTACGGCGAGTTCTGCTTCTGTAAGTTCGGCTCCTGCCGCTGTAGTTGTGCGTCCTCTGAGTACTGGCGATGATGGCGGAGATGTTGGTGATCGACTTCCATTCTGTCTCCTGTTTCCTTCGCCCTCAGAATCTTCGTCCCTAGGGCGTTCGCTATAACCTCCTTTCTGCGCAGCTTCTTCCTCAGCCCGACCCCGCCGCTCGATTTCCTTGGCTTCTCGCGCAATTCTTTCTTGCTCGCGTTCTTCTTCATGCTGTTGGTGTATTTTTGCTAAAGAGGGCTCTGGAGTGGGCGATGAGTCGGCCTGTTGCACTCTTGGAGCTGGTATGCCGCTCAATTGCCTCGCCAAGCCAATTAAGATGCGGTTACGACGCGTCATTGGCCCTCTATGCGGAATGTATATCCAGCCCCGAACATCGACGTCTACAATGGCCTTCTCGTCTTCGTGTCGCGACCACTCATTTCTCCAGTAGTCCTGCTCATTCATGCCCACAGTTGAAGTATGAGGGCCGCCTGTGGGGGCTTCAAATTCCCCTGGTTGTCTCTTAACGTGCCGTTTCGCATATGACGGAAATAGTACCATTTGTTCGTTTCCCTTCGTCACGATGGCCACGTCTGGGAAAGACCCTGGTATTGTAATCTTGGACATCTCGGGCGTATCGATTTCCCTCGATCGCGTCTGGTTATATGACTCCCTGATCTCGTTGACGGCCGTCGCGCTAGCTCTGTACATGCTGCTAGCCATAGCGGCGAGCTTCCTCCTCCTCGCGCCTCTTTCGCGACCGCCTTCGGTGCCGTAGTTCCCGCTGCCCACCCCATATTCTGGCATAGATGTCATCTTACCCGCACTAGCCCTGGACCCATCCTCCGTGCCTTTTTTGCTAGTAGCCGGTATACCGAGGAGCAGCCGTCGCGCGTGGTCGACGAGTCGCGACTGCTCACGGCGACGGCGCTGGCGGTCGAGGATGAAGCGATAGATGCGACTCTGGAGGCGGTGCTTGTAGTAAGGGAGGGTGTCGAGGTGGAAGCCAATGAGACGCTCGCGGTAGCGTTCGCGTAGGCCACGTAGAGTGCGCGGGAATAGGTATTGGAGGAGGGTTTGTCTATGATGGGGATGCGGGCGCGGAGGTAAAAATCGACGAGGAGGAGCCACTTTGGAAGATTACGGAGATTGGGAGGCTAAGTTCGAGAGATCGTCTATTCCCGAGTCAAATTATATAGACATCTATAGCTGTGCTGTATAACACATCAGGCTGCGGACTCAACGTGACAGGCTACAGGCCAGGTGGTTTATGTCTCCGGACGACGGCTGGGGAGGACAGATTGGACAATGGCCAATTAAGCTAACACATGGTAAATAAGATTCGAGAGTCCGGATTGGGTGAGGCCGGCCGCGACACACAAGATTATATCAGATGACTTCGTCGAGGTTGAAAAGTTGGAGCTTGTGCCGCTGAGTCTCACCCGGGGGAATTGCACGTTTTGGTGGGGGGCCGTGTACTGGTGACATCAGCTTACCTCCTTAGGGACCTCGGACCCCTGTCGTACACACCTTATGTGCTTAAAAGTAGGGCTGTTTAGGGACCTGCTATTAGAATTCGTGTCACCTATAGAGAACGCAATTGTCATTATTATACTCCCATCTAGAGCTCTCCATATACTCTTTTCGACGGAGCTGCTTTTTGCACATTTGCAGGTCGCTGGTCGCGGGTTGCCTCAGGACAGGTAGCTGACTGAACTGGAAGAACCAGAAATACTGTCTCAGCCATGACAAATCTCCTGTCAATATTATTATCGCCTAAAGCTCTGGTCTATCTTCTCTTCGCCTTTCCAGCAGCCTTGGACTTTTTCTTCTTATCGTTCTTGAAATTTAGAACGGCACCCTTACCCGCTCTCTCAGCGGACCCCTTCTTCCACATGCCTTCGGTCCTAACTGATCTTGCGTCTAGCTTCTTCTTGTCCTTGTTGCTCAGCTTTCCATTTCCCTTCTTCTTTAGAGACTCCTTCAGACCATTTAGCTCTGCTCTTCCGGCGTCCTTGGCCTTCTTTTTATCGTGCTGCGTTTCGAACCACGTCCGCTTCGGCCGCGACTTGATCTCGTCCTCGTGGACAACCATGTTCTCTCCCTTCTTGATCTGCATCTCTGCCTGTGCCAATTGTTTCTCTTCTTTCTCTTCGCGGGCAATGGCCTCAATTTCATCGGCCATCTCGTCAATCTTTGCTTGCCATTTGTCAGCCTCGGCAGGATCAATGATCAGACTGCTGATCTTGGCTCCTTGAGACTTTCCTGCCTTAACCGCCGCCTTGACCACCTTGCGGTCGGGTTCCGCGGCTAGTGTAATGGCAACACCGGAACGTCCAGCTCGCGCAGTACGTCCTACACGATGCACATAAATCTCTAGAGTTTGGGGGCCCTCGTAGTTGATAACAGTATCTACTCCCTTGATATCAAGACCTCGGGAAGCTAGATCGGTAGCAAGCAAAAATCCGACTTTGCCATCACGGAAAGCTTCAACGCTCGCGATACGCTACAACTGATTAGAAACTGCGTATTCAATCATACTTGGAAATTACTCACCTGCGCTTGATTCATGCTTCCGTGGAGTTCAGCGCAAGGCAAATTGAACACGGCGAAAATGATCCGAGCACGATGTGCCTCCTTCTTCTGTCTGAAGAATATGATAACTCGCTCCGTATGCATTGTTTTGCAGATATGGATAAGATAGCCCATTCTCTTCTCTTCTCGGCCTGGTCTTAACCTAACAAACTTCTGTTCTAGTTTGTCGACCGTCTTTCTCTGGGAGTCTACCATCACTCGCGCCGGCTTGTTCATGCCGACGCGGATGAGCCGGTCGACGGAAGAAGTCATGGTAGCTGAGAAAAGCATGGTCTGTCGCGACTTAGGCAATGTGGTAAGAATTTCGTTCAGTTCGTCGGCGAAACCGTCCTCCAACATTCGATCGGCTTCGTCGAGAACAAGAATTTCTACCGTGTCTACTGAGAAACTCGCTGAGTTGCGCATGTGATCAATGAATCGACCAGGCGTCGCGATTATAACATCAGGCCTTAGGCGTAGCTCTGCTTCCTGCACCTTCAGACTTAATCCACCTACTGCTAGACAGAATTTGATATCTGTATGGCTTGCAAGCTTAGTTGCGACGGCATGACATTGAATAGCGAGCTCTCGGGTGGGCGTCAATATAACAACACGGCTTGTGGGGATTTTATTTGGTCGATACAGGAGTCGTTCCAGGATTGGGACGACGAAGGCGGCCGTTTTTCCGGAACCTGTAACTGCACCACCGACCAGATCTTTGCCTTCCAACGCGAGGGGTATTGTTTTCGCCTGGATTGGGGTGGGTTCGTTGAAACCGACGGAATTGAGACCTCGCAGAATCGGTCGCGACAAGGACATGTTTTGGAATGAGGACTTTCCACTCTGCTTCCCTGCTGGCTTCTTTTCTTCAGGCGCAAAGAAGGCCTCTCTCTTAGCTGCTTCTTCGGGATCCTCTTCTTCGTCAGTCTCGTCGGACTCGGCGGCATCGTCAGGATGATCGACGGGGGTCGCAACGGAATCGTTGTCGGAGGCATCATCCTCGTCATGGTCGTCTTGATCTGACTCATCTTCTGCGCCATCCTCTCCTGATTCTTCATCTGAGGCGGCGCCCATGCCAAACCCGTCTGCAGCTAGAACTTCATCATCTGCATCGTCGAGCTCAATATCCTCGTCTTCCTCGCTAGCACCATCTAGAGCCTCATCCTTCTCGCCATTCGCCTGGTGGGAGTCGGTCACGGTAGTGCCTTCTTTACCACCTCTCCGCCTTCGCACAATCTCGTCCACGTCAACGATTCTCTTTTGGGCATTTCCATTCATACCCTTTTTAGCACCATCGAAGCCCCAACCCTCAAATTCGTCTGCTCTGAAATCCGTGGTTCCGTCCTCCGCGAATTCAAAGTCAGAATCCATAGCTCCGTCGTCGTCATCTTTCTTGCCCCAGACACCATTCTCATCATCATCGTCTACCTGGGCGGATTTCTTGTTCTTCTTGGCCTTCTTCTTGGGTGGGTTTGGCTCGGGTATGACATCTTCTTCCTCGTTGGGGAGTTCATCGTTGTCGGAGAGTGTATAGATAAAATCGTCGGCCTTGCGCTTGGAAGCCATATTGGGCTGGATGGGATTCAATTCAATCCGATCCGTTGACGAGTATTTTCGGCGTGCCCAGGGTCGAATTGAGAGCTACATGCATGAGGGTATCGTATGTACTGAGAAAACCAAAGTAAATTTATTTTTTATGCCGGGCGGTGTAACAGGACCCTCCCAAAAATGACCTTTGACCTTAGTATGTACCTTGTACCTACCCCGCCAATCGGAACGATTCATGTAAGATAATTGGTTGAACCTCTTATCGTCCCACGTGGCGTGGCGTAGGGCGATAACTTTATGTAGGTGCATGTATCTTTTATACTACCTGACTACCTACCTTGTAGCACATGCTCTCTTATTTCTCAGAACACTACGCCTCTGCAACAACCTTCGTTAAGTTGTGGCGCCCAGTTTAACATGATGATACCCATCCTGGGCTCTGTGAGAAGTAGATCTCTTTGTCACTAGGTGGTCAATGCCTTCTTGACAGACCAACCTCTTATTCCCCAAGCCATCTGGGGAGCCACCTCCTTAAAATACCCGTTGATATGCCTTAACACACTGTAGTAGATTATCCTCGTCCCTACACTACAGTAAATGTTGATTCCAATTTTATGATAAAGTTAGAGAGGCATTACCTATTCGCCAAGCTTTCGCCAAACCATATAGTAAGCTCTCGCTTCTACTAACTCAAGGGTAGCAAGACTTTGTGTCTTGGCACTTACCTGCCAGGGGTAAAAGTAGTGCTTTGTCAGCATAAAGGGACTTTTGACTTGAAAAGGGGTAAGCGTTAATAGTTATTAATACCTACTACCTTCCAAAGCTTAATCACGAGTTAGTAACGAGCTATCGTCTACTATCCATCACTTACATATAACTCATCACCTAGGACTACCTACTCCCACAGATACCTCTGCCACAGGCATATGAGATAGCTGGGCTGATGTTTGAGTCCATGACTATTGGCCCCGATATTCTTAGTCACAACCCACTCATCACTTACCACAAGGCCTTTGCCGTCGTCCAGAGTAAGTAGTATAGATGTTTGGGAATATTAGCTGAGTATTCCAGATTTTGTGTAATGGTATGCTTGGAGATCTATCACGAGCAGAAATTTATACATCACTCAAAGGTCCAATAAACCAGTGCCCAGCCATAGGATCAGCGCCAAGAGTATAACGCTTTCACATGCATGGAAAAGGTGAGATTGCCAAGAATCCGGCGACTAAGGATAAATATATGCTGGAACATGATTAGACACAAAGCTATAAGACAGCTGAAATATTTTACTTGACCACCGATACTCTGTGATGGCGTCATATTCGGATTGTTCTCATCACGAGAGTCCGCCATGGCACTTCTGAAGAAATCTATTATTACTACTCGATACATCGTGATCAACCGCCAAGATTAATATTCCATTATTATGGGTCCGAATTAGCCTATGACAGGTTCACTTTTTATACCGGATTAGGAAGAAATGCATCCAATATGCCTAGAGGCTAGCATTATAGCTTAATGGACATGCTACCAGGAATACCGATGTTTGATGGGCTGTTGTGCCACCTAGACACGTGGGATAAGTGGCCCAGCCCCTGTCTTTGCAAGAGCCTCATGACTTCGAGAGTAATGTCAAAGAAGTGTAGCCCCAAACTTAGGAATTCCACTTCACGGAGCCTGTTCACAACAAAAGACGAGGAAATAAGAGCAAGTCATGAGAATAAAACATTAGGTAGCCTATAAATTTCATTCTAACGAGTAACTCTAGAGGCTCATACTCAAGAAATGCTTGTATTCTGTTCACTTACCTAAAGACTAAGGTTGATTATGGCGGGGAGCACTTTCTTTCGCGCCCTTCTGACTTATGGAACCTGATCTGTTCAACGTCGCGATATAAGGGAGGCGCAGAGATATTGTCAGAATCTTCAGGGACCTAAGCTGACTGTTCCTTTTCCATATCTAGAGAAAGAGACCAATTAAATCCAGTTCGGCCCTGGCCGAGAAAGGTAAGCTGCAGGGATCTACAAGGACGTAAGCCGATATACACAAGCGAAGCTGAGAGTCATGGAAGCCGTATTCTATTTTCTGATATCCTATTAGAGCCCGTCATTCATGATTGCTACCTGGTAGCTAGGTTGATAGAAATCGTGTTGTAGTGGAACCATCTGCGACCCTAACAGTAACCTGGGAGGCCCTGCTTGGCAGTAATGTATGAGAATGTTTGGAGTTCAAAAACTATATATATTTGCTATCACTTAGGAATTGGTGGGAAGATGTCATCAAGTTTTCAACCAAACCATAATCATAATACGACGTGCCAATATGCTTCTCAAAAAAATCACAATAGCTTCTACCTTGGTAGCCCTCAGTGCCGCCGCTGACTTCAACAATGGCGGTCATTGTGATACATGGTATTACTCGTCGGGGCCACATACGGACACAATAGATGCTGCTACCCAACTCATCGGGTACTTCAACAACCCATCTCGAAACGGAAGACTTCAAATAGGAGCGATGGGAGCGCACTCTAACTACAGGGTTGAGCGCCTAGTCGGATTTAGCCATGCATATCTCGACATCATTGACTCGTCGAAACCCACCGATGATCTCGATATCGAAACATCAGAGGTCACATCGGCGCTTGAATTGCTCATTGGCTCATGCACCACGGGCCAAGTCGTACTGAGCGGCGGGCAATGGGAAGTGGGAATAGCTGTGGAGAACCATGTTGGAAAGCGTCGTTCCCGGGCCAGCCGCGAAACTCGGATCTCTACCCCTATTTCCGATGCCGATAACGAGACGATATCAGGTTAGCCTCTATAAGCCACACACCTACCTGTTATAACTGAGGCTGATCCTTCTTAGTTCCGCTTATCGGGAAGCGAGACATTCCCGTCGATGCCGGCTTGTACAATTACATATTATCTATGCATGATACTCAAAAAGTAGACAAGGTTTTGGGCGCCTCCGTCGATTCCTGGAGCGATTCTGAGTCCAATGCTGTGGACTCCTTTAGCCAGTTAGTACAAGACACGATTAGTAAAGCGGGCTCTTCCACCGACGATCTGAATATTTTCCCGTCAGACAATCCATATGGCGCCGTACTTAACGTAAGCGTGCTTCGCAAATGTTGGTATACATTCCTAACTAATACACTATTTAGGTCTATAACAATGATTGGAGCAATGGCCTTGGATTTGTTGGAGGAGGCGACAATATGAGGAAATTCGTCAAGGCCGCCGTAAAAGCAACAGCAGATCAAAATACGCTCGTTACGACCTATTCATTGAGAGAAAGGTATCCTGATTTCGACGTTACCTACGGATCTATGAGAATCGGCATCACAATTCGAAGATCCGTCGTAAAGACCGGCGTGTGCAACAGATGCCAGGACATTGCTCCCAATCCCAAATCGTACGACAATACATATCCTCAATATAAACCTCTCGCTGGTGATTGGGACGACAACGTTTACCCAACAAAGAGAAATATTGACGGTAATACGTGGAGAGCCTGGGACCCTAATGCCTTCGGAGATGGGAATCAGGACCCTAGCATTGCTGCGATGCTTGAAGGTTGGTTACAACTGTCCATGAATGAGTCCACGACTAACGAAGTCTTATAACAGCTGTTATCGCTGGAAGATTCCAGTTCCAATACAATACTCTATTCAGGACCCGTGTAACCCAGGAGCCTGACAGAATGGACGGGATCATAGAATGTAAGGCTTTTCTTTGAGGTCTCGGGGCCTACCATTTTCTACATTGATACCTTACATACCTACATAAGGTGTGTCGATCGCTAACAGAGTACAGTGGTCTGGCTGATGGGCGACTCTGTTCAAGCAGCTCAGAATAACCAGGCGTACCAAGGTTACAACCCCGGAGGTCGTGCTGATATCCTATTTGTCGTCCACCTTCACACCAACCAAATCACTACGATTGAAGGACATAATTACATCGGAGTCCAAGCTATGAACTTGATGGTAGGCAGAAACCAATTCCTTTACAAGAAAAGTGGTACTAACTCTGAGAAAGCACGCACAAGAGATGCTAGTAGACCAGAACCGTGCCAACGTAAACGACCGCCAGGGCCGCAGCCAACGTGTTGTCCTTAACGAACATGACCTGTGTGATGACCGGTACGTATAAAAATATCCCCCAGATTTAGTTAATATGGACATCAGCTAACGTTTGAACAGTAAGTAACACATTTTCATTCCGTCTCCATCGAGCTTAAATTAGCCACGTCCGGTATGTTATAGATGAAGGCCTAAAATGCTGACACGAAATGTTTCAATACACTAGATAACCCACAAGACGGGTTTTCCTGGTACCCAGGATACCAGACCGAGCCCTATAGGTTCCACCTACCAGGTCAAGGATCGCGACAGCGCTCTTATTCCGAATCACTATTGGTTCGTTTCGGTTCCTACCTACATGAGAACGGGCTATTGGGAGAGAACAGCGGCCTGTTTAACAACGTAAGTTCTTCCCCTTCCTCCCAAGAGGTACACTTTCATAGTTCAGGGAAAATGATTCTAATACATACTCGATGATAGGTCGAAATCCCAGAAGAGTCTGGCCGGAACTGGAGATACCTCGACTTCAGGAATCTGCCGAACAACGTTGGTCCCAGCACGAGACCCGATGGCAGTGGTTACCAGATCCCGCGTGGGATGCCCATCAGAATGAGTTATAACTCTAACCAAATTGGATACCAGAGTTAAGGCGCATGCCTGACAATCTGGTTACCATCGCTGGTTATGGGGAAGAGACGTAGTTAGAGCGAGTCATTGGGTGGCGTTGGATAAGTGTTCCGTATAGACTGTGATTTTTGTACATTACTTACTAACATAGCATATACACTGTATTGAATAATTGCTTTTGCGTCCTTGCGTATACCTAATAGCCTGGAGAACCCCGATATTTAGACGTGCCTACCGGCTTTACTATCGTGTAGCTATAAGCCAATAATAAAGTTATGAATAGCTTTACTTAAATAAGCAATAAATACGTAGAAAAAATACTTTAATTATTATAGGTTTTATACCTTAAACTAAGTATATATATTATCAATCTACGTTGAGTTAGTATACAGTGGTCCTATCCTATATCACCGTGGTTTAATCCAAGTCCGGTGGTTCCAGTAGTGTTGACGTCGTGGCTGTTGGATATTTCATGGCGCAAAACTCAAAATCATTTTGAATGTCTCTTATTAAATCGTTTTCAAGGCCATCTCTATTTCTGTCGGCAACGTACGGCATGGGTGCGATCGGCTTCGTCCAGGATACGTCCAATCCGTTGTAATATCCGTGAGGGTGATCTCCCTCTATATAACCTCTAACTTGGTCCCGCGCCAGGGGTAGAAGCGTCCCTTGTATCCAGTCCACTACGACGATGGGAGTTAGTAATTCCTATTCTAGGAAAAGAAACTTCGATATTACTCACTATCTGGTTGGTGGCTGCTATTGTCGTCATCTTCGACTAAGTCGTTCTCCTGATTAGGCCACTCAAATCTGCTAAGTGCGTCAATGAGGGCGTCAGAATAGGGTGTTTCAGCTAGTTGGTTGACGTCACTAAGGCGTCTGCTATCTGGACGATGATTCCACTCCTGCTGCTCGTCCTTTTGTTGGCCAGGTATACGATTATCGACGTACAGGATATCGTCTGCGGGAAAGGCAACATGAGTCATACATAGACTGCGTAAGATACAACCAAGTTGGTAGACGTCTTCCCATTCGTTTGGCTCTTCCTCTTCCTCGAATAGTCCTGGCTTTAGGTCCTCGAGGGCGTCTCCAGCGAGAGCCGCTTCTCCAAAATCAGTTAGTACAATATAAGGGAAAGCATTTCTCATGTTGCCAACATTTGGAACCCTGCCTCTCCCCCGTGGCGGGTAATGTATTAATACGTTATTTGCTTCCAGGTCCCGGTGGTAAACGATATCGTAATCCTCTGGGTGGTCCACACCGTCAATCGCATAGCCAGCGCCATAATAAAAATATACTAGGGCTCTACATAGTTCAGCTGTGACATGCCACTGTAATAAAATCAGTTAGTTGGTACCTAATTATTAGGGTAAGGAGCTTAAGGGGTCTAAGCATGTTCCAGGAGTAGCATTTTCTCGGTCAGCTAGACTGTCTCTCAAGATCCAGAGAGGGAATAGGGCTCCTGTTTTATCTTACAATGAAATGTTCCGGGATACTCCTTTTATGTTCATAATACTTAGCTCTAAACTGCTCTAAGGTCCCCCCAGTGCAGTATCTGTATAGTATACAAGTAACGATTAGTAAGCTATCTCACGATCAGACAGAGCAGCTTCCTTACGGGTAATAGAGCTCCCAAGTGACATCGGAAGGCTTTCGATACCATACCAGTTGAGGAAATGGTGGCTCATTGGGTAGTCTGACTTCCGCATGAGGACGAGTTGAGATTCTAAATTCAGACGGTTCGTCGTGGGTGAACTCGTCATGCCGCACGGGCCGATTCTCCCTACGCGCTACCTTGTGCAGTATCTTTACCATATAAAACAACCCATTTCTAGCGGACTGGACGATAAAGGTTCCCTTATTGAAAATTCGGACAAGAAAGAACCCCTGCGTTGCAATTGACACATCGCCATTAACGTCATCGCCGTCTATTGCCACGTATGGAATGAAAACCCCCTGATGGCCATAAGCCCCTCTTACCGTGGTGTTCATAGTTCTAGACAGATATTGAGGTTGAATCGTTGGGTTAAATTGGTATCTATATACAGTGGATCTTTACTAAACCCATTTCTTCATCATCCTGAGCTATAATATAATGTGATATTTCTTTGGATGAACGTTGCATACTCAGTCCTTTATCATTTCGGGAGATTTCATTCTAACTACATCCGTCTAAGTTTTCTTGTACAATAAGGGGTTGCTTTACCTAGTCATTGTTTGAGTCGAGGTCAATAAAAGTCAAAGAGAGTCATCTAAGCATAGAATATCGGAATTAATGAACCGCCTCTTATGCCTAAGTACCTCTAGTGGTACATTTATTGGAGGTTAACTTTATAAATCATTCATGACTTGTGTAAGTTGTTAATGTTGTCGATGTCTTCGGCATCTAAATATAAAACTTCTCCGTACCTACCTCCTCAGCGGTGTGTCTTAGGTAGGTGACACACATGATGGCAAGAGATCAACTCTTCCTCCTCGTCCTTGTTCACTTGATAGGGGTTATTTCCAATTTCTCGTACATGAGTCTTCGTGATCCAAATTGGACGAAAGCAAAGATGTGGCATATGTCTTGGTGCTGTCACTGAATGCGAGAAGCACTACCTGGCGAAGAGATAACCAAGGCTCTGCAATGTTATAATCTCTTTTGCTGAGGTGTTATTCAATTTGGGCTGAATATAAACGGATGGACACAGGGATACGGATCCAGGGGACGTAATACCAAGTATAAAATGTTGTTTAAAGCCATGAGTCGAATATCTCACGATCAGTAGCTCAGATAAACAATAGCTTCCGGAAATTTTCGATCGTTTCCATTTCTCATTTGCGCATATCATTTCTGATCTTAGTAATAGTTTGTTGCGGATGAGTTGAAGGTCTCTAAAAGGGACACAGTGCAAACTTTGAGTGTGGCTAATTCCTTCCGTGCGTAACTTCTTCAGAAACTACATGTTGAAAGGTCGTAAGAGGCGAGCTGAATCCGGGTCGGGATTCACTTAACGGAATTGCGTATACGGGCTGCTCTTGAGAACTCCTCGACGCCGCGTCGCGATTTCGGCTCGATGCCAAATTATCGGTGAGACCGTAGAAGAAACCGCAGAATAACAGAATGACGAGATAGGTGATGAAAACAGCTCGGCTGTCCGAAGATGCCGAATATTGGTCCAGACGAATCCTAGGTATATGCCATACCCAATCAAGAAGGCTATCGCTGACGTACCCAAGAGCACATTTGGCGCGGAAATCGTCATAACAGCTGTTACAAGTGGCAGAATGTTGAAGAAACCCTTTTCGGGATTTATAATTTCTTTGATTTCTTCCGCAGTCGAACAGCGACCTATATATTGGAATTGTCTGATTGAAGAAAAGACTGATGTTATCGAAGAAACCAAGCTGACAGTGAAGGCACCACATGCGGTCCAGTGGGTTTGGCTTAAACCGTCCAGGGAAAGCGCTGTAATAGCTACCTCTTGAGCTAATATTGTGCGCTAAAGGGGTCAACTTCAAGCGTGTACCTTAGGAGGTGCCTGATAGAATATTCCAGACTTACTGCCACGGCAATCATGCTACATTCTTGTTTGACTGTATCCTTGAAATTCAAGGCCACGCTTTCTGCCTGCGACTCTAAGACCTGCTTCTGCATCCTCCATATCCGAACGTCTCAAAGAGTAAGTAGGAGCAACGAAGAGAGAACGTAGTCGACAGGGCTAGGTAATAAAGGAGCTTTAAGGCTCCCAGAACCTTCCCCAGCGCCGGAGGAAACGAACTACCCTTGATGTCGAAGCCGGTAATGTCGGATAAGGCAGAAAACAACGACATTATGCTTCCTCAAGTAGGAATAATAAGAAAGAGGTGAATAGATCCCTTAGGAAGTAGGTACTTGAAGTTGCAAGTGAAGAAAATTATTCTTTGCTTACAGAATTGGTCCCTACCTAGGTACAGAAGGAACGCCACCCCCTCATCTTGTGGAACATTATATCTTATCTTCTGATTCTGTTCGCCATATCCTTTCTTTCTTTAGTGATATTGTAGCCCGGGAGCCCTGGCGTGGAGGCCTGTAATATCTAGAAAACAGGCAGTGGACATCGACCTTAACCTTATGTAGAAGCTAATTCCTTACATGATATACTAGAGTTAAGCTATAAGAATCAATTCCCAATTGAACCATCGACGATTTGGAGACGATACCAGCACTACCATTGCCAGGTCAACGAAGGCCTGAGATATTGATGATGGCATGCCTGCATGTTATGCAGATGTGAGAAGACGGTTCTGCGGAACCAATGAAAAGCATCGCCTACGCCGCTCGATAGAAAGCTTAGACTTAAGTCAATGATATTTCTTCAAGAAGGCTTTCATCATAGTGTTCCCCATCCATAAGTCCGTGTATATATGATTCTCCCACAAACCTCCTTTCTTGGTGTATATGGAGCGGCTCCAAGTCATAACCCCCGAGGAACTTTCTGTTCTCGCTTAAAATGAGTGGCACAGAAGCCCCTCTAGCGACACAAACGAGGTCACCCGTCTTCATATGGCTTGGGCCGATACCCATATAGCCATTTGCTGTAAGAAAGTACTTTCGTCCGTAGCAGACTCTCATCACAGCATTGTGAAAAATAGTTGCTCTTGCCATGTCCTCTTGCTGGTTTACTTTAGGCAAAAGATCTTCCGGAATCTCCAAGGATTTTGCCACATGAATCCATCTGTACCAAGATATCGAGGCTGCAAGGTAGCTATCGCTGGCTTTCTGTGCCTTGTTGTCCGAATTCGCAATCATCGTCAGCATGAAAGCTATGTCGACACCAATGTTGTTGGGATATGACTTTACTTCCTCGGCTAAGCAGGCCCACTCGTAGAAAATACTAGCATCATCAATTTTCTCATCAGGCTTAGACTCCAGGAGGGTACTTCCAACCTTTGTCACTTGATCGACGATGATACCCCGTATTTGGAGTCGTTTCCCGTTGCTGCTGTACGTGCATTCCGCTTTGGACCCCTTGCTTGCATGATAATTAGGCGGACCCCCGTAAACCATCAGCGGGGTGCACTGTTGACTTTCGCTCCAATCAGGGACCCATGACGGCAGTCCATCCGTTGCTTCGTCGAAAGCTTTACAAGAAAGAATATCAAGGAAGCCATAGTGATCAATGCAAGTTTTCGCGAACTGCATGAAAACCTCCGCAACGGGTTTCTCGTAGTTTGGCGTTACCAAGGTTTTGGTGGCTTCTCCGACACACCTAGCGTCGCTCCCTATCCCCAACAGCGCGAAGATCTTATCGCGGGGGTCGGTTGCGAGACAATTCTGGGCTGACGCGAGCAAATTGATCAGTGGAAGCTCGTCGCCACCTGCTATTCGTTCTCGGAATGCTTGAAGCCTGACGACATGTCTATAACCTTCACCCAGAAGTGTCATAAGCTGAGCCTCATGGACAGCACGCAGACCATCGGCTATCACGTCCCAAGCAACTTCACGACCGCCACAGCGCACGATTAACCCTTCCGAGACGGCGACCTCTTGGATGACCCAAACTCTGCTGAACCACGAACGACCAAGAAGAGAGTCCACAGCAGTCCAGGCCGGGTCAGAGATACCGGGGAGACCAGCCTTGGTAAGGTCATTCAGGAGGACGACGCCGTACGGTGCGAAGTCAAAGTGCTCCTGTCGAATATTACAAAGCTTCTGGAGAAGGTCGAGTGCCAAGTCGCTATTGTCCCCTTGAGGCCCAAGCCATACAATAGTTTTCTTAGCTCCTATATAGATTTGTCTCATGATGTTTACTTGACTCGCTCGCTCCTGGAGGTCCGCTTGATTGATGCAAAGCGCATCAATCCAAAGCTTGCGTGGATGGGCTGTAAATCGCAAGGCTTCAAGTGCTTCATATAGATTTTTTGTTACCGGCATGCAGTGGTTGCTAAGACTGATACCCCTGTCGCTGCTTTCAAGTCCCCAAGTGTAGGATAATGCCTCATAAGTTCCGACATGATCTAGAGGAACAATCTCAAGGGAGCATTGTATGCTGGTGTTTGATAGCCCCGGAGCCAACGTCAAGAGTCGTATTTCGTCGCCCTTAAGAGGCTGGTATATCATCTGCTAGCCGTGAGACACGCGCGATTGTTCAACTGGTCAAAGGCTATCATACTTTGTGAGGACTCTCCATACTATCATATCTGCCTTTTCATCCGATCTTACGACTCACCAATGGTTAACTGTTGAGTAGCCTGATTGAAAAATAGCTGGTGAGAAACCAAGCTCAACCTAAAAGCGGGGTTGGTGAAGAAGGGGCTTATGTGTTTTTCACAGCCTCTTCTTAATATACCTAAGGTACCTTATTATGTTTTAATTGATTTTCGAGGCTTCTATGTGATTGGCATGAATGTCATTGATAGGAATCTACGATAGTTGCTGTTTAGTGGCTACCTACCTCCTAGGTAGTATTTTGGATAGTCAAAATATGTAGCGCCAGACGTATGTGCGAATAGCACTGTCATGCACCGCCCACCTAGATAAATGTAAGCACCTACCTAAGTACCTAAGCTATCAATAAGAATATCGAACCGGTTTTTATACTGAAGGTAATATAAAATAGTATGCTTTTAAATAAATATAACTTAATTTTTGTATTTTGTTATTTTTTACATATTTAGGTATCTTACCGTAAGGTTGGGTTTTTATTATTTTCTAGGGGTTTCCCACAGTATGCATAGTACTATCCGCACATAGTTCCTTTAGTTTGACGACCTTCTGCCAGTACACTTGCACACAATTCATCTTCTATGGCCACGAGGATACCTTAGATGGGTAGATACGTCTTTATCCCGAATCAAAATGCTAGCAATTTCCTCGGAACCCCAACTCTAGCTAATCTACCGTCTATCCATCCTGGCGTGAAGATCATAGAGAACACCGTTATCACTCCTCCTTAACCATGATTCTGTTGAGGTCTCAAGGAAAATATTATCAAGGCCCATGCCCGGAAGCAGCCAGTTTCGCAATCTCTCGCGCTACAACATACTGGCCAGGATTACTCTGAGCTTGATCTCCGAACTGCTTTACCTTCTCCCGCATAGCCATACTTATCTCGTCATGGCCAACAACCGTGGATAGAGCATCGCGAAGGCAAGCCGCTGTCCATTTCGGGCTAGTTTCTCGACACCCCCAGACACCCACCCCGATATCCTCAGCTAATTGTGCAAAGCTATAATGGTCGAGCCATTGTGGCAAAGCCATCTGAGTTACTCCAGTCCTATTATAGACACGGGGCTTAGTACTTCGTCCATGTAAAGGGGAAGGTAAGTGCTAACCCAAGGGCTTCATTAAAGGATCCCGAACCGCCGTGATGCACAGAAGCAATGATGTGGCCAGTCTCTAGAAGAGATGGTGGATCCACCTCCAACCAAGGCTCTATCCTAACACGTCCGCTATCAATGAACGGGCGCAACGGAGCTGCAAAAGTATCGTTATAAGTCGCGCCCGAGTCGTCACTCGGAGCCTTAAGGAGCTTCCACAGCACTTGCAGATCAGCCGTCGTAGATAAAACGTCTGCGACGGCCTGTGCCATAGCTGCAGCTTGGTCCTCAGACCAGGGGTACAAGCCGCCGAGATTAATGAGCACGGTAGGCGCGTGGGAGAGCCATTCCGCCAAGGATGGACTCTGTTCTTCTGCAGTAGACAGAGAGAGGGTTATCGGCCCAACACAAGTTACGTTTGGTGGGATGACGTCAAGGGGTATCGACGCCCCAGGTAGACTTGTCGTGAACCAAGGCACATTCGAACGGTGCAGGTTATAAAAGGTGACCCGGTCAGTAAGCCCTTTCGAGTATAAGAACTTCTGGATATCTCTATAGTAGGGCATAACAACCATGGCGTAGTGGTATCGTAGATTAAGGTATATGTTCTCTGGCAGCCTTCTCCATGGGACAGGATATGATATCCCGGAACCCATACTAGGTACGCAATAAGTAAGTCTCAGACACAGATTCAGAGCGTGGCTCATTGAGAAGCGCGTACGTACATGGGATACTTCCATAGCCAATGTCTGTAAGGCTGCTCAAGGGGGAAAGTGTCGATAGGGGGATTTGGACTGATAAAAGCATACAACCTATTTCGCATACGTGCCGCATCGATACCGGGTCGAAAGAAGGGATCCAAAACAACGAGGGCTGGATCTACTTCATCTATTATATCTGTGGTGAAACTTAGATGCGAGTCAAACCTTACCCGAACACTTAGGAACGTAGGCGGCGATACCTGTAATTTCTTGATAGAGAGTGAAATGGTCTTCCCCTGACCAGGGTGAGACAATGAATGTGGCGGTTCCAACGATCGTGCTAATGCCCGCATAGCCTGGCGGATGTATCATGCTAGCTAACGTCCTCCCTGCCTTTACCATGGCGCTTACGAACGTCCGTTGTCCAGGAAGCTCATGAAACACAACCTCCCGAGTGGCTGACGTCTTCTGACGGCCGTATTCTGAGATACGTCGCAGTCTCGAAGCCATGGGTGTGAAGGACGCGAAATGGACTTGGACCTCGGGATGCCGCTCCAGCAGAGCGTATGCTGACGCCACTTGGACATTAGAGAGACCGAGTTCACTATTGGATATGAATAGTACTGTGTTGTTGAGGCCCGTGACCGGCAGAGAGCCCGGTTTCGACGATGGCAGCCACTGAGAGAGGAATAGTGCTATTGTCCCGATCAATACGGAGCTTCCTAATAGGAGGCGTCCCAGCATCGTTCAGATAAAGCCAAATATATTTGCAAAATAACTAGGTAGGTGGTATCTCTAGGTTAGAGACTTGAGCCATAAAAAAGAATCTCTAGCGAAACATAAAGCGTAATTCGATACCAGCTCGAAAAGCAGTTCTGTACGGGAGAAATCATATAAATTTCAATCCATCATCTTACCCAACTTTCTGTCTTAGATGTTGTTGTTGGTGTAAAGGTTTTGAAATGCTTCGTGAGGGGTGATATTTGTGTAACAGCGTTCACTTTCTTGATAGGCTCGAGATACGGCAATAGAGGCTCTACTCGCATAGTCTTACCTGGGCATAAGATTTAAATGTGTTATTACCAACATAACATGCAGCACGTGACGTCACTCGGCCTGTACATCTCATTGACGGCCATCTTATATTGCAGTTTGAAACGCTGACGTATGGTAGAGTTTAGATCGACATCATCCGATAAAAATGTTATTCCGAATCACCCCTACCACTTCAAGTTCATATATTCTCTCACGAAGGCCCACTTTATCCTCGCCTCCTGAATTGGAAGTAGTTACAAGATTTTCCCTTTTCACCTTAATAGAGATATTTCGTATAGGAGGTCGCTTAGAAGAGAAATCTCAGAACAAATCAGATATAGCTCCAAACCAAACAACGGAAACCTTGACCCCCCAGGAGGACCCAGGCACACTGTACCACCACCGTGATCCCTCCTAAGAAATAGGCTACCACTACCTTGGCACTCACATGAGCTCTGAAACAGTTCTTACTGCTTCATGACAAGTAGGTAGACGCAACTTAGCTGCCTAGTTACGTCCTATTGAGCCTCTTTGTACGACAATGAAATGCTGACGAAGCCTCGGGGAAACCGCGCCGCTGGTGTAACCGGGCATTGTTGGGTCCGCGTCTGCTGGTCTACCCGCATACCTCCTGTGTAGGTACATACCTACATGTCTCTAGGTACTAAAGTTTCGAAAATGACGAGTAATAAAAAGCCAAAAATAAAGGAGGACGAAAATAAGGTAGTCGGGGAACGTGATCATGAAAGATCAGCCTTGGCTTTGTTTCCGTATACACGTGCTATGCCAAATGGTTAATTTCGTCCATTAAGCGCTGAGATATTATATCACGCACGTTTTATGTCGTTAGTCCCGCCATTTATTCGATAGACGATTCATCCTGGAACAGTCTAGAGTGCTGACCTGTAAAGCTAAGTCGATATTTCACATTACTCTTATACATAATAATATTAGAACTGAGGCTGAGAAGCATAGATGCCCAATCGTAAATGCGCATGACCCTCCTCGTGGGGATCTTGATCGTTAGCCTTGGCGGGATGGCTGGCCATTTGGAAATTTGACTTCTTAGAGGTGAGGAGCAAGATCTCATTAGCCAATCATCATTACGGGAAAGTCGACTTCGGTACCCATCACTTATCCCGTTGAGGGTTCGCACCATCCCAGTGGTCTGGATGAAGTGAGCCAAGTATCGTAACGTGTACCTACATTATAGATATAGATATAGAGCTATAATTGCGTTATTAAGCATACTAGTCAAGTGAAATGTAAGACGAATAGTTGCATTCCCATGGTACCCCTCAGAGCTAAGTACTACGCTAAACCGGCAGTACGAATACGGGGAAGAGACACATAGAGTAAACGTTGTTATACATGATGTAGGTATTTTACGTGTAGGTACATGTATGCGTCTAACTGCAGCTAACAAGAAGAAGCAGCACCAAAGCTGCAAGGCGACCTTTCTGAACTGTTAGCCCGTCACACTCGCTTCGCGTTCTGGCTGGCTGGCTGAGCCGGGGGCCGATTGGAAGAAGGTCGATGGAAGCGAAAATGGAAGATTCCCCTTTGAGACAGCTGGGATCCGGGGAGCCATTCATCTTTTTTTCATTTTCTTCCCCATTCTTCCTCTTTCTTTTTTGTGTTCCTTTTTCGACCGCGTGACCTTTGAATTTTTACTCCGTTAGAGATGATGCTAACGACCGACTCGCCGACGATTGGCTGCTTCAGAAGGAACCCGGCGACACTTCATCAATTGACGGGAAGTTGGTAGATATTGACTGGACGTGCCATGAAGCGTGTCCACATTAGACTGGCATCCATCACATGTTGTCGCAACATATCGATGTGATGATGACCGAGAAATTTCCTTGCTCCTCTGGCTAATTTCCAATAGTACTTAAGGGGAGGGATATGTGGTAAAAGTGAAGTCAATTGTTTCTCATCACTGTCTGGGGTAAAGACATCGTGGTTGAAGAGATAATGTACGGTAGCTGGTGAAAGTACTGTACATATATGCTGGGTTGTATTAGTATCCCCGCTCTTCGCTCTTTTCAGCGGTGATCCCCGTTCCCCCAGATCTGGACCATTTCCACATACATAATAGGAAACGTGGTCCCCAGACTATTTTTACAGGGTGTTATGGTTGAGCAGGCTAGACTCGTTAAAGTATGATACACGGCTCTATAGAGAAGTAGGCGCGTTAATCATGTTTACCTTGCTGTGTGCGATTAATTGGTTTTTAGCTGATCTTCAACCATCTCGACCATCTCCTTCGTTTTACGAACCTTGTGTCAATGGAATACTACCTACCCGTACAATGCCTTATGCAGAATCCCTTGCTCCCCAAGCAGACGGGAATAACTTCTTATCCTGGCTGCTGCTCTTCTGAGGCGCAGTATTACATGGGACGATATCCGTCGTTTGCCTAAGCCGAGAAATACACCAGTACAACCTCGCAACCTCGTGTCCTTCGCGGAGACGAGGATTGGCAAGGTAGGATGTGGGGAAAGGGGAGAGGAGATACAGGGCAGGGCTGGTGAGGGAAACTCAGCCAGCCAGTCAGCCAGCTTGCTTAGGCTCTTGTAAACTCCGGGGATCAGACTGCAGCTGTCTTCGATGTCAGTCCGGGGTACCAAGGTACTGTACGTATGTGGAAGAGGGGAAACACATACATAATTGCTAAGTTATCATTGGCCACAATTAAGGCAAGCAGAAAAAATAAGTCACCAGAGAGGATTGGTTGGCTAGAATTGCCATCCGTTCGCGCGCCTTGTCCCGTTCTTGCAGGGAATTTAGGTGCGATTGGACTCGGTGAATCTAGTACTAATTCGTTGACCGTCCTTCGTCCCATGCTTGTATTGCTTCTTCTACGTACGAAAGCGACGTGCATAGATTCAATATTATTCAACAAGAAAACCTGCTGCAGCTCTGGCTTGGCTACCACTGTGGTCTCTTCCCTCAATTGACTCGACAAGGGTTTCCAGGCACAGCATCCCACTGCCCAGAGATCAACGGGACTCAGCTTTGGTGAAGCCTCTTAAAGCCGCACATATTGTACAGTACAACGTCTATTCGGCGGATGCTACATCACGATTTGCCTGCCGTGCCTATCTGTTACAAGTCCCTGCATATGTACTGCTCCGTACTTAGGGAAAATATTCCCGACTAATGTTGTTCGCGAGGGAAGGGGGATAGGAAGTGAAAAAAGACGTGTCACCAATGGCCATATGGAACGTCGGGACTATGTCAATTTGGCCGTTTGTCGCTTATTGATGATTGCACGGCTCGAAACCGACGACACTGCTGATCGTACGATACCGACTTTCGCATTACCCTTTTTCGCAATTGATCCCTGGCTCGTCCTTTTTCCCTTACCCTTTATTTCAGCGACTCACGTTGCACCTCGACTTCATCCACATGATTCGGCCTTCATGTGTATGATGCGCAAGAGAGGCTCTCGCTCCGGCACAATGATCCCTACACTTACTGCTTGCCCATTCCCACCTTGTTAGGTTTCTGCCAGCCAAACTTCTCAACATCACAGTCACCAACCACTCTCCCACCGGATGAAGGCTATCTTCGCTACCAACAATCATCTGACCGCCTTCGCGATACCTAACCCATCGTGCGCTGATGCTGACGACGCCTTCGGTCCTTCTTAATTGCTAATCTGTTTAAGACCGTAAGTTACGTAGTTATGGTTTTCTTCAATCGAGGTCGCATGGAGGCTGACAGACCCGACTGTCTAAGTAGTACCTTAGGTACTGGCATAGCTACATCTTTCCTCTCTCAACCCATGCTGGATCTGCGCCTCGTGCTACTTGCAGCAAGCCCCAGCCATAGCCTAGGATAGGTAGGTACTTCGTAGCCAGACCCTGGGATGCCCAAACTAGCACACCTAACTAGCCTGATCCGTACATAATATGGATAGCTCGAAGCCAAAGCAACGAGAGAGAGGCCACACAGACTGACAACGGTACCAGCGGTCGGGATCGTCCCGCCCCCGAAAATATCCACCAACACTATTTACTGGGATTCCCTTCCCCGGGTTTAACGTAGAGCGACGATCTTCTACCTTCTGTCCCTCTTTCTTATTAAGCCGCCCAGCCAATCTCACTGCTTCGGGGCATTCTCCTCCCCATCCATCCTCTGGCTAACCTCATATATACATTTGAATGCCTTCAGCGAGTTCAGACCGGCAATTGTGTTGTACACGGTTCTTACTAACTCCCACGCTTGCCCGATACATGCGGAGAAGAGAGAGTACGCTGTTTCGTCACAGCTCGCCTATCTGACATCGGCGGTGTTTCGAGTTGATGAATCTACCTGATCCCAAACCCCGGGTCTTAGCATCTCACGTCACCGTCTGCGTTGTCATACACTAATACGATTACTCTACTTGGCCGCGGTGAACCGGCCTACGAAATACGCTATCTACGCTCTAGGATACCATCTTGCCTGCGGTAATACGAAGGAACAACGAGCTACCTGCGCGATCATGACACACTTCCCAACTTGAGCTGGACCCTTCCCCCCTCTTCGACATAATTATTGTTGATCGACTCTTCAGCAGCTTTGTCTTAGGGTGACTATGGTCGTCGAGCTTGATGCGCACCAGACGTGCCTGGAGCCCTTCGGATTACCTTGGTCCTCGTGCCATACGCGCCGCCCGGATGACGGTGCGGGCCTAGTACACAGCAGCAAGTCGCGTTACTTCAGGATCAGCGCATCGGCGCCCACTTCGCCGCCGAACGTCTTTCAAGTTCTGAAGGCTAGTAGTGGCAGCGGCGACGGGATTAGCGGTAGCGGTGACGACAGCAAGGATCATACTCACCCCGGGCGTACAATCGCGAGCGTCGGATCTCGCTTTACAAAGATCCAGATAGAGCTGCAGCCATGTCGGCCCCGAAGCCCGGATTCCTTACCGTCGGCGACGGAAGAGGCAGCGGGGCCGGAGGCTAGTCGGCCGAAGCCGAAGAAAGCAAATTCGGCCCCAGTGGTTCTGCAGTCTCAGTCACAACTTGGAGGTACATATAGTGAAGGAAGAGAGCGAAGCAGCAGCTCCCCACCTCCATCTAGGGTCGATGCGCCGCCTGCGGCTTGTCCCCTAACATCAACCGGCACACCGACCCCGGCAAGACTGGGAGTCGGAAAGGGAGCACCGGCCTTCTGCTTCCCGCGCGAAACATTCGCCACGCCATCAGCTCTCCCTCGGCCCGCGAAACGTGGGCGGGCACTTCATGACGTGGACGGACCAGGCACGGGCAGTCTCTCGTGCAAGAAGCGGCGACTACGCCTACACCTAGTGACGAGCCGGCTCTCGCAGCCGTACAGCTGGCCCGCGACGCACATTCTGAACCGCGAGAGCGGGGACGACTCGCCGGTGCTAAGCCGGTTTCTCAAATTCGCCGCCGTGGGCGCCTTGAAGAAAGCCGGGCACCAGAGCGCGCTTGTGCGCAAGGCGGCGATTCTAAACCGAGTACGGATCGGTGTGCGCCAGGCAGCTGTGCTGAGAGGCCATACGGTGATTGCGGGCATGGCGGCGAGGGGCAACTCGCTGAGTCACGGCTTGCAGCTCGTGACTACGTCGAATACCTCGACGGGGGCGAGGTTCCCTGGCTTAGCGCCGAACCCATATGATCACCCAATGCCGCCAGCGTGGCGGCCGCACACCACGGCGTTTCATGCTTCGCCTCCTGATTTAAGCCCTCCAGATAGGGGAAGTCCTATAAATAATAGTAGTGCAAGCAGTTCGGAAGACGTAACCCCTAATCCGATGACGGCTCGTCGTCCTTCTCCACCGGCGCGACCGAGCGCACCCTCAAGGCCTTCACCCCTATCGTTGCAAGCAGAAGATGATGATGAGGGAGTGGCGTTCCCCTCGCCAGATCTTGAGACCCGATACGCGGACCTTTCAGATGATGATCTGGATGACGTGTACGCGGATTTTGGAGTATTATTCGGTTCTGGCTCGCGGTCACCTGAGGGCGGTAGTGGAGGCAGTGAAGCGGGTGCTGGTGATCATTTCTATGAGGAATATCTGGACGAGCTGGATGGGATACGATGGGTAGCGTAGGAAACTCGCGAGAGCATGGGTTATTATTGTTCAACGTTTCTAATTCGTGGGATCGTTTGGGATAGCAGGGCGTTCTTGAAGCTGGATGGACAAGGGATAAAAATTGGCGCTAGGGCATCGGGCGGTGGAACGAGATTGAGATGAAAACGGGTATATCAGATATGTCGTCTGTGGGAATAGAAGCCTACTGCGGCCTCACGGCAGCTTCGAATGATTCAATATTTTAGTAACAAGCAACACAATAACCTGCTTCATAAGTTATATATAGTAGGCATTTGGCCATCTGCTATTGTCCCATAGTAACGGACGAGCGCGTAGCAAGTGTTTCTCGTTAATTTCCAAAATCCGGTATTATGAGAATATGCCCGCTGTCATAGAGTTTGGTTATTTGGTACTCTTGGAGACTGGTGGGATATATGGCAAATATTGGATTGACAAAGCCAGGCCACTCCGCTAGGCCTAGGGTAAACAGAATCTCTACCTAGCTGTGCGTATGCTCAGGGTAGAGATACGATCTAGTTGGATAGTACTTCATATAAGGGGCTTCAACTTCTCCGCGCGATCCAGCGCAATGTCAACCATAGCCTAGGGAAAGGGACGGAACCCAAAGCTGTCAGCATAGGCAGGCTCTCTACACCTGCTTCAACCTACCTGGATAGCTTCTCGCTCTTCCGCACGAATGTCGCCTCGGTCGATACGCTCCCGCATATTCTGCATGACTACTGCCCGGCTTCGGCCATTGACGAACACTACGTATCGTAGCCCAGGGAACCGAGCCTCGTACTCTTCGTTCAGCTCCTTGAGCTTCGCGGCCTCTATTTCCTTTTCCCTAGAATCTTCCGAAGCGTTTAGATGCGCCTGTTCGGCCCGGCTCTGCGCACTCTCGACCTTCTTCTCGCCTAGTCGCGGGTGCGAACCTAGAATCCCGTGGAGCTTCGCCCGCGCGTCCGGGGCCGTTGAGTCGGCGAGCTGCGTCATGAGGGCTCCGACATCCTTAATAAGGTGTTCGTACGATCCGATGGATTGGGCATTGCGAATCGCCGGGATAGCTAGGGCGTGTAGGTCGGCAGAGGGCTCGAAAAGTGTATCAAGAACCCACTCAATGGTGCCGTCACCGGCCATCGGGAGAAGGATAGCGGGCGGCAAATGACGATCCGGAGTAGCCATCTTGCGTGGGTATCTGTAAGGATTAAGGCGGGAACTGTCGTGTGTTATACATAGAATACATATATGGCCGGGAAGACTTAGGTGGAATAGGAAACTATTGCGAAATACATGCAGCTGTTCTGGTTTTCTCATACATATATTACATGAAGGAGTGCCTTATCTGTGAGATTTTTAGTCACACCAGAATCTAACGGCCTGCAGTGGCAGGTGGCATGTATGCAGCTGTTGAGTTCCCATTAACGCCACCGGCGCCTCAGGTGGGGGTTCAATTGTGGTACGCCTTGTTTAATTGAATGCATCTATGACAGAACCCAATTACAAAACCTTATGCAAGTAGGAGAAAAAGGAGACCGGATTATGCGGGTATATGCATGCTTCTAGGTCGGCTTTCTGGTAAACCCCGGCAGGTATACTTCAGCCAATCAATTCAAAGTCAACACCGCGCGCGACCTTGAGAAGCTTTGAAGCTAGCTGCAAGCCAACCTTGGAAATTTTATCAAGTTCAGCCTTGTCGGTAACTGGGTGCAACCATCACCAAATTCACATTACTCACAATGCTGTGCTCTCGTAAGTCCCTAACGCAACATACACCATCATTGGTTCTATGGATCTAACTAGCTTCAAATAGTTTCCGGCGAAGCTCCCCAAGAGCCTGTCGTTTCCAAATTATCAGGTATGCTTCACGAGCGACAAACGCCTCTGATAGATCGATTAGCTAATATACTTGCTAGGCGCTATCTTCGAGAAGCGTTTGATCGAAAAGTACATCGAGGAGAATGGAAAGGACCCAGTGACCGGCGAAGATCTCACTCTTGACGACCTTCTTCCCATCAAGTCCTCTCGCGTCGTCCGACCGCGACCACCTACCCTCACATCTATACCCGCCCTCCTTGCCACCTTCCAGAATGAATGGGATGCCCTAGCGCTAGAGACGTACAACATACAAGAACAGTTGGCACGAACACGAGAGGAACTCGCAACAGCTCTCTACCAGCATGACGCTGCTGTTCGAGTCATTGCGCGATTGACGAAAGAGCGAGATGAGGCTAGAGATGCGCTATCCAAGGTGACTGTGACAGCAGGCGGCGCAAGCAATGGTGATGCTATGGCCGTGGATGCCGAAGGTTTACCCGACGAGCTAGCAGCTCAGGTGGATGAGACACAAGCAAAGTTCGTAGCACGATTTTCTACAATAAAGGGAGTATGGCTAACAATTCGGCAGACTATCCAAGAGTCGAAAGAAGCGACCGGTTCCTGCAGGTTGGGCAACCGCGGATGATATCTCTTCATTCGCTGTCGATACTACGAACTCGCTACCAGTTCCCCAAGCCACGACCGTCAGTGTCGAGGAAGGCTACGCCGCCGTTGGTGGATTACAGGGCGACGTTGCGATCTACTCGATTGATTCGGATAAGGTTGAACGTTCGCTGCAGGTCAACGAGCCCATCACAGACTCGATATGGGATGGCCCCAAGGTCTTTTTCTCGACTTCTAAGGGTTCCATAAAGATCTTCGAGAATGGAAGCGAGATCGCGTCGTTTTCAGACCATGCTGGTGCTGCCACTGCTCTCGCGATTCACCCGAGCAAAGAAATTCTGGCATCTATCGGATCTGATAAGAGCTTTGTCTTCTATGACCTACGTAACTTCCGACGGGCTACGCGCGTGTACACCAATTCCCGTAAGTTGATGGCCTTAAGATACTAGTTATGGATAGTGTTGCTAATCGTATCATAGCCCTGACAGCCTGCGCATTCCATCCCGACGGCCATCTGTTTGCTGCTGGAACCAATTCTGGCGAGATCAAGCTCTTTATGACCAAGACGGGAGAGGAAGCGGCCACGTTCTCTCTAGGAGCTCCCGTCCAAGCTATCGCCTTCTCCGAAAATGGTTTCTGGTTTGCGGCTACGGCTAAGGGACAAACCACGGTGACTATATTTGACCTACGCAAAGAGGGCGACGCCGCGCAGGCCAAGGTGCTGGATATCGGCAGCGCAGTACAGAGCCTGGCATGGGATTACTCGCAGCAGTTCCTTGCAACAGGCGGACCTGCTGGAGTGACGGTACAACAGTACAGCAAGTCCTCCAAATCCTGGTCCGAGCCTTTACGAGCAGCAGTCAGTGCGGTAGATATCGAGTGGGCTGCCAATGCGGGAAAACTAATAGCCGTGAATGGGGATGGTGTAATCAGTGTTCTTGCCCCTAAGGAGTCATGATTTGGACTAATGGCGTTTATTTTCGAGAACTATACAACCAGATAGGGGTCGGGATCAGGATCGGACACCAAAAATCCAAGGCATCCATATTGCAACCAGCCAAGGGCTTAAACCCTTTCGATGTACATTATAGGCAACGAGGGGGTGAATGATGATACCTTTTAGTGAGAATTTGAAGCTTTCTGAAAATTGGACAAATTCAATAGCCGATCTAGAGGCATAAAATAACGTGCCCAACCTATATCTGTGTTGTTAACATCCATTCAAGTTATTAGGTCAAGGCGTTCATGCTGCTTGATGGGGAATACATGTATGCACATACCTATGTACCTTGAAGATGGTACCTCAGGTACACCGTACCTATGTACGCATACATGTACCCAGATTCGGTGCAGCTGGTCACCTGCAGGGTGGGGCGGAAATATTTGATCAAATATCGGAGTTTAGATAATTAGGTAATGCGGCGTCATCCCTGCCGCACTGTAACAAGCACACAAGCACCTAAACATCAACAGCTGTGCGCCAGCAGGCAAGGACATCTGCGAAGTCTCGTGTTGTGTGAAATTCGCCATCGACATTACCGCAACCTCCAAACCTTCCTCTTCCTTTCTCACACTGGACAAACTTTACTCAACTCACCTTTTCTGCTTTCCTCGTCCCCCTTCGCGACAAGACCCTGACCCCAGCACATCCGTTGTTGGGAACAAGTATCTCGCCTCCTCTAGTTGACAATAAGCCCGTCCAATATACGTCGATCTCGAGTTCCTCCTCACGGTCGCGATTCCGCCACGAGCCACCAAGGGAATGTCGCTGAATGCTCACTAAAATGCTATTGAAGCATTGATTGCCCTACTCACCTATTGGAACCCAGCTTGCTGAGTTGGGCTTGGCCTGTGAGTAAACTCATGCGCACTCCTGCGCAGTGCCAGCTCACATGTTTGCACAAGCCTCGCCTCGAACCTTAACACCTACCAACTTAACACCTATCACCCTAACACCTACCACCCTAACTCCATAAATGGTCCTGTTCACCCACTAACCACCGACTCTTAACCAATCCAGATCTACCTCCTGCGCGGTCATGGCAGAAATCGCAAATTCTGATTCACCAGATCCTCTATCGTCAACACCTCCGCGCCTCGCCCCCGACAATTCTACTCCTTCACTTGCCAGCACCGTCAGTGATTTAGAGTCTCTACTATCGGCATCTAATTCCAGTAACCGCGTCCGGCCCCGGCCTGGCCGTAATCACACTCCTCAATATAGCAGCCCTGCCTCTACAGTCACACCCTCTCCCATGTCTTCGGGTAATGAGAGCGACATCGCAGACTTCATTGAACGATATATCCCCGACAGTTCGCCAGGACCTAGCGAGGATCATTACTTTGATGATTGGGATCACCCAGAAGTCGATCTTCACGATCCCGGGTATTCAGATGACGATAGTTTATTCGTGAACGACCGCCACAATAACGACGGTAATCTCGATCTGCTAGCCCCTCGAGGCGTTGAGATAGACAACTCTGACGACGACTACTTCGAGGAGAACCAACTCTTCGAAAATCCACTCATAGGTATAATGGATCGGGCTGGTGACGTTGAAGACGAGTTGGTAGAGATGGAGTTTGAGGCGATCCAGGTGGACCAACCAAGGAGCCCAGCTGGTCGCCAGAGACCACGTAGACGACCGCAACCTCAAGCGCAACCTCAAGCGCAACCGGAAGTGATTGATTTGACAGGCGACAGTCCTCCTCAACCCGTGACTCAACATCGGTCCCAAAACGCACGCAGGCAACGTTCACAGCAGCGGAACACCCCGCCTCGATTAGCCCGCAGCGATGCTAGTTACATGGCATCTCGTACAGTAATTGACCTTATTTCAGACTCAGATGAGGATCCGGCTGTGCTGCCACAACCTCCGAGGCAGAACATTCCCCCATATCGTCTCCCCCGTGTCGACCCGCATGCGCAGCAGCATCGACCCCGACTACCTCAGCCAGACGAGGCCTTTGGCTTAGCTGGAAACGCACTCCAACGTTTCCAAAATCTCATTCACACCATCCCACTATTCCGCATCATGAACAATCCGCCGCCTTTGGGAGATAACCGCGACGAGGACGACATTGCCATAATAGGGCATCGCCACCTCATGCCGGACCCCTTACCGGCCCCCAACCTACCACACATAGAGTTCAATTACAACGCCCACCCTTTCGCGAATATACCGCAAGCAGCTGGAGGCCCTGCTGCGAAGCCTGCACATGACCCCCCGAAGGAGACCAGAGAAGGCTTCACGCGAAATACAGGCGAGGACGTGGTAGCCATTTGCCCAAGCTGCGAAGAGGAGTTGGCCTATAACCCGGATGGTGACGAGAGTAGCCTCGGTCCCCCACCAGCCAAGAAGGCCCGCACGAAGAAGGACAAGGCTGAGCATCACTTCTGGGCTGTCAAGGCTTGCGGACATGTACGTAGTTGTACCTCTGACCCGCTTCTACTCATCGATGCTAACCTTCTCCCAGGTCTACTGTAGGAAGTGCTACGAGAACCGTAAGCCCGTGGGCAAACACCCTATCCCCGTCGGTTTTCGGCCAGATCCCACCGCCACCAAAAATAAGATGCTCTGCGCCGTTGAGGACTGCAACTCGGATGTAAGCGCCAAATCCTCCTGGGTCGGAATATTTATGTGATGTAGCATCCATCACCTTTCAACCTTAGATTTTCCAAGTCGACTGCTATTCAATTGGGCGCTACAGGATACCCGACTTGAGATACACATCAGACATTGTGACAATAGTCTAGCATTCATATTTGCATGATTCGGCGTTGCGGCGAGGCAAGGTTGCATCCACGGACAGGGGTCGGAAGGGAAATTCGGAATGGTCGTGATACTCGTACCCTTTGTCCTCCGCATGATTAGCGGGATATTCTCGTGAGCATAGATGGCTGGGTTGCTTCCGGTAGACTACCCCTTTTCTGGCAAGAAGTTGGAAGTCGGTCAGCGTACCGGTGGAGCGAGGGAAATAATGAAACACGATGAGATATGCGCTTCTGGCGGCTGCCTGGCTCCCCATGCGTTCCATTCTTGGCCTGAGGTGCGACTATGGTAATCGCCTTGTGTATATAGGCGAAAGACATTAGATAGCATCTCAAAAGAGAACGCATCAAAGCAAAGAGTTATGAGCCTTGATTTTATATTCTATTGCTCCTGTGAGCTGCAAATTGCCATTGACACCCATAAACCGTAGTGGGTGAACCCCAGCTCAACTCACGCTTAACATTATTCAGTTCTCTCATTTCGCTCTGCAAACTCTCATTTATTCGGGTCGCCGCGTTGACGTGGAAATCCAAATATATGACTGCCTTCAACTAATAATTCGTGCCCGCTATAAAAGCCAACTTGATATATAGCATCTAGTTGTTTCGCTACATTCGTAGAATATGAGGCCGGTACAGAACTGGTTGATATTCTATAGTGTTCAACTTCTATTCTTAAGGCCAAGCATCTAAACTTAATTACCTCATTCTCATTGATTCCGCTCCGGTGGCCCTATATGAATAATGCAGAAAGAAGTCTGAGACTTGATGAATAGAGTACCCTCTACCTGAGGCGCATCACAAGCTGGAGACCTGGGAGAATTCTAGGTGTACAAAGACCCCACAAATAACGGCAGATCAAGCGCTGGGCATGGACCGGTCCGCTTAACCTTGTGGACCGCTAGTACAAGCGCTCTGCGCTATATTAAATTCCGCGGAAGCTCGATGTTACAGATGGGCTGGCTTTATACCCTTTACCTAGCATGACTGAAACCCTCAGCTTACACGTTTCTACCTCGTAAGGCTTACAGTAGACAGATATTATTACGCAAAATAGGTCAAACACCTCTCAAGACACAGATATGTAGCACCCTTATAAACCAAAGACTAGTTCTCTCAAGGCTGGGCATACCAAGATGCTGGGTACCTCTATGCATAACCCTAGCTTCAGTGTTTCTGGTTTCTAGAAGAGGCTCGTGGAAGGCAAAGGCGGGTTTGCAGATGTACCCACTATAAGCTCCCCCACTTGGCCTAAAATCTTACATTATAGGGCTCATGTTGCAGGCATTTGTCAGCCTTAGGGCGGAATTACACCCGGGGCTTATTTTGGGCCAGAGCCTAGCACATCCCCATATTGGCCTATTTCCCAGCCGCCTGCCCACCCTGCAGCTGTAGCATATCTCGCTTGTGTTCATGAGCCGGCGACAATGTTCACCTTCATAGGGAATATTAATGGGCCGACTGCATCGGGGTCTGACGAACCCGTTCCAAATCCCGTATCTCCGGATCCTCAACCGCGACGACCCCGGCAGAAACGGAGTCAAGTATCGCGTGCCTGGTCAGTCCATCCGCGTCCTTGTGTATCTCCCTTTTCCGTCCAATGAGCTGTTAGATTAGCGTTCTACCAGCTACTTTCATTAGTCAGGATCTAGTCTAGCTTCTTCTAACTCTTCGACCAGCGATTGGTGTCGTGTGCACAGGATCAAGTGCGACAATAACCATCCATGCCTCAACTGCCAGAACAGGGGAGGGCAATGCAGCAATGACCGGACAAACGAGTTTCGCACTCTTCCACATGCATTTCGTGAGATAGAGCGGCTCAGGCAACGCAATCAAGAGCTTCAGAAGGAGCTTGAAGAGGAACGCAACCGCAATAGGAATCAAGTGGTACCCCCAGCTGGGGTGTCCAACCCGCAGGTTCCAACACCCCAGAGCATTCCATGCGTGCCAGCGCCTGCCTCCAGTCCTCCATTACCCGTAGACAATGGGCCGTCCCCCCAGTACTGGGAAGGCGTCTTCACTAGCACGGCTAGGTCCCCAGCAAAGACCTGGTACGGGCCTTCGTCCCTCCTCTACTTCATCCATCGAGTAAATATCTGCTTGTCTGCGAGGCTGCAGGAGCAATTTCGCGAGCATTTTGTGCAGCCTAATTCAGCTAGTAGACTGCTCGATGGACCTGCCAGTCCCCCTGATAAACCAACGGATGAGCCTAGTCAGGGCACACGTCCCGACTTTACAAAGGAATACCTAACCCCTACACAGGAGGAATATTTCTTGGACTTATATTGGCAGTCACATCATACCTCCCTTCTTGTTCTCAATGAAGATGATTTCAGGCAGCATTACAAGTCCCTATGGGCAGGATCGAGGAAAACCCGTAAGCCATCGGCCCTCGTCGACATTGTTCTCGCACTATGCATGCAGTACGGCATGGCACAACGTCAGGCCAAGAATAACTCAGCACTCCGGAGCGCTGATATCGACACCAATGATGCAACACTTGCCGGCCGCGTATGTACCAATATCCATTATTTTCTTCCCAATTCGCCTCCGTCAGGCTTCAGAGATTGCCAATCGACCTAATTGAGCTTTCACTCTCAACATATGACTAACCCCCCGAAATCATTACGTGAAGAACCATCACTGACTCTTATTGTTAAAGTGGCACTACTGTCGCTGCCAAACTCTTCTAGCATCCGAGTTAGAGAGCCCTACCTTATCAACTTTGCAGTGTAACATACTATCCGTAATCTGGCTGTGTTGGGCTTCATTCCAAAATATGGCCGACAGTACATTAGCCATCGCAACGAGGACAGCTCAAATGCTAGGCCTCCACCTACCACCGCCACAAGATATGCCACAGCACGAGAAGGACCTCCGCAAGCGTATATGGTGGGCTATCTACGTTGCCGAAACGAAAACCAGTATGAAGTTAGGCCGACCATTTATGCTTCATCTATCGCACACAAGCGTTGGATTACCCAGTAACGACCATGAAGCCGCCGCGCGCTCGGGATCACACTTCGCACCCCTTGACGATCACACTACCTGGCTTAGCTGGGATCTACATAACACGAAGCTTATCCTTACCGCTCGTAGTGTCTACACGGCTTTCTATGATAAGTACATGGATATCTTCAATGGCGATAACATTGCAATATCAACCGTGGAAGCCTATGCCGAATCCGTTTCCACGCACATGAAGGCTATGGAGCGTTGGGTGCAAGACGTACCTAGCGCACTGAAAATCCCGCGTAAAGGCTACGGAACCCCCTATTCAACGGAATGCTCGCCGCTTGACATGGAGCAATTCGCCCCGCTCTGGGTGCAACGCCAACGCCTTCTCTTAGAGCTATTATACCACAATCTTTGCGTGAATCTGTACCGACCGTTTATTTGGTTGAGGCCAGTGGCGTTGAAGTCACTCTCTGCGTCATCAGCAGAACCACTGCCGCCCACACCATTCTCGGACATATGTTGCCGCAACTGTGCGAGCCACGCTATGGAGTTTACGAGTATCATGCGGCAGGTAATGTCGACCACGGACCTCCTAACCGGCTGGCATGAATCTTTCCAGTGGCAATGGAACTGTGCTATATCACTCGTCGCTTTCACGCTAGCTTATTCACATGACAGAGAACATAGACAAGCTGCGCGAGAGGCCATTAATCATTCCATTGACGTCTTAAACACCTTCGGTAGTAGCTTCGCCGTGGCTGCCAGCGCTGCTAATGTCGTGCGCTCGCTCAGCGCGACGGTGGATCAAATCGTTGCGTCACATTGTCTTCCAGTGAGCAATCTACAGATAACTGAGGAAGAGCACGGACCCATGGTCCATGAGGACCAGTCCGTCGGGATGACGTCCCTAGGTGGACAGCCATCTACAGCACTAGGACAAATGGACGCAGTCTTTCCCGACTGGGACAGCGAAACCCTTGCCACGGTGCAGGGAATTCTGGCTGGGTCAATGGACATGGCTTTCGCTATCAATGGTTACAACAGCACGTACACTCTCTGGCCGAATAACGCAGGTCCTCCGGGATAAGTGACCGACATACTATGATTATGACAGCATAAAGGAAGAATCCTGTATAGAAGACAGAACTTGGTTTGCTCGAATAGATTTCAAGTTATCTAACCATTACACACCTGTCCTACAGCCTCTATCATATATTGTCACCATGTCGCTTTATCACCAGTGTCCTATCGACTGCCCGCGACCTTTTCTGTCGACTATTCTCTTAACAATGGTAGTACTATCTTTGACTGCCCAGGTACACGATAATAAAAGTGGGAGATCTTCAAGACGACGTCTGAGATGTGCTGAGCTGAGAACTCTTATGGCAAACGCTGATGTGGAGCAATATCTTCACGATCCACCAATAGGAGCTACTCCTTCTCTCCACAATAAGCCTAGCAAACCACCTATGCAAAGGGGTTCAGGGGTACCCAGCTTCTTCACAGGAGTTCCGGAGTGTTCGAAATGAAGGACCACAGCATATTCCAACCAACAACTAGGCAAAGATGTCGCTCAAAACAAGAAGGCTGGCTCTATCATGACTCATGGAGAAAGATTTGTCAGAGATAAAACTATGGATGAAGTGCAAAGTTTGCTAAATCCGCGTTTAATCGCCGAAACTGTGGTACCTATCTCGATCGCATGCTTTGCGAATTCATGTCGACTAGAGGATATTATGTTGACTATTGAAAAGGGGGGGTCCCATAGACAGGTGCGGCTTTAAAACTACACAGTACAAGTGAACGATGATGTTTTCGCTTACTCCGTCCTCTTGACTTTCTACTATAAAAGTAACGGAAGGTCCTACTTACCAGCATTCCTGAGAGGCTATCAATTCGTCAACGCCCAGTAACAAATCGACCTACAGCACCGTCACCATGGAGCCGAAGGATGAATCAACGCAAAACGACAGATCTCCCGTGACGGAGAATCAAGGACGGGTGGAGGCTCAAGGGACGCCGCCGAATGAGTCTGGCAGCGAGAAAGGTGATGCCCAGGAGCGCTCCATAAAGGGCATCCGCTGGCTTCTAGTCTGTCTGTCCATCTTCTCGGCCAATCTATTATTTGGACTCGACAACACAATCGCCGCTGATATCCAAGGCGCCGTCTCCGAAACGTACAACAGCACGAGTCAACTAGGATGGCTAGGTGTCGGCTTCGCTCTGGGTTCGGCTGCGGGCATCTTACCACTAGGAAAGGCATACGGAATCTTCGACAACAAGTGGCTGTTTATCTCATGCCTGACAAACTTCGCAGCTGCTAGCGCTCTCTGCGGCGGAGCACCGAATATGAACGCGATGATCGTGGGCCGTGTGTGGGCAGGGTTCGGTGGCGCCGGTATGTATCTTGGCACGCTGAATCTGTTGACGGCTCTCGTCCTGCCGAAGGAGCAGCCACTCTATATAGCAATCATAGGGTTCGTCTACGGGGCCGGGGCCATTCTAGGGCCTGTTGTCGGCGGTCTGTTTGCCGACAGCAATGCGACTTGGCGATGGGTAAGTTTTGCTCAACTTCTGACCCAACCAGTTTCTTCGTATCCCAAAGCTTCTGTTACTGCTCTGATTACAGTACGCTAATATCAGTGTTTCTCAGGGCTTTTACTTGAATTTAGTCATCTTCGCCGTCATGTCGCCCATCTACATCTTCCTAGTCCCATCCGTCCCGCGCCGAACAGAAATGACGTTCCTCGCAAAGCTCAAGCTAATTGATTGGCTTGGCATCCTCCTCAACTCTGGCATGTATTGCTGCTTTACAGTCGCATTCCTTTTCGGCGGTGTCATGTGGAAATGGAGTGACGGGCGGACCATTACCCTAATCGTCCTCTTCGGCGCCTTCCTCATTGCCTTCGCAGTCACGCAGAAATTCTGCATTTTGACTGACAAAGTCAACCGATTATTCCCATGTAGCTTCCTGCGAAATCCCCAGCTCGTGCTTCTGTACATTCTCATGGCCTGTAGCGGTGGCGCGAGCTTGTTCGTTGCCGTGTATTATATCCCGTTGTACTACCTCTTCGCGCGCGGCGACAGCGGCACCGAGGCAGCTGTCCGACTACTACCGTTTATTTGCTTCTACGTCGCCACCGTCCTGCTCTGTGGAGGCACCATGGGCCGCGTTGGCTACCACATGGTGTGGTTTCTCGTCTCAGGTCTTATCCTGACTGCTGGCGCGGCCGCTATGTACACTGTGAACTCTAGCACGTCCGACTCCAACATTGTCGGATACACAATCCTATTAGGAATCGGCATGACGACATCGCAGGCAGCATACTCCATAGGCCACCTACTCGTGGAGCCAGACCGCGCCGCGGACGTGATCCAGTACATCAACATATCGCAGGGGTCGTCGCAGCTCATCGGTCTCGCGATCGCGAGCGCCGTGTTCCAGAGCGAGGCCTTCAGCGGCATCCGCAGCATCCTGAGCCCGGAGCAGTACTCGGACGCCGACATCCAGGCGGCGATCGCGGGCACTAACAGCGAGGTGCTGACGAACGCGCCACCCGAGATCCGCGATGCGGCCATCGCGGTCATCGTCCGCGCCATTGATAAGGTGTGGATTCTGGCTATTGTGGCGGGAGTCCTGCATACGCTGTGCTCGGTGTGCCTCACGCGCGAGCGCTTCGTCAAGCCCAAGGGAAGGAATGCTGGCGAGGCGGCTGCGCCGGCGATGATGATCTTCTAGGGCTTCTAGTAGATAACATTGGAAAGCGACCGATAAAAGATCGGTTGGAATTGCACGGACAGCCCCTCCGCCAAATCAGAAGGTTACCCGCGAGGTATGAATAAGGGGAAAATATGGTGCGATATAGATTGTAATACTTTTATATTTACTTCGACTATCTAAAAGGGGCATTGGTGGTAGATTACTTGGGGATATAAAATCAAGGAATACAGAGGGTTGGCTGGATGGCATCTTACTTCTATAATGGTCGCTTCGTTAGACTTCGTAATTAGTGAAATATATAAATAGCATTTATTCTTATCTTCACAAAGCCAATACAAGATATTATGCTAGGTAGTCTTTCGCATTATGTTTGAGTTGATATTTTCGAAATATGACCTATTCAGGGGTAGTTATTCTCGTGGAATAAAGGGGCTAATATTGTGGAGCACAGACACAGGCTTAGGTGAAAACCCTTCAGCCCGCCTTGAGCATCGAAGGCAATCACGATTGTAATAACATGCACGGATTTACTCTGCGGTCTTTACTATAATTCCGCCTGTATTTCAAATACTAAACAGCCCGTTGTCGTCAAGTTAGATTATTCCATAGGCGATGTGGAGACTGGAAACCCAACTCCGGATCTCCTTTAGGAAGTCAATACAAAGCCACATAAAAAGAAAGAGGTATAAGTGAGACAGGGTACAGAACCGCGAGTACACAATTTAGGATCTACGAAAGTTGAGTAATCAGCGAGGAGCTAGTCGGTGTGAGAAGATGGCGAAAATCCCGCGAAACTTAGGGAATCGGAATCTTCGTGTGAGGTATTCGCCCCTGAGGTTGGTAGCTCTCCCTTGAAATATCAACTGAGCAAGCAAACTACTTACCTCATTTCTAATTTCCATGGCCCAGCAGCAGAACGCCTCTTACGCCCGGGTACAGTTGTAAGCGAGGACGCCACACGCGGATAGTTTCAATATAGCAAGAACACGACCAGTCGGAGATGTTCCAGGGGTGTGAATTGCTCAAGCCCGCTAGCCGTACTAATATGTATTCGGGGACTCCTGGTTAAGTCTCCCACATTGCATCATCCGGTCTAGTTATGATTTCAATCGTCGAAGCTATGCCAACTCACATTCAGAAACTACGCACGGTTGCCTTGCCATCCGAGGTAGATTAGGTACCCAGACCGATTGCTAAGTCAACGCTTCTACTCAATAAAGTTCGTGGTCGGTACAAGATATTGCAAAGACATTAAACTATGCTGGGGTATGATGTGCGCGTTCTCGAGACTGCGCCTCCTACTACATCCCATAAACGCCTTTAAGCTTGAGGGGTATCGATATCATCTATATAGATGCCCAAATTTGAGCAGGCTTGCGCCATGGCGCTCCTACGCTCCCATTACCCACCTCAGTTGTGTTCCTACATCTCTAGACCTGCCTCCAGAGCCGCTCTGCGCTTCCGATTGCTCTAGTAACTGACGCTCTGCGAGAAGTATCCGCGTAAAGGCCTTATGTCGCAGCAGAATCATGGCCGAGGAAGGAGGGCGCGCCTGGTTATCTAGACCACGACAGAACGCCGCCCACGCGGCTCTCGATGTTTCCGGCCTGCCTGGACACCGCAACTTCTCGCAGGCTTTGAGCGCCTGGTAGCGAACCTGGGAGGCGGCGGTAGCAGAGTCAATTCCTAGCTCGTCAAATTTGAGTCCCAGGCTATCAACGCACGTAGGAGACTTCTGCACCGTATCACCCCACAGGCAGCCAGACATCTCCTTTGGATGGCCTCCAGATCCGGTGTCAAGGCTCAGTCCTTCTTGCTGAGTCGAACTTGTCGAGACGTTGGTATGAGAAGCATTTTCCTTCAACCGCTGTATGAATAAAAGGGCCCTATTGCGATCAAGATGGTGTACAATCCACCTCATCCGCGGGGTTTCCTTCCCCAACTCCTCGAGCAGGAGCTTAAACCGCGGCCTAGTCGCCTGCCGGAAGTCTTGGTATTGTATCTCGGCGTCCAGCTTCCCAGCATCGACCGTTCTCTTGAGCACCTCGCTCCACACGGACCTCCCGGCAGCTTTGACGCTATTGTGAATGTCCAGCAAGTCGATGCATCTCCTGATTTGCCAGCCCGCGCTCAAAAGCGTGGAGCTCGCACGGCGCAGGCTCGCTATCGCCCTCTCCGTGTCCTCCGCCGGCAGGAAGTAAATCCTATTAGGGCCGCGAAGGTGGAAGTCGAGATATAACAGCTCCTGATCGTAGCCCTGTGCCGCATCGAGAAAGCCGCAGAGCTTGGAGTCATCCCGGATGGGTTTGTAGTGCAGGGCTCGCTTGCCGATGTTGTCCGACCACGTCGACCATTCATCTTTCAGGGCCAAGACTTCTTTGCGCTGCCGTGCTTCCAGATAGGTAATCGTCTCAAGATCATTGGCTCCTCTGGTCATTTGAGTATCGGTGGCACGCCCATGTTTTCCTTCCGACGCAACGAGCGAGGGAGCTGAACTGTTTGATCGGCGGTGGTGGCGGCGGCTATTGTTAGGGATGCCCTCCATTGTGACATCTTAGGCTTGTAGATTGAGCGAAGGATTTAAGGTGCGTAAATAGCGTTGCTGATTAGAATTGATTGCATGGCAAATTCGAGCCTTTGAGGATATCGCGATATGAGTTGTACTGTTATATATTTTTCCTGCGGCACGACAAGTTTTCCTACGCTTGTTTATCCCCCTCTTTACGTACCTGCTTGTCATCTCATCCTATCCTCAAGCCTAGACTAAAGAACAAATTTCTCACTCACCTGTCACCGTTCACACTATCGTCCGACATCGAGTCATCCTCGCCAATTAGTTCTTCCATTAGTCGTGCAAGGTATATAGCAAACACTTATTCATTAGGCGAACGGCCATGCCGCCATGCGGTAGGAGGGTGGGAAACAGCAGTGCCCGAGGTGAGCTGTCTTCTTACTGCTACAAAAACGCATTAAAACAGCGGTAAGGGGTGACGATCCATTACACGAATACATTGTCATGCTACGGAACGAGGTGACGTACGCCCTTCCTCTGTTTCCCGCACATAACAAGTATTGGATTCTAATCACAGGGAGATACACGGGGAGGATTCATTTTCAGTGTAGAAATAAGTTGTCTGGATGGCGTCATTGACACAGCTTTGGCACAGCGGTTGGTCGTAAACTTCGTAAATCAATAAACTACCTCTTTGTATGACCATCCTATATCGTCGATCGCATTCTGGCCATGCTAGACGTACATATGCCCAGGTAATCAGCCAACCCAGTGTTTGAACCAACACCCAACTACCTTGACCCAGTATACCAGCCAGAGTCCACGTTGCTATAACATCTCACTCAGGACATCGTCTAATCCTGCATCCCCGTAGTCTGTTTCTTGCGACGCGGGCACTGCTTTCTGCTCCTGTCTCTGGTTCTCCTTCTGCTTGAGCAATTCCAGCATCTCCTTGTACGAGCTGCGCGACTGATTCTGGCGTGGGCGTCTTTCGTTTGGTTCATTCATCTTCTCGTTCTGCGTGCTCCTCCCTGCGGAGCTTGACAGTTGGTTAATAGACCGCGGTTGAGATAAACCCTTAGCCTGGTTGTGTGGTCGAGGAGCAGGGTCTCTATGTCTCGACCCTGGGGTGGATGCGCAAATACCGTGGGCGCGCATGCTTCCATCTTCTCTCAAGCCTTCTAGCAACAGCCTTTCTAAACGTTCGTCCTCTGACTTTTGGAGATGTTCCAGCTCCGACCGGGCCTTTTGCCGCGTCGAAATACCCTCCCACGCAGTCGTTTTTGTTCTCTCAATAGCGTATTTGTAATCCGCCTCACGACCACTTGAAGCGAAGAACGGTTTGGGAGAACCACGTGGTGCTATAGCATCTTTCTTCGCCTGTAACGTATGATTGTTTATTTGGTGATTTCGTTCGACTGCAGAAGGCATTCCCTTCTCATCGTTTTTGAGAGGCCTGGCTTCGTTTCTGAAGTCGGGATTGTGGACGCCGTCCTTTCCCACCTGTGTCCTCAGTGAAGCAGTATTTTTGCTTATCGGGGTTGAGTTTTCCAGGTATTCGCGAGATTTAGTCAGCAGACGAGGGTGAAATAGCAAGCCATTGTTGATGGTCGACTCGGTTCTAGAGCTCGAGTCTGTATATTTGGCTTTCTTTGAAGGCGGAAGGGGTATGGAAGTCGTCGGATCGGCGCTGGTATTGTCCCTGGCTGCCCCACATGAGAACGAGTTCTGTTGCTCGGGCATATTCTTGGATTGATGGCTTGACTCCCTATGTTTAGGCCCTAATGGGGATGCTGTGTCATCCTCAAGGTCTCTCATGTCTTGCGACGAGAAGACGAGATCCTGCGTCGAGAAAAAGGGCATGTCAAACCCATCCGGGTTTCCTGAGGACTGTGCGTTTGCAGTGAAAAGTGAAGGGGAAGTCCTTGCTTGAACGGGGGGTTTGCTCGCTTGGATGGGATCACATTTGGCTGTGCCATTCTTCACAGCAAGGGATGGGCGATTAAAATCCGGTACAATTGAATTCGACTTAGCAGGTAAATTTCTGGTGGTGGGAGCACGAGTTGGGTTTGCCGCCCTTGGGTTTACCTTACTGTCATGGGCTCCAATGCTGATATTTGATTCTCCAAAGAGTTCCCGTACTTCTTGGGAAGGGCTAGGGAAAAAGTCATCAAGGTGACCGAGCATGAACAACTGAGTACTCGTCGGCGGGCACTCTTGTCGTATTTGCTGGAGTATGCGACCTTCAGCGTGATTGGGGTGAGGCTTAGAGGCAAGGTGGGGATTTGGCGTGTGAGTCTGCTTGAGTAGGAAAGGTGGTGTTCTTGATTCTTTAGTCTGTATATGGCTACGTGGTTTGAATTTCGGCGGAACTGGAGGAGGTCCCATTGGGGTTTTAGGGTGTCGAAAGGATCGTGTTGCTGAGACTGGCTGCTGAACTCTGCTAACCGTTTCGGCCGGTGATCCTACAGTAGGAACATCTGTAGGGGCTATCGGCTTCGTGAGGTCGGGCCCAGGTTCCTTAGGCGTGTTCATTGCCCTGGAATTGACTTCATGTGTACTTAATGGTTGGAGTGGACGCTGGGTAGAAGGCAGCGATGCACTATCCTCTGTCTTCTGCTCCAGCGTCAGCTCTTTTGTCAGGGTTGGTAAGTGAGAATGGTTTTCTGATGGTTTTGGGATTGGCGGGCTGTGAGGACTCCTCTGGTCCCTTGGTGGAGAGGCATCTTCATTCGGAACGATCTCCTTATGTTGAGGCGGGCCGTTTGTAGCATTAACCAATTCATCGAAGAGTTCATCAGGAAGAGGTTCTATCGTTTCAGTGTCATCTATATCGACATCTATATGCTCTCGAGCTGAATGTCCTTCGGCTAGATCGTCGACGTCCGGAGGCGCGTCTCCGACTCCGAGATCGTGGGCTGCTGACATCGAACCGTCGATCATCCCTGTCGCGCTCGGACTGTGTTGCGGATCTAGATTCGCAGGTACCGGCGAGTTTGTCTTTTGCCTTTTCGGAGGTCGCTCAGATGCATCTTCATCCGACAGGGTGCAGCTGCTGTTGTCGTCCTTATTGACAACGGATAGGCCCACTGCTGGACTCTTTTCCTTCTCCTGCTTCCTCCCATGCCCGCGGACAAACCAGGCAATTGTATCTTGCGACGGATGGACATCGACCAGGGGCAAGCCTTTCTTCTTTTTCTCGGCGCGTTCTTTCTCTTCCTTCTCCCGTTTCCTATCCCGCGCAGCCTTTGCACGAGCCTGGTTTTTCTCTTTCTCAAATTCTCTTCGTATGCGGTCTTGCTCGAGGAGTTCTCGGCGTCGCTGTTCAGCTTTGGACAACTTGGGCCCCTTATTCGCTTTCTGGTAGGCCTTTTTGGCTTGCTTGGTGGTCATAGGCCGCTTGCCAAGGCGGGATTCAGCAACGTCCACATTACTATTGATGGCGCCGGGGGCGTTCGGTATGATAGAGAAGGTGTTCTGGCCGGGAGCCATCTTTAAATATAGCAACCGGCTGCACCTATCCGTAGCCGACGGGATCGGTCCTAGTCAACATCGTACAAACGATAGTTGCCGGAATGGTTCGTTGTAGCGACGTGAGGCGTCAACCACGAACGTGAACTGGTGGGGAAATGCCGAGTGTTATTTCGAGGCGCATCGCGTCGCACAGAAGTCCCACTTTACGCGTACAGTATGTTTACAGTAAGTGGTAGCAAGCTGTAGCGCCGGTATTAGGGCATACATGTACCTAATGAAGCGTCTGCTACTACTTCATTTAGTGCACGATGTGGGGTAGCTCACTAAGTAAGCACCGTCTTGTTTCAAATTTGTTACCACTGTACGCAGTTTATTCAAATAAAGAGCACCTGCACTTACGTACATACCCCGTACAAATGAACTAATCGATACGGCCTCCATCTCGCTGGAACGACTGAGCCAATAAAATAGCACCCCCTGGGAAGGGCAACCTACAAGGAAGTCCCGGGATAAGCCGAGAGACTAATCTGCAGAAGAGCTGACGAAGCCTCAGTTTAGCTTAAAAGTTTATTCCTTCATCACCTGTTCTCCTCTTTCTATCCCTTTCGTCCTCCTCTGTGTCTTCTTTCTATGCCTTTCTGATCAATAGGTGGCCGTCATACACGTAGTCAGACTTCCTACGATCCTAACACGCCCGCGACTCCGCTGCTTCCGGAGCTTGACGTACAACCAGCAAGGCAACCATGCTAAATCCAAAGTGAGGTCTTCGATATGCGAGACTTCCAAGGTTGGTTTGTTGCATAGGCACGAACTAAGGCGAAGGCATCTCTCGAACTATGTAGCTCGAGTTGTTCGAAATACTAGGCAAACTAACTTGGGTATTCATTAACGTCATAACTACCTAATTCAACAATTACTTATCATATTCGCCCCTGGGGTATAAGAGGGCCATATCGAAAGGGCACCTAGCAGTAGCCGGCAGGGCAGCCAACATTGGTACCAAGGATGTCTCCCGAGACGCCACCAATCTGTAAGGCAGCACCGACAACACCTCCCAGACCCTCGCCAGCAATAAAACCAGCAGCAACTGCATAACCGTACAGGTCGAAGCTCTTCAGCTTCCACTTCCTCCATATCCACGCCACGATAGCGCCAAACAAAGCAGCCGTCGTGAACACCGGCTGCACCAATGAGTCAGTGAATACATTTTTGGCTGAGGATTCTCGAGCTTGAGACAAGCCAGAAAGGGGGAAAGAGAACTTACGTTAGGCAGAACGAAGGAGAGAGCTATCGCGCCCCAGTTGGGAAGATATTCGCGGTATTTTTCGCGCGAGCCCACAAGGTAGAAGTGCCTGAATACGACCTGCCCGACACAGAAGACACCCATGACGATGGAGAAGATGCCCGACGTCAGAGGGATGCTCACGTTTGGGTCGGTAACAGCTTGTGCGACAGCGGCCCAAGCGGCGACTGACGGCACAGCGAATGCACAGTGTTCAGCTTCCATGTCAAGAATGCATGGATAAGCAGTTGTGAATAACACGAACATGCCTGGTGCAAGAAAGATAGAGATTATACTTCCAAGACCTTGTGCATACCACTGTTGGATTGGAGGGGTGCCCAACAGGAAGCCGGTCCGGAAATCTCCAGTCAGCGAAAATGCGACATCGGCGCCTCCAGAAGCAAGACCACCCGCAACCAAGTTGACTCGCTGTGCGTCCTTGATTGAGAAGCCACTATTTCTGGTGGCAGCCCCGACTACCAACTGGCTCGCCTTGGACGCCGCAGTCAAGGGGGTTTGGTCGGTAACTGCGCCGATTTGAATGGCCAGGAAAGAGAACAAGAAACCCAACACACAAGCCAGAATTGTCAGACCAGGATGCATCCCCCACTGCAAGGCAAAAATGACCATACCAGCGGCGATGGTGACGATGAGACCAGTGACCCACATCCACATCTGTACCTGCTGCTCGGGCGGCGCCGGATCCTCAACGATATTGTCGGAAGCCTTTACTTCATTCGCGGCGCGTGTGGCAAAGTATTGTGAGTGCGTGCCGCGCTTAATCAAAAGACTGTTGATATTGGCACAAGTCTTCTGCCATATCACCTTACCCGCGTACCCAATTACCTTGTACTGCACGAAAAGCTCGGCCATGGAGGTGCAGACCTATGACGACCCGTTAGCTGGTTCCTATATCAAAGAAATCGAGGGGCTTTTCTGGAAATCAAGGACCGAAATCCTGGCAGATATCTTCATACATACCATGATCATCACACCGGGCCAAAGCAGCCAGTACCGCGGTGATGGCGTTTCTTTTCCAAGATTGCTAAGGGAAGCGAACGAATAGTAACCTGCCCATTTGGGGTCGTCCGTCTGTGGCTTGCCGATACATTCACCATAGTGAACAAGAGTGGGCCCAATGACCGCCCAAGCGAGAACAGCGCCACCAAACATGGAGAGCGCAGAGTTCATACCGATGAGAATACCACTTCCGATGAAAGCAGGAGTCCACTCGAACCACCAACCCCAACTTTCAATGTTCATCGCCCAGCTAGTGTACCCTGACCAGATGTGAATCCAGGTGAAGACATGCCAATCATACAAGATCCCGACGGCGTAATATGACGCGACGCGTTGAATTAGGGCAGCAGAGAAGGCTAGACTTAGCGCCTTGAGCTTGCTCAGTGCTTCTCGTGCGCCGGCGGCGCCAGCGTGCATCGACTTGATAGTTAAGGCTACGGCAGTAGCGGTGGGGAATAGTAACTTCAATTCTCGAGCGACTTGGATGATGAAAAACTTTCGGAGAGGAGTGACAAAGAACAGGCCGAAAAATGAACAGACAAGAGTGATGGTGATGATGGCGCCGAATTGGTCCTTGGGGTTACCTTCTTGCGCATGGAGCTGGTACATTGCGGGTATACCAGCTACGAAAATGCCAGAAATTCCACCAGCACCTGTTGCCGCAGCCTGGATAATGCTATTCTCCTGAGGCCCAAAAGAGCCACCGATGATAGGCAGGTCTGTTTTCGAGCAAATCTTAATGATGCCATACCCGAAAATTGCGCCAAACATCGAAGCAGCAAATGTAAACCCAGTCTTCAAACCTACCACAAAGTTAGCGAACCGTGCAACAAGCCACAAGCATTTGCGAATGGGCACTCACCCAGGTACAAGTTGGAAGCATTCACAAGCGAGCCCAGGACGATACCAACAAGGACGGCACGAATGGTTAGGGGATTGTGATCGTCGACGATGCCGCCTTCCATCTTCAGGGGCACGTAAAGATCGAGCTCCGGCTCGATAGACAACACATCGACATCGACGCCATCAATTTTCTCGTTGATCTCTTTCTCGACTGCAGGCGTCTTGACCATCTGGTCGGCGACGTCCGCCGGACGGGTCTCAGTCGAAGCCATGGTCGCTAATGTCTGATCAAAGACAAAAGCTACGAGAACCGATAGATTGGGTGTATCGAGAAATGGGGACGAGTAACGTCTTACGGAGAAAGGGTAATGCAAAAGTTTAATATGTCTACCAGCAAGACGTTCCCTTCCCGGGGGGGGGGGGGGGCCACCCAGCATCCCCACGTCGCATCGGAACGACCGTGCAGCGCATACCTCAATGCGCTAATGCCCCGATTGGGGGGTTAGCACCATGCACAATAGCGCTGCCCCAGATTCGGCCCAGGCAGTCTTATCCGGCCTTAGTAGGCAGCGTCCACGGTGTTGCCACTTCTAGAGAGATAAGCATTGAAGCGTTTACAAGGAATCTGATGGATCCTAGACCAAGGCATGTGCGCGATCCACTGATACGAGTCTCATTAGGACAACGTCCTACTCCCGAGGAATCTGGTCCAGTCGATAGACTGCTGACGCTGGGAATCTAAAGCCATATCAGGAAGGTGAAGGTAGCAATCAGACCAACTCAACGGTCTAAGTACTCCCATACTACAATTTTCCCGGGACGAGAACGAACCGCAATCAGCCGTATTGTGCTTCACGGGATCTTTTTACCTGGATTCGGTGTACCTACGCACACAGAGATCGACGATTCATCTGGGCCAGATTTGCTTTCAGCCACTTGCCTAGACTAACATCATCACCCTAAGCACCAATCAACTTTATCATCAGCCATTTACATTTACTATACCCCGAACACACATCCGAGCTGAACGATAAGCCGAGTCCCACCTCCTCTCGTGGCCGTTGTGTGTTTTGGATGATCCTGGCATCCCGTCCCGAGTAAATTGGCTGATTCGGTTCCACGAATTAAAATGCGTGTCCTCAGGATTGGCCTCAGACCGTGGCGGGATGGGCTACATTAGTCCAAAAACTAAGATAACGGGTGTGGCGTCAAGTATGGTTTCGCCTTCAATAAATAGCCTTCGCCTTGCCTACTAATGTACTTGACAAGGACATGCAGCGTCTATTTTGTTTCCAGACCCAGGCAATTTGTCTAGATCATATCATAGAGTCCGACGAAGTCAATCATGAACAGGGACCGCAATGACGCGACGATCAAACAATGCCTGAGATCGTCCAAGAGAATGGATGGCCTGTGTGGGAGGGCCTGCCATTACGGTAACTTGATCCCAGCTAACCTGCTTAGATTCCTTGCAGACGTTATCCATTACCTGCTAAAAGCATACCTTACATATCGATCTTGTTACATCGTGTCAGAGTACAGTTCTTCTAGAAGAAGTTGTTTGCGGCGCAAAGTAACATTATAGCTGCCCGTTCACGTAAGGGCAGGGCAACCCAATCTACTGGGCAACCAATTCGGAACGGCTAGTGATCGGTCTAATTCATAGACAAATGAACCAAAGACGGTAAGATGATGACCAGTCCCAGACAAGAAGGTATTCATTGATCAATGAGACCATCCGCCATAACACACTATAACCCGTATTCCAATTCGCCCCAGCGTATAGCCTTCTCCAGCCGTCGTTCTACCCCCAACCGTCATACGCTGGTTAGCCTTTCAAAATCCTACAACCTTCAATGACTACAGGGCGTGCGACAAATCAAGAACTGCCCTTTTGTTAGACAGCCTATTTCAAATCCACAAACCAGGGCTGATTGGTAAGATATCTCTCATTATACGTTTACGGCGTATTTCGCGGCCGAAAACAAACGGCCGTTTTCGTGGTACCCATATATGTACGGCGTAACACGAGTACCTTCAAAAAAAACGTCCCATATTGAGTGCTACCTACATCGCGACAAAATGAGTTGACGACAATATTAAAACCTAAGCGTTTGTCAAAAATTTTCTCGGTGGTTCTTGGATTTTCAACGACCAAATCATAGGATTCGCGTTCGATTTTCTCTCAACGGAGACGGCTATTGTATCAAGAATACGCCGTGGCGCTGATGACCTGGTGCTGGATTCTTCCCAATGCAGTTGGTACCGCCGAACCCCAAGATAACGAACTTCCGAATTTGCTCCAGCACGATCTGCCCAGCCGAGGTTCAATTTTCCTGGGCTATCTAATAAGCTGGATTTTTTCTATCTCGCTTATCCAGACGTTTTATATGTAGGTAGGTATTATTTCCGATGTACTTGATTGACTACATCTGAAGGCCGAAATAGCGTGTCACGGCGCAAATATTCGTAGCTTCACTTGCCGGTTGAGTGCCTACTGAGCGTTGTCTGCCAAGCTCCGCAGGGAGGAGGGCAACCCAGAACCCCCATGCCATGCCTTGGAGCATATTAATACGCCTCCAAAGCTAAGCGAGCAGGTCAATGAACCTCACCCTGTTCTACTATACGATGTACTTGCTTCCCTCGGACCCTTGCTGCAGCGCAAGCCCCACTGATTGCTACGGACGGGGGTCGTGTGATCTTTTGGAATTCAATGTTCGTGATCTCAAATGGCGGGTATTACCCAATTCAACCTAAGAGGTTTCCCCAACTGTTACATAAGATCTACTATGTGAGAAACAATATGTTAGGTATGCAGCAACGTTCCGTTTACTCGAGGCGATGGATAAAGTTGCGATGTCAAACGCGGCTGCAGGGATGAGCTGAGATGCGATGCCGTGCCGCTCAGCTACATGGCTAGTTGATGCAAATTGGGTTGCATTTGGCGAGCTGGAGTATGGCATGTTCAACCTCAAAAACGTGATGACCGCAGAAGACCTATCATGATAGCCCGCATCATGGGTAGGACAAAGCCATGCTTCTCAAGTTATGATTGGCGAAGCTATCATACTATAGCTTATTGCAACTACTAAGGGATGAGAAAATGCTCCAACAGAAGAGTATTGGCTCTAGACTCGTGGTATTCCTTTTATATCAAGACTTACTCTTATGGAAATGAACCCGAAGGGAGATTTTACGAACTTTCTCGACCGGATTAAGGTATCACAGATGTGAAAGCATAGATCACATCCACCGATGACATGTCCTACGTATAGGGATACGACGCGTGAGCCTTATATATCACAAGTCTAAAATTCGCTGTTAACTCATCTTCAGTGCCTTGTTACATCCGTAGCGTAAGGCTCTTCTTACATGTAGGTAGTGTAATGTTACCAACATACCAGGTTTTACAGTGTACCACCAAAAGCAGGTACCCGTAGCAAACTTACAAAGCTATGTCGTTCTACGAAGTACCAATAGGTAGCAAACACCGAGTCAGAATAGGAGATTTCTAATATACATGTATACCTCCCGTGCATCTAAGTACCTAGGTGCTCAACTTACATGTACGCATAAAAGCAAGATCATTTATTGCCATGGTGCCAGCAAGGAGCAATGACCTTATTAACTAAATGCCTAAGCCTCTCTAAAAAGGAGCCACCATCTGAGTTATTGGCTTTTAAATACGTAGATACCTAAGGTAGGCAAACCTCATGTTGTTTTGATAACCAGAAGAGTAAAAGAGATCTGGTTGCCATCCGACCCTACACAAGACACCACCCCCAACGAGCAACAGCGCGGATAGCAGTACGCCAACGAGTTATAACTTAACTTGGCCCGTCTAAACCGCATACGTGACGTTCCCATTGCCATGGTAGTGCCTGGTATACAATCTTACTTTATATAACAAATCATCTAGGGGGCAACTTTCGTCCATGTCCAATTCTGCTGCATATCTCCTTCTCCCGCCTGCTCCTAGCTATTCACCCACCACCCGCCCATAGCCAATTGAATACAACAACCACATTCAAAGTACCGTCAGCACTCCTCGCCACTCTCTCACTAGCATCTAGCGCAGTGCATATCCCGTATGTGAAGGGTGCACAAGAGCGCCCGAGAGTACGAGTACACCTCGCCAGACACCGACGAGGACGTAGCTCTCTCGCTTCCGTTCGTGGCGCTATGATAGGCGCTGAGCTCTTCGGCCACTTCGCGAGCTCTGTCCAGAAATCCACCGCATTGGCGCAGTCACGGGCGTAGACTCGCGTGTCTTACGTTTCGAGCATGAGCCCGGGCGGGTGTGACTAGAACCGGCTGCAAAGATGAGACCACTATCCGGATCACCGTTATATCTGTGAGATTTCTACTTTAGCTTATATTATACTGGTGTTTGGTTTCGCGTTCGTCTTGAACATGCTGTGTGTGGTCGTGGGTTTGAGGAGTGTGATAGTTGTACCTACCCCTTAAATATGTGCCCACTTTTACCCCTTTCGTAGCCGCTTTTCTGCTTCCCCTTTTGAATTGAGCGGCTCGATATGTGAGTGGGCGAGAAGACTAAAACCTCTAAAGTAGGTAGGTTTGGGTATGGATTTTATAACCAGTTTATCCTGCCCTAGCTCTGCTTTCCTGAAAACCATTAGCCGGGACGTTCCCAGTCATAGATTTTAATAGGCGTCGAACGGAAAAAGGGAAGTTAGGACGGGGTGAAAAAGAGAAAAGCTTTTAGAGGCATTTACTAGTTTAGACCAGCGCTGCCGCCAATGTGATGACTTTAGGGATCGCTTCAAGAATATGAATGGCTAACTTACTAAAGGATCTGGTTAACGCTCAGTACCCCTTTTCAGCTACGCATGAAGAGCTATCGGAGCCAAATTCCAGTCCAAGTGATTATGAGACCTTCGCAGTAAGCATGAACGCGTCTTCCCGTGCTGATATGGGCCTCCTGGGCGGCGATAGCTGTAAAGGGTCCAGATTCATCGATTGCCTCGAACTATGCTCCGATCGAACCGACAATTCTGAGGAGTATCGAATGGGCACTGATGGTACCGTGTCCACATGAATTTGAGCCATGTAGCCGCCGGCCAAGTTCGGTTGAATCGAAATGTGAATGGAATAAGTCGTCCCAAGCCACGTTGTCCACGTAGAATTTGTGAGACTGGCCACTTCTTCGGCTTTCCGTACAAATTCGTCCCATTTCTTTTCTCGCTGGTCGACGCGGAGATCGTCGAGGGCCTTCTTAGCGTCTGGGCTTTTCTCCGGATCCAGCAGGAGGCAAGTCCAAGTCCTGGAGTTCCTATGGCTACACAATACTTCCAAAGCCAGATGTTTCGAAACGGGGGATTTTTCTGGCTTGAGCTGGACCTCGATCGAGAGGGTGCAAAATTGCGAGAAGTAATCAGGCTCAAATAGTTTGCAGTTGGCGTGATCCCAGCAGCTGCTCGGCCAGGCGTCCTTGATCCTGACTTGAGGATGACGACGAAATCCACGGTGGAAATTAAGGCCGGTCGATGTCGGCAATGCGGTGCCGTTATCTATGGGGATGCTGTACTTGTCAAACTGGACGAATTCGGCATTGACCCCATCCATGCGCACCAGAGGCCGCTTCATATCTCTCTTGAACGAGCCTTTGGTTTCTCTCTCGAGGACGATTCCCACGGCTGTGCCCTCGACCGCGCTGACGAACAGCACGTACCTAGGTAGCGAGTCCACCCCGGCAGCCAATGATTGCGTCCAGCAAGTCGGTGAGGCGTCCCAGTATGGAAAATCGCCTTTCGATGGGTCAAGAGAAGACGGAATATTCACAAAGCGCAGTCGCGCCGTTCCTGTGATCTCCAGCCTCCCCTGTTCGATCTTCGTTCGGTGCCACTCTTTCGAGATGTTGCCGAAGTCGCCGCATCTAGCAAAAGCCTTGGGCGAGCGAGCAAGAAGATTGTAGTTCTCCGCCGATTGCGAGTACTCAAAATCCGACCACCCGAAAATCGACATGTCGTTGGTTCGCTCGATTATTTTCTTCAGGAGCAGGCGAAAAGCTTCGACGGCCCCGAGTCCGTACAATTTCTGCATGTCGACAATGTCGAAGATACCTAATAGGCAGTAGGCCATATCTTCTCCATGAGTCGTTTCCCTCTCCGCCGCCCATGACATCCTCTGCGCCACTGAATACGAGTCGAGCCGACATTTGTTCGTGATGGCTGCCTCAGGTATTCCAGTGATATCCTTGATTTCAGCAGCGTAGTCGTTCTTAGAACCGATGAGATGCCAATTCGCGCTATAGAAGTGCACTTTCCTCGGCGCGAGAAGCTCCTGGAGCGTCCATCCTCTTTTAAACCAGTTGTCAGGCGGAAGGCTTTCTCGGGTAGGAAAATTGTGGCTGTCCTCATGGTTGAAAAGATGGACGATGCAGACTGATGCATTCTGATACCATCTGAACATGGAGTTTATGGAGGCTTGCTTCTCATAGATGTCGTCCTGGTTGATGCAGCAAGAGTCGATCCACACGTACTGAAGCCCATAAACTTCCCGTGCAAGGCGGCAAGTAGCTTTGATTTTCTTGAAGCCGTGGTGTATGGAGTGTAACATGCGTTCGAAACGGCCCGCCAATCGCTTGCGGAAGCCCCCGTCGTTCATCTTCTGAAACGAGACCTCGTCCCCCGACCATCTGTGCGAAAGGATGGCATACTTGCCGAAAACCTCGGACTCGTTGGGAAATTCTTCAAATTCGAAAGTCCGCACGTTGATAACCCTTATCATATTGAAATACCTGAAGGTCCCTTGTCCGGTAACCAATAGGAGACTCTCGTTCAGGATAAAAGAAATGGCGTCGATACTGGCAGCGGCTCAGCAGCCACTTCGAAGCCTTAGGTATTAATATAGGTACCTACCCGGTAGGCAAGCAGGCTGAGGGCTACCTCCTATGCTGCCATAGCATAAAATTGACCCCCTGCGACATATCATTGAAGAATGCGGTGTAACCTCAGCCCGTTTTGCTATTCGTTGCGTTTCGCCAGCTGACCGATCCCTCTAGGGCTATGCAGAGGAAACGCCACAAGCCACCCGGTCACTAATCTTACTCCCACCCAATGGCTACTTAACTTCAGTATTCTATCATGCGTCTCCTTAAGCACTGCCTATATTCTGTTGAGCCTCAAGGGAGGCAATGTCGATAGCCGCATGCGGATTTAACTAGCTGTGATATCTCTTGCATATGGCTGCGGTTATTACGTCTGACTCGGTGGCTAGGCAGATTCTGCCAAGATCCGGATGATCCGGCCGTTCGCAATTCTCGATACGATATGCGCACACTGCATTGAATCGAGGGTTCATGTAGGTAGGTAGCTGATAAAGGAGACCATCAAGTCAGCATCATGATATACGAAGCCACAAGTATCACGATATAACAAGATCAGCTCAGCACATTCTCATTCCCGATTATTACTCATATTACAGGTAGCTAATCGATACAGCGACAAAGGAAATTGGATATACAAATAAGAATGACGACAGGTATCATCATCATCATCAGCGATATGTTTTTTCGCATCCTTTTTTTCCAAGCGAAGCCATTCTGAATCCTGGGTATCTCTGGGTATAACCATCATCGGATTTCCTCATACGACTTCATCATTCTTCCTTTCCACCCTATAAATTCCATCATATCGTAGGGGTGTAGCCATAATCACACCACCAGCAGTTTTCAAGCTCTTTAGATCGCCACGGTGTTGCTGTTGGAGACAGGCGGGACGGGACCGGAGACCGGGCCTGTGGTGGAAATGGGTCCGGTGACAGGTCCGTGCTTGCCGCTGTTATAGTTTCCGTTGGTATAGTTACCATTGGTGTAGTTCCCGTTAGTGTAGTTGCCGTTGGTGTGGCCGTTGGTGGCATGTGGCTTGCGGGTAACTTCAGGAGCAGGAGGGACGTCGGAGCTCTTCGACGCAGCACCAATGGAGAAGACAGGGCTCTCCCATTGTTCGCCCTTACGAGCCAACTCCCTGTACTCGGTGGCCTTAGAGCTGATACCACCAGGTAGGTGGATGTTGGGGAAGATGCTGTCTTCCTTGGTAACGGCCATGTTGACCTTCTTGTCGGCTGTAACGGCCTGGGCCTTCTTCTTGCCCTGGAGGATCTGCTTCTGAGCGGCATTAACATATCGGTTGTAGAGATTTGGAGCGTTCTCGGGGTCGCGGCGAGCCTCGTCAAGAGCGCGGTCAGCCTCCTGCTTGATCTGGAAGAGCAGCTGGTCAAGTTTGTTAAACTGTTCCTTGAGCTGCTTCTCGGCGGTCTTCTGGATTGCTGGACGCAGAACCTTGAGCATCAACGGCTTGAACAGGCTAAACAGAATCTTGTGGTTGGACTTGACAAGCTTGATCTGTAGGTTCTTAACATCGACGTCAACCTTGTCAATCTTGAAGAAGTGCTGTCTGTCCTTTTCATCCGCACTTGACAGCTTCAAGCGGAAGCAGAAGCCGTCGCCGGCCATTCTGATGTTCGCGACACCAGTATCAGTGATGGAAGGGAAGCCGTGCTTGCGCTTTACATAGAAGCTGACATCACGCAGATCCATTTGGACACCAGCGACTTTGACGTCAATAGAGTTCTTGCTCTTGCTGGCAATCTTCTTGCGACCCCAGCGGAAGTAGTTGTCGCTGGCGACTTCAAGCACGTTTGGCATGAAGTTATCGCTTTCTAGGACAAGATTCTCTACAACAGCATCGACTTCAGAATCGGAGTACTCAATACGCGGGATGGGGATGTATGCGATCCTCTCAAAGGCAGCTGGAATGATGACATCGGTCAAATCCTTAACCAAGTGAGGCTTAAAGGTTGCCTTGCCATTCTCATCGTTGCCAAGGTCATCAAATAGCTTCTCTACTGAAGCCGCAAATGCCTTGTTCTGAGGGTCTTGGTCGAACTGGTCCGCCAAGAACTTGATCTCATCGACAATGCGGTCGGTATGAGCTCTGTACTTCTCGCGGAAGAGGTAGTTGCCGTGGTCATATAGACGGTGCCACTCCTCGTTGGAAGTATCATCCATAATGTAGCCTTGCTGCTGGAGACACTTGCGGATGTAACCATCCATGGACTTGAACCAGTTTTTGAGTTCGGGGTCCCTGTCAGCATCCTCATAAATGGTATTGATCGAAGACCAAAGATCATCGGTGGAAGTTCCATTGGCAAATCGTTCGATTAGAGTCTGTAACAGCATTAGTTTCATCTTGTTGTATTAAGCTGGATGTAGATATTATATACCTTCAGATCAGCTTCGGCAGCAGCGAGATGGGTTCGTGTCTCCTTGACAGTGCCAGTACCTGTAGCAACGATGCTCTTGCTGTGAGAACCATACTGCTCAGCCAAGTCGAGCAAGGTAGAAATGGCCTCGTTATAATCGGGATGCTGCTGGCATTCGACAACCATTTTCTATTTAAATGTTAGTATAAGCAACCATATCTAGATGGTATGATATGATACATACCTTCAGGCGCCAGATAGTCTGTTCGCGACGCTCCTGAGGCATCTTCTTGGAAAGATACTGTCTAGTACGAGCACGGTATTCTTGAGCCGTCTGCTTTGTAGATTCTCTGGTCTCGGGATCAATGTTTGACTTAATCTGGTCCGCAGCCTTGCTTGTCGCTTCCTGCGCAGCATTAAGGCGATCACCTACATTGCCGTCCGGCTGTCGAACAGCTTGAGCCCCAGAAGAGACAACACCTTTGGCATCTTGAGCTGGGTCACTCTTGTAAACGCTCTGTAGTTGAGACTTCACAGTCTCCTTGGAGAAGTCAGGGGTGTCATGCCAGACATTGTCGTCGGCGGGTCGGTCAATCTGTGCAAGGTCTTCATGTGCAGGTCGCACCGTGTTTGCGGCATTGCTAGCAGCATCGCCAGCAATGTCGCGGAGTAATATGGTGGCATCGTGGACTGATAAGTTATTAGTATTTATATGCTATGATGTCGCAGGCGACGATGGTCAAACTTACGGAGCTTGCGGAACTGGCCGTTGGTAATAATCAACGTTCCTAGAGTCCGAAGGCCCTCAAGGGCTTTATCGCCATGTTGCTTGGCAGTATCCTTGTCGACAGGAGCGTTAGGTACGCTCACAGCGTTCGGATCGAACTGTTGGGTCTGCCAGATGAAGTCTTGCAGCAGGTTTCCTTCGTTCTTTGATAGGAGTAGTTTCTTCGCCTGTGTGACGACATCCTTTAAATCTGCAACAAGCTCTTGTCCTTCCGGCGATAGTCGCTTCGAAGGGTTTGTCAGTGCCCTCGATTGGAGGAAGCTGTTTAGGGCAACATCTATCTGCTCGTTCTATTCCAACTAGTTAGTTTCCTGTATAGGTAGGACATCGTGAGATCGAGAAGCACTTACAGATGGCACCTTGCCAATCTGGAATGCATTGATAATGCCATAGATCTGAAGCTTGCGGTTCACGTCCGCCTCCTTCTGTTTGATGTCGGTCGGTTTGTTGACGCTAGCCATGGTCGTATCAGAATGGGGTATCTCGATATTAGTTCGTTGTTCAGTATTGGATGTAGATGCAAAGCAGTGGAACGGATTGGGGGTATCACAGTGAGAGTAGATGTATTAGAATAGTGGGTATAATTCCTATTAGCTTTCGAGTCTACAATGTAGAATCCTTTTTAGATGAGGAAAAGAGAAGAGAGTTTCAAACTCGAGATCTGGGGACGACAAAGGTGTTTATTATACGTTTACGTAGCTCAGATGCAGTTATGATTCAATGAAAGAGTGTGATGTCGAGGATGAGCGCATGCAACCGGCCGGGAGCTGCTCCAGCCATGGCAATTGCAGATGCAGAGGTATCTTGGTTGATTAGGTGCTGATGACGTGAAACCTCAAGCTGGAGTTGACAATCTAGTACGTCATAGCTCTCGGCCAACTGTTCCGGCCACACTACCGAATAAGTTGCATTAGCTAATGACAGTGGAACCGTCTTTTACTCTTGCTAGTGCAAACGGAGACGGCATCTAATTAGAGATTCAATTTTTAGAAAGCTGAACTTTGCTAGTTTCTAGTATCTTCGTCATTCTAGTATGATCAATAGCAAAATCTTGGATTCGTCAGTTCAAGCAAACATGGAATTTGAGGACAATCAGCCTAGCAATCAATATAGTCGAAAACTATGCTTCGCACGCCAGAACCGTGGGACCGGAACGACAAGGATCAAGCACTCAAAATTACGGTTGACCACTCCATAATCTGACCACAGCTATGCTAGTGCACATACGCGGTATCGGGGACAGTGACGACTTGTATACGCGTTGTTTCACATGCGTGCACAATACCGTCTCTTAACGGCAAGACTTCCGTCGTAGGAATGCGGGTATCCCATGTCAAGTCGTACACGGACGGCATCTCAGATCTGCCGTCTGCAGGTATCTCTCTTAGGTACATGTACCTTGTCGTCTATCTCATCAGGCCTACATGTAGACAAGGGGCTCGAGCCTTAAAAGAACGATCGGAATGTATCGACGACATAAAACCCATCGAGCTCTCGATGAGAGGTCCTGTCGTCTTTGGGAAAGTGGCTCACCACGCGAGCTTTCCATACACGTGAGCCTCGAGTCTTGTTGCAATTAGGAAATCATCAATTTCCGCATTCGGTCTTCTATGACGTCGAAGTAAATAACATAGCTCCAATAGCTTCGCAAGCTATCCTCTCAAGCTCTAATTCGTCCAAGCTATATTGAAAGACCTCATTGGTCATGTGGACCAGCTAAGCAAGATATCTGTAGACAGCTATGAGACAATCTGGGGTTGATACCTACTAGAGCTGGCATTGACCCAGTGGGCCCAAATCTCGATTGACGTCTAGGGCGAGCCCGCAGCTATTTTAGAACAAATACAACCTCACGAGAACACGAGATCTGACAGGTTGGCAAGAAGTCTCCGTGAACATCATATATCGAATTGGTCTCCCCGGAGCATCGTCTCCACCTGCTGTCGTTGTCGTCAAATTTCCTGGCAGGTAGGGGGTTGCATTGCAGATTGCCTCACGACAAGCTTCAAGCATTGTGATGCAAAGCTTTGCAATCCGTCCCGATCGATCTACGCTAGGGTCTCCGATCTTTGTTTTATTGGATTCACCCGCCTAGACCCGTAATAAGGAATCCAGCAAATTAGGAGCCCACATGTAGTTGAATGCTTTAGGACCAATCTGTACATAGAACTTGATTTCCTCTCTAGGGCGTGTAAATTGACGTTCTTCGGTCGTTACTGCAGGTATTGCTAGCCCTGAAATGGAATAGTTGTAGGCTCTCGTTAAGCCCCAACTGAATTCTGCAGTACTGCTTCCCTAGGGCTATCCGCTATTAAATGCGACGTACCCCAGCTCCACTGCAAAAACTTGCCGAATGCCAGCGTACTCTAACTTACTATCAAATCATGTATATTACCTGTCAGCTCAAGGTGAATCATAGGGTCGTACTCGAGAGACGTAAAGAGGAATCAAGTTTAGTCCGCCTTCGGATTGGATGACCTTGAAGTCTTCTCACAGCGGGGTCATTGTCAGTCTACAATACCCACCTCTTCCAGAATAACTGTTAGCAAAATACATCATCTATAAAATCACACGAAAAGCAGCATAACAAAGTACACAGTACCTAAAATACCTAACATTTTGGATTCGGAATAGAAAATAATAATAAGCTCTCATATAAATGCCGCGAAGGGCCAGGTACTAGCAGAAGATTAAATGCCAAGGTAGGCGGCTCAACCGCCCATCTAACTCAACCGTCAGTTCCCTAACGCCATATCAATGCTTGTCTAAGCCTCTAGCTGCTAGACTCTTTTTTCAGTGCGCATGGACGCCCCGCACCCTCCCCCCCTTTTTTTCTCCCTCCTGTAATGTAACTCCTCTCTATGTATGTACGTAGTTAGCAAACCGCATCAAATCTCCTGCACGAACTGCGGGCCCATATACTCCGTGGCGGCCAGCTCGGGCGCCACGAGCGCACTACTCGGCACGGTCGCGACGGGGGTCGGGTCCAGGGCTCCGGAGTCGGGGTTCCGCTTGAAAGCCGCCAGCCCGGCGTCGCCGCCCTGGTTCGCGACGAAGGCTAGCGTCTGCTGCTTGTCGGTGCTGAGGCTGAACATGCGGGGCCGCAGGCCGGCGGTGGACACGCTCTCGGCGAAGTCGAGGCGCGGCGGGCCGCTCTTGAACAGGAAGTGCGCGATGCTGTCCGTCGCGTTGCCGCTGATCCGGTTCGACACGTACACGTGCTTCTGCGTCGTCAACGTCTTGTTCTTGTTGTCGTTGGTGTCCAGGGGCACGGGCGCGCTGACGATGAGCTCGCCGGCGGCCGCGGATGTGGCGTTGGCCGGCGGGTTGGCGCCGTACGTGCTTTGCTTCTGGATCTGTTCGAATGCGATGTTCTGGTCGGGGTACGTCACGGCAAATAGGAAGAGGTCGTTTGACAGCTCCGAGGCGAGCGCGTAGTAGTGCGATTCCCCGTCCGTGATGAAGCCGCCGTGGCGTGGGCCTGTTCCCGTGGGGAGGGTGACGTAACTAGTGATCTCGTACTTGTCGTCCTTGGTGTCGAGAACCAGTAACGTGTCGCCGCCGAGGTTGGGGATCACGAAGAAACGCCCTGTCGGGTCTAGCAGGGCTTGATGCGGGTGGTGCGCTCCTTGCGCGGGATTAGGCTCGCCTTCAATGGTGATGCTCTTAATGAGCTTCACGCTGCCGTCAGTGGCCGTGGTGTCCCAGACGTCGATCTTGCCGCTTCCGTAGGCTGCACCGACCATGCGCGTCTTATTAGCGTCGAATTCCAGGAAGACGACACCAGCTGAGCCACTGCCCGAGGACTTGAGCGTGGGATTGCTTAAGCTGGAGTCAAGCGCGAAGACGCCGAGATCGTCGGCATTTTCATTCACAGCGTACACGAGGTTTGGCTCCCGGTAGAGTAGCCAGCTCGGTGCCTTTCCGGAAGCGGTGTGGTTTCCCGTTATGGAGAACTTGGTGCCATCAAAATCGGCGGTTAGAATTTGAAAAGGTGCCCCGATGATGAGCTTGTGGGACCCCGGTGCGGGATTGTTTTGGCGGGCCATGAGCGGTGATGGCATTGCCGAGGCGGTGCCAAGAGTAAGAAGAAGTGTGGTGATGGTTTTCCTCATTTTCGGAATTTAAAAATGCAAGTCCAGACTCTGGATCTAAGTTCCGGCCACAAAGTGGATCCAGGTTGCTGCCTCGAACTGATATAAGCCAAAGCAGGTACAACCGACAGTTTGTCAATTGTCAGTCTGCTCAAACGACAAAGAGACGAATTCAAAGCCGACAACTCAAGATCATACAGGATTGGTCCGATATAAATAAGTTCTTTGGTATGGAACAAGTGGTGTAGAATGGGGATAAATAGACCTAGGCTGCTGGTTAGAATTGCATGTCTCACTAGAGGAACGATCCCTACTCACTCTAGATGTTAACACAGCTGAATTTAACACAATCGAATCAGGACCTCACAGCGTGAATCGCCAATGCAGTCGTGAGATGTGCCCAACTTACTTCAGACTCCCTTCCCTTGGTTTATATACCTACCTAATTTGGGCGCTCTTGGCACTCATTCTGAAGGCGGTGTCACCTCGTGGCAGGGGCTCAGGGGCCCAGGGGCACCCAAGATCAGCCTTACAAGTGCATTTTAGTTGTTACGCGGGGAGGTTAGCAAACGTGAGCAATTTTCAGAGGGGAACCGGCCAAGAATAGATGACTTGGTACGATTGATTGGCTGTCACGCATAGCTTTTCAGTGTGAGCAGCATGTGACAAGCATTCAAAGCCCCGTTCCCTGCAGTAGCCCGCTGTACACACGGCAAAGATCACCATGCAAGCATAGTATTTGGCCGGGTTGGCATTGATAGGCTGCAAATAATCCCATCTTATGCATGCCTCTGGGCACTACAGAGTGGCATTGGGACCCTGAATTTGGGGCTATCCGGCGCCTTTGTCATCCAATAGTCCCGCAAACTCCGCCATTCATTCAGACGGCCGAAAGTCATGAGCAGAAGGATTCCGGCTACATGGGACTGTTAGTCACTTGAAACATTTCCAAGGATTAATTCATGTAATTGAGGGTTTCGATTGACGAGGTATCTAGTCTATTGCCGTCAGACAAATGAAACAAACAAGAAAAGTAAATGACGCCAGCAAACCGAAAGGTCCGTGTAGGAAGCCCGGCCTATTAGCACCGCCACCAAATCGAAAAGTCCCAACCCGAACTCCTTGCTTCTTCCTATGTGGCGCTCGCATCACCGCCATCTTCGTCCTCCTCATTCACTACCAAGTAATGGTAACAATCTTATCCGCGTACTCTTCTTGAGACTCCTTGTTCAATAAGTTCTCAAAGATCCAGCGCCCAGTGTCATCTCTCGAGATGGCATAGCCAACAGGCGGCTTGTTATCGATGCCAGAGCGAATCTTGCGCTCAGGCCGCGCATCGTCGTTCAGCAGGCTGGGGCGCACAATCGTGTACGTATAGCCCTTCTCGTCCGTGCCGGCTAGGAGCAATCGCTCCATCTCCAGCTTATCCACGTGCGGCACCTTGAGCATGAACTTGTAGATGGGCAGCGTCGCGAGCGGGAAGTCGCGGCCAGCCTTGGAGATACCGCATGTGCTGACGACGACGATGCGAGGCTTCCACTGCGCTTGGGTCAAGCCGTACTCCTGTCGCACTTTGCCGATGGCTTCGATGAGCGCCGCCATGCCCTTCTGACACACTTGCGGGTCGTCGATGGTCATGCACGAGAACTGGAACACGCCGCCAATGGACGAGACGATGGTGTCGGCGGGTTGCTCACGACCGAGAAGGCACCGAGCCACGGCCGAAGCATCGTGTGCATTGCCCTGAATCACTACAAGGTTGGGGTGTTTGTCTTCCGGGAATCGGTCCGTAAGTTTAGACGGCGTCCGGCAGAGGGCAATGCATGTGTGACCCGCAGCAAGTGCCCGGCTTAATGCTGCGAGACCGACGCCGCCCGAAGCGCCGAAGAAGGCGATGGTCTTCTTGTTTCCTGTCGAGGACATGTTGCTTTGATTTGGTGTATGGGATTGCGAGAAATAGAAATAGGCTGTCAAGTAAGAGGTAGCCAGGTCTTAACCGACTGTTACTTGATAAGGTGTGTATGTGCGTATAGTGGTCGATAGAGTTTGACTAGACACTCACTAGACTGGATTGTCTGGTATGTAAAGTATAAGATGTGATCAGTAAGTAGTTGTATTAGACTTCTGTGTGTCGATGATGATGATAAACAATTCCCAACTCTCACGACCGAGGAAAGCACACTTTTATATCATGATTTCTACGCGGATGAATCATTATAGGTAGGACTTCTATTTCCTTACAACCCGACCCGCATAATTCCAGCAATTGATATCAAAGCGTACGTATTTCGCCTGGTTCACATAGCAAAGGAGACGAGAATGCTGTGTAGTCTCGCGTGGTTTTCGGGCGCTCGAATCCGTCGAAGCTACAACGGGAATCGTCGCCGTGGCTGTGCCGTAAGAGCGGAGCGTTAGTCATCCCGCCTCGCTGCTAGTTGCTCGGACATCTATAAAAGGCATAGTGCCTAACACCTAATACGGCTTCACATCTTCAATGTTCTTAGGTTCAGCCACTGGAAGAAGTGGCTTGACAGTAGTCGTAGCCAATCGGGATGTTTCAACTCCGTATCAGGCATCCGACCGCTCGGATATCGAGGCCTCATCCGCTTCATCTCCGGCACTGGTCCGCACAAATGCGAGGCTCATCCGAAATGTGCAAGCGATCGCCTCGAGTCGCACAACTCTTATCAGTGCCGTTATTCCTCCCATAATGGGTGGTGTTGCTTCATCGTCTGTTGCATTTCTGCTGCAGCTTTCAGCTGTTGACTGATATGGCCATGGCGGTGGTTCAGCCCCCGACTTATGTGACCGTGACGCCGGTAATACTAATGGAATACATTATGACTTTAAGAATTGCCGCATTTTCATGATTCCCTTCTACATTTCCTCTTTTCTATGTCTCGGTTGTTGATGATTTAGCTACCTCAAAATTCAATAGTCATCAGAATTATCTGCCCTGTCCTCAAACCCCAAATCACGAAGTCCTCTATTAGATACAGCACACATACTGTTAAGCGCAGTCGCAAGCGGATAACCAATGTTACATGTTCAACTGTTCATTGGTGATGGGAGGGTATCATATGGAGGGTCGAAGTACAGTGATGTTGGAAAGCAATGCGAAAAGTGGACCAATCGTACTAAGATGACACCAGGGTTGGTGGAATGGAGAGAACGGCTCGCAGACATCAAGCCGATGATAGCTAGAGATATCGGGAAAGAGCAGCGTGACATAGTTACCATATATGGGCATTCACGGTCACCACCCGAAATCATTCCTGTAGACGATGAACGTGAGGTCGGGACTTAGGGGGAAGTTATACGTTGGGGCGCCAAGTTGGGATAGACGTCTGAGCTAGCGTAGGTAGGTTATACACATCTAGGAGTAGTTAAATACGTTAAGCATACTCCATATCACGATCCGAACTACTTAAGCCTAACCTGCGAATATCACTAGGATCGTTCAGATATGGTGTCAAAATATCCAAGTTCCATAGTCACCTATGTACAAGCTGCTTTTAGCCCTCAGCCTAAGCAGGGTATTATTCTCTCAGTGGCATAGAAGCATGGTAGCCTTAGAGCCGCAATGATCCGCAAAAGCCCGTGTCCAGAAAAGGAGTGGACGGCATCGCGCCATTACCTCCTCAAGTGATATATAGTGTAGGTATCCTACTCAAACCCTATACAACATTCATTAAACCGGAGTCGCCGGGAGGATCGTGCAGTCGTGCGTCGATCCCCAATGCATATTAAAATCCGTAGCATCGCGAACTTGTGCTTGAATATATATATGAATCGTAATAAGAAAGTTTACCTCTTCGTCACCATAGCTTACAGCCATAGCATACCAGCGACAGCAATGAGAGCAGCGAACGCGCTGGCACCGAGGACGCGTTCTTGTCGCACACCCTGGTTCGAACTGCCGCCGTCTTCAGAACCGCAGACTTGCTGGAAGCCAGCTGTGCACGCAGCACTGGGGGCACTTCCGACATTAGTAACACCGCTGCCGCCGCTTGAGCCAGTGTCACCTCCCGCCGCAGCCTGGCCGTTAGTGCCAGGCCCGCCACCGCTCAGACCGGGAATGACTTCCTGGGTGGTCTGCGAAGCGCTCGCTGAGCTCGGGTAGTCCTTGTCCATATCCAAACCGGTACCCAGGAGCGACTTTAGGACCGTGTCCTTGTTGCCGTCCTGAACAGTGTCGTTGGTAGCCTTAACATTGTCATAGGTGTAGCTCTTGCCCGAGTTCGTGCCGGGAGGGCTGTTCGTCTTGTAGCATTCGATGGAGACTTCACCAACAGTAGCGTAGTAGTATCCGTCCTTCTTGATGTCATCGCTATCCCAGTCAATTAGACCACCGGCCCAGTCGATCGTTCCCTTAGCGTTCTTCTCGGAGCCACCGGGCCAGATGGAAAGCTGGACACGGGCGGGCGTCTGGGGAAAATCCCACTGGTTGGCAGTAGCGTTCCACGTGTCTGACTTCTGCTGCGTCCGTCCAACCTTGCCGTCTACAAGCCACTCGATCTTATCCGGAGACCACCTAATCTCATACTCGTGCCAGTTTTGGTTTGTGTCCGAGAGATCAGTGATATTAGCTGAATGAGTATCTGCGAAAGAGGTTAGAAACGAACATTCTCAACGTCCATTAAGTATGATAGGGAACTTACAATCGGGGATACCCTGGAAGTAGTAGTTGGTCTGGGCAATATCCAGCTCGGTACCAACCCACTCAAAGTCGATTTCGTCCTTTACATCACTAAGTAGAATGAAGGCTGTAACAACACCAGCATCCTTGCCTGTCTTGATTCTGGCCTTCACATTTCCATACCACATATAAACGGTCGAGGCGAGAACGGTTCCGGAAGAGTGAGCAGGCATGGTCAAGAGGACGTTGCCGCTGTGGGCGAGAGGAGTACCCTGAGCAACCCAGTCGGCCTTGGAGGCGTCACCAAGATATTTCGAGACATCGGCGATACGGTCGGTGCTGTCCATCTTCATCGTCCTGTCTTGGCATACAGGCTCTGGAACACAAGAGTCGAGAGAAAAGGACATCCGCGGATCACATCCGCCGAGACAGTAGGCACCAACACCACATTGGCCGTATTCTATGATTCCCTCAAGTTAGACCATATAAATAAGATTAGATAAGAGGATATTCCTTACGAGAACAGCACGGGGTAGCTTCCGGGCACTTCTTGTCCAAAGAGCACTGGGCCGCATCGTCAGCAAGTACTGTCGAGGCGCCTAGCAGAGCCAGGGCCACAGTTGGTATTCTTCGGAACATCTTGTGACTAAAATTAAGGTATTATTATATCGGTATTATATGTAGCGTAGCCGACAGCGGTTCGGCAATCGAGTCGCGTGCGTTTTTTATATATATCACAGCACCGTAGATGCGAGGCGTATCAAGCGAATGAAGCCGAGAAAGATGGTATATACGGTTAGTGAAAGCTGTCGGACGGTCGGATTAGGTCCAGGACGGCTGACACTTCCTTCGGCGTATAGGCAAGGCGAGCGATCACCAAGCCCAGGAAGGCGCGTATATAGCTCCCAGCAAAGAGCAGAAACGATAGTGGTTTCGATGGGATTGTCGACTTATATACAAGCAACGACGAGCTGTAATCTTGCTTGCAGGGACCACTTTCGAGTATGTACAGCTGAAGCGGCGGTGCTTTATCGGGTGTTTCAAGCGAGGGTAAGTCGGAAGCGATCGAGGCGAAACCCTTTTAAAGGCTCGCAAATAACGACTGAGATTATAAAAAAAATATGAGACAAAGGCAAAGGGGCTGAAAATCAGTCGAGCAGCATCAAAGATTCACAGCCACCGCCCGCTACAAATGCAACAATGCAAAGCGAAGGAATTACCAAAGAATTGGCAGACTACCTACTAGACGATCGGGGGGGATGAAAGAGGGAACAGTGGGAGAAAATGGCGTGAAGCCCGAATGTTCGAGAGCCAAACCTGGACAGGCATAACGCCTTGGATAGGAGGTATAAGTTACCTGCTTGGGAATAGCCGTATTCTATGTGGGTCTATGCGAATTGAGTCCCACCACGGTTGTACCAGCCTGCCAGAAAAAGCAGCCGATTGACAGCGACGTTGGAGGTGTGGAGTTGCTAGCGACATACAGCCCCACCAGATAGTGCTCATCTGATTGGATCGTCTCATGTCGTACAGTGCTTACTACGACCAATCCAGGGCTAACACTGTATTTCTCAGTTGGAGAAGCTCGTATTCCTTGGCGTGACCACCACGGAAAGACAATGAATGGATCAGTCATCCGAGGCATATGAAACCTCCCAATTTTAGCAGCACTGCCGTGGAAGAATCTCGATGTCGACGGTTACTGTATGACATAAATGTTTATGCACCGTGTTCACGAACTCCGGATACCTTTCCAGACTACTACCAATTTACCATCTAACAAGGATGCCAAGTTCTCCATGTTTCCGCTAAATACAATAATATTGTCGGTACCTGCTGGCCGGGACAGGACGGAATGTTTTGAGAAGACCAACATGGACACGCGGTCGACTAAAGGTAATCAGGTAATTTACCAGAAAATCTACTCGAGCAATAAGCTCATCATCAACCGCATTCCTCTACCGTCATGCAGTCAGCATAAAGCTGTCAGCCAAGAGGCAGGCTCTGACTACATACATAGAATGGCACTAGATACTACAATGCCGGACGAAGCGGATAACACGGAAATGTGCGAGAGGAAACGGTAAGCTAGATAAAAAGACCAATCATATCAGTATGTGTCGTGTCACAGCATGATTCCCTCGAGAAATCTCCCTAAACCAAGTCCACGTATAGATCTACATGACGATCAAGAAACGTTTATGAGGCTCTCCCCTTATTTCCCGTCGTCCTGGGAAATTCACGGGTTTGTTGCCAGCCGAGCGAGGAAACCCGGCAAATGCAAGGGATGGAAACGGCGCAGTTGACGTCGTTATGGCCATACGGCATAGTGTACAGTTATCTCATGCACCCCAGATTTTTACGGAAGGATCCGATCTGCTTGTTATTCATTTAAAGGTTAAATGGAGGCGCGGGCTTCCAGCAGAATGGTACCGACCTTGCTACACTGCACGCTAATAGAAGCGGTTGTAAATAGATATTTTCTCTAAGATGCGGTGTAATATTCGAATGTAGGGGTAGTTCCACTAAAGGAGGCACTGGTGATGTTTTTGGAGATTAAGAGATGCTATACAAGTCATAACGAACTATCAGAATACTCTATTTCCTTACATTGAAAAGGGTGGTATAATCTTCTTGTATTAAGGGGTCTGCCTTCGAGCAAATAATATCATTTCGTTAAACAACTCTTCTAGATATACTCCAAGTGCCGTCGAAATTGCTATTTATACACTCACTCATCTTGATATAGGGAGTAATTCCCAAAGCAGACTTCTCGCCAAGTTCTTTAGATAACTTCACACGTTTCTCGGTTAAAAATAGACATATTCAATAAATAACACATCTCTTTATATCCCAACATAATGCATATAAATGAGCAAACATCGTGTAATTCTCTCATCTCCCCCTATTCTCATATCAAAATAGATACTCGCCCGCAAACGCCAACCCCTGATGCACAACGGTCCTCAACTCCTCAGGCATATTCAACGCCTCAGCTCTACTAAAGCTCGCCCAAACCATTTCGTCATGTTCCCTAGACCGGATAGCCAAGCCCTCATGGCTTTGGACCAGCACCGCATAATTCAACTGCAGACACTCCTTCCGCAATATCAACTGCGGATTATGGATCGGGGACCGTCTTGATATGTTACCACTATTCCTAGTACCACCACTGCCACCACTACTGCTGCTCCCACTCACGCCGGAGGAATTGGTACCGGAGGTCAGGGTAGCGCCGTCGAGGACGGAAATATTGCTGCTGGTATTGACGCTATCTCCGCCGGTGAAAATACCCATACCGTCGTCGTCCCAGTCCAGTATCCGCACTTCGCTGATCCTCCGCACGTCCTGCAAAGCCCCGAGCACACGCACCACGCGCAGCCCCGTCTGCTCGGCCACTCGGCGCGCCACAGCAGCCGAGATACAGAAATCGCCATCCCCTACCTTGCCGCCGGGGAGTTCCCATATGCCTGCTCCGCCGCCACCGCCAGTCCCACCACTCGAGCGCTGCAGCTGTCTATTATAGTTCCCATCACGCCAGCGAGAAGAAGAACTAGTAGTAGTGGTGGTGGTAGTTGGCGTAGTAGGCGTGGTACTATAGCTGCTATAAGCATGGGAGGAGGACTCCGAGGCAGAAGAAGCAGACGAGGAGGCCGAGCGCCTTAGCAGCAGCACGGACGGGCGGGAGCTGTGCGCGTCCATGCGGAAGATGCAGACGCCCACGTAAAGCTTATCAGCGGGCCGCGTGTTGCGGATGGCGTCGAGGTACTGGGCGCGCGACATGGCCAGGACGGTCTTCTGCGCGTGCGAGAGCGTCGTCTTCCTAAAGGACGTCGTCGTCGTAGTCGTCGTCGCCATGGCTTTCTTTCGCTCGCGCTATAAATATCACCGCCAGCACTAACGCTGCTGCTGCCACTATCATGTCGTTCGTGGGGAGTATTCCGCGCAGGCAAGGTTGTTAAGAGAGATTGAGAGTTTAGTCCTGTTCCTCTTTTCTCTAGACTCGTCGGGAACCCGCATGTAGATGAGGGATATGGGACGGGCAACAACGTGGGGTTCGTGAGCAGGAGAGGAGCATCAGTTCATGCTGCGTGCACCCGCCCGTCCGTCCGCTCGTGCGTGTTTCCTCCTTCCCCTGACAAACGCGGCCGGCTACGTGCTACTAATACTCTCTCCTGCCCACCTCTAAGACCCTTAAGGTAAGCTACCAAGGGGCGGAATAGATGGCCAGAAAGTCTAGTCTGTCTCGTCTCCCCCGAAGGAGGAATGCGCTTCTCCTTATACATCGCACAAAGCCTCGGAGAAACAAAACAACCTTTGGAGCTAATCGGACATGACAATATCAATGATTTCTATGACTAGTAGAGATAGCCTTGGGGGTCTCGAGATTAATTCCGACCACCCTTCCGGGCAGTTCTAAGGTTAAATTCTCAACGGCGGCAACGTTGTTGCGGCTCATGCGCGCCCATTAGGGTTCGCCCTCCCTCAACGGAGCCAATCCAAGGTGTTGGGGACGTTGATAGAACTGGCAGCCCACCTCCCTAGGGGTCCAATATACGCAAAACGGCATCAGTGTTCCGACGTGAGTCAACAACCACATTCATGCCGTGCTACCTAACCGTAACTCTTTTCTCCGCTCCTCATTACTACCCCCTCTCTATACAAGTCTGCAAGAGAGTAAAGACCCTTCAGCTCCATCTCAAACGTCAGTAGTTATAGTAGTCTTCAATAAAAGTTATCACGACCTAGGAAAGCAGTAGTTCGTACATGTTATCACGGCCCTTGGACTAGAATACTCCGCTTGGAGAACTTGCTACACAACCTCGATTCAAGACGGTAACTCCATCGTGATTGTATTTATAGAGTCAGCTTTAGCAATATCTATTTGACTTGACGATCATGTCTAACTCAACTGGTTCCACTTCCGGCAATCGCGCATTAAACCTCCAGAGGCATTTCCAGTCGATCGGGATTCACGAGTGAATGCCATTTTTTCCTTGTAGATTTTTTTTTTAGTAAAGAAGACCCGTCGACGTGTTGGCCACTATGCTCTGACACGTAATCCTTCCAAAGCATAGAATGCTACGTCTCCCCGAATTGCATAATCAGACAACCATACCACTCTCCCGTGGGGGAATCGTGCTGTGAAAGAAAAGAAGCCCCGTCCTGTCCGAATCAATATACGGAAACATACACTAAACATGAAAACAGGGAAATAGACGATACAACCGCCGTTGATCTTCTACCGTCCCTCGTCGTTGATGCTATCAAGGGGGTATGAAGTTGTGCATGATACCTCCCCTGATAGTCGGATCGTCCATCGCAACTTCACAGAGCCTGTTCTCTTACAAAACCTGGCAAGAATGAGCAGATCGAAGCATGAGAGGGTGTACCAATGCCAGAAATGAGACACTCAGAACGAAATGTAACACCTAGCACCTGGTGTTTTCTAACGTGCCTTTTGCGTAGAGAACAGTTCTGGGAAATGCTCTTTGGCATATTGTTCACATGCCTACAATATCGCCGGTTAGCATTGGTACAGCGAATATAGATATGAGATAAGTTAGAGGAAGTAACTAACCTTTGCTGGTTTGCCAACTTTCTGGCCGATGGTCTTCCACTTGTTGTTCTCGTAGTCCTTGATAGCACTGAGGAGTGCCTGACTTTCGTCCTCGGCAAATTCGGCGTAGTGCATATCCTAAAGAGTCGTTGGCGACAGGGGACGAGTTATTAGTAGGGGAACATAAAAACATACCTTGTACCAGTGCTTCTTGACACTACCTTCGGTCCTCGTAGGGAAGGTCTGTTATCGTGAGTTAGTGGAGATTCAAAATTACGCGGGAGCCTAACTGACCTTGGCAATTTCAGCCCAACTGTTGCCGGCATCTCTCATCTGCTTGAGTCGCAATTCCTCGGCGGGAGTCCACGGCGTATTTGTGCGGCTCTTCTTGGCAGGCGGCGGGACTGCGGGGGTAGTGGCCTCTTCCTTAGTCGGGACAGCCGGTGGGGCCACAGGAGTGACTTGCATCGGGGGCGGCGCAGAAACTGGCGCAGGAGCCGGTGCAGGGGCCGGAGTAGTCGCAGCGGGGGCTGCGGCAGTTGTAGCGACGGGACCTGGAGTCGCGGGGTTTGCAGTAGGTGCATGCGGCGGCTGATGAGCTTGTTGGTGAGCCTGCTGCTGGTGTCCGGGTGCAGGTCGCTTCCGACCACGGGGAGCTGGCGCCGGGGCCGGTGTGGGTGTTGACTGTTGAGACGGCGCAACAGGCTGCTGCGGTAGGGTCATCGGAGGCGGGACAGGAGTCGCATGATGTTGTTGTCCCTGGTGAGCCGTCTGGTGTGGCTGATGCTGCGGATGGTGAGGATGGGAGCCATGAGGCTGTTGGTGCGGCTGATTCTGGTGCTGGTGCTGTTGAGGAATTTGCTGGTGGTGCTGCTGACCGTGCGACGGGTGAGGTTGGGCACCTGGGTTCGGAGGCTGCGGCGTATAACCAGCAAACTCATTCCGACGTGACATGTCGGCTTGGTAGGGATGGTTGGAGCTAAATCACAAAGCAGTGTTAGCTTGCCCATATGGTTTAGTGTTGCTGGGAGCGACAACAGCGAAACGAGATGTAATCATGGCTGCACAGCATCAAGTGTCCCAAATCAACGATAGTTAGCAGAGCCGGGGGGCCAAAGGTGCCCGCCCAGCTGAGAGATGGAACAAGGGTATTAAAGCAGGCGAGCTGCAGGGTAGTGAATCTGGCTACGCTTGTATAGAAGACAAGGTGAGGCTATCATCAGGGGTCCTGCCACTCGCGGTGGAGCATGGACGGGGTCGGCGTCGTTGAACTGAAAGATTGCGGGACGGGACCATGATTAAGACAGCAGGTGTACATATGGTACATATACCACCATGTCTTCTATACAGCAAGCGCTGGTGGTATATGTGTACGAGCCATCTGGGGTAGACGAGGGAGGGGGGGCGGAGGGGGAGATGGGGAGATGTATTCGGGGAAACAAATTGGGTAGGTACAGTACATGGGGACAGGATGTAGAGAGGAAACGGGGATGTACTTACTGCATGCCATCGTTCGCGTGCTGGGTGGAGTTCGAAGCGTAGAGGTACTCCGTCGGCACGGGGCCGACCTGCCACTGCTGCATGATCTGAAAATGGTAAACTAGTGTCAGCTATAATACCAAAGTAACTTGTTACTAGGCTTGTCCCTAATACAACTGGTGGCATTAAAGTGCATGGACAAAGTTAAAACTCGGGAGGGGAAAAAACAAATAAATGGGACTGAGTCAACAATAAAAGGAACCAAGACTGAAAGGGATTGTATGTAGGGCAAAGGTACAGTTTGGAAATAAGAACGGCTCGGCGCAAAGAAGGCCAGGGAGGCGAAGTAAGGAGACTTTGTCGGTGGCGGTAGAGGTGGGATAAGAAAAAATTATCACTGGCTTAGATAAAAAGATTGGACAAATGAAAGGCCGCGACAAAGAAGCGCAACATTGTGAAGGTGGTGGGTGGTGGTGGTAGTGGTGGTGATGATGATGAGATGCCAGGGGCGCGACATCATAGGAGCGAGCCAGGAGCCAGGTATCTACACGCGCAAAAGCTGCTGGACGAGGTTCAGAGTGGGTTTAGTCGGCGACGTGTACCGCAGATATGAAGCTCGTGAGGCCAGGCTAGGGTCTCGTCCAGCAGCATCGTGAAGGGTTTTGGTTTTGCTGGAGGGTCGAGCCCATTGCGACGAGCCAAACGCGCGTGTCTCGAATAGTCGCGCAACTTGTTGATGCAGGCGATGGGTGATGATGTCGTGAAGTGGGGATTCGTGCTCAAAGGGAAAATACCAGAATACAAACGATGGAGAAAAAGTAGAGGGTACTCGTACTTACGGGCAATCAGACTGAGGCGTAGAGATCAGTGGTGCATAAAGTCACGGCGACGTCGAACTCTGTTTCCTGCTGCTGCGGAACGACGAGGCAATCAGAGGTATGTTGCCACGGTCGCGTACAGCAGTTTGTGTCTCTTTCTCAACCTTGAGGCCGATTGATTCGAGATACAAGCAACGCGTCTCTGACCCGGTACTGGGCAGGTAGATTTGGCGCTGCTGGGCTAGGATAATTCAGTTAGACAAATCCGAGGAAGTAAAGTGACGAGAAGGGTTTAGTCAATCGAGTGGGCGCAGGCAACCGACGCCGAACAATTGAAGATTTGAGGTAAGGTTGGGGTTGAATGTTGTTGTTGCAATGACAGGGAATTGAGTTCAATGTATCATGCTTCGACGACCCAAGTATGAAGTACCTCGTTGGGAGAAAGAGGGAAGTAGAGGGAACAAACTGTGTGGATTGGGAGGGGTGCAGATTAACTTGGACCGTTGAACCCGTTAGAAAAGATGAAAAGTAGAGGGAACTCCGCCCGAGGTAGCACCTGCAAAAGTTGCTCATCTACTTTTTTCGCGCACGGGCCCCACACATAGCACAACACAGCCCCCCTTGTTGGATTGTTGGACCGTGCCACCAAATGTTATGAATCTTTTATGCCGGCGCTTGCGGTACAAAAGTTTCGATCTAGCCTTTTAGCGGGGAATTGGTGACGTTGGTGACGTTGGTAGAACAGTCAAGAAATAACATGCGTCGCGTATTCGCGGCACATACACAAATGTAGGTAGACTACTATCAAGTTTGAGAGTGCGAAAGGGCGATTAGACTTTAAACGGGTTGTATGCGCGGAATTGATGCGATTTCCATTGATTAATGATTGTGGCATGGAAAGTTTGTTTTTGTGTTGCGTGGCGCCCGGCGTACGAACCAGATCGACGTGAGAAATGAAAAATTGAAGGTCACGATACCTTTTTAAAAATTCCTTCCTTTTCCGTTGGTCGAGAGTTGTTGCCTTCTTTCCAAGTCGCAATGTCAATTTGTAATTCTACAATTGACAGCTTCTAATGCAAGGATTTCAATAGGTAAGGGCGACAAGTACCTCTGATGAAAAAGTTACTGTGAAGATCGGATCCTGATACCTGAATAATGCAGGATGCTCGACTAACCAGGAGTCGGGTGCTGTTGAAGGTGCCCTTGGGAAAGTACTTTTGATTAAAGTATCTTGTGCCTAGGCTGGTTTCGATGTTTTGGATTGGCGTCTATTCTTTTTTTATTTTTTCGTGCGCGACCTGGGGGTGTGTGGGTTCGAGCGACTGGCACCTCACGAAAAAGAGTGTGGAAAAGTTAAGATTTCGAGGTACGCGGGTGTCGAAGGTGGAAAGTACCTTTAATGTTCGAGCCAGCATGGCCCTTGGGATGAATCTGCGTTCTCTGATTTGCCAAACGACTCCAATGTGGACCCAAATCTCTTGGCTGCTTCGTCCCGGTTTAACCCTTAACTCGGTTAATCGTGGGTCAAGAATCCAGGCTAACAGGTGATTACCAATAACTCGAGGCCATTACTCCGCGATCCGTACATGCCAGCTTGCCTTAAAATGACCATGCACGTGATGTAGAGTCAAGCCGCAAATACCAGACTTTCGGTTTATATGCATTAGTTTCCATACATTCGCATTTATTGTTTCTTCTGCACGATGCTTGTCGGAAAGCTGGTCATTTACATACGCCTTTGGAGCAAATCCATGTCTTATGGGAGACAGGACGGTACAAGGTAAACTTACACAATAGCAACGAGCTCGAGTATCTGTCACAACCACTACCAGACATGCATGTACCTAAGGACAAATGACTAGTAGCTTTTGGAATGTACCTTATCAAGAAACGGTGCGCGACAGCTACATGTACGTACATACCTATGTAATATGGGCCACACTTCACCCATGTAAAGGTACATATCGCGTGCAGAGTGGCTTATGGCAACTGGCTTCAATTGTATCAAGTGTAAAAGCGATATGCAGCTATCCGCACAGAGTTCCCAAAGCCTAATGAACATCAATTGAATGTAAGTCTGAATATGGCGCCTCATAAGCTACATTGGGTACCTCATTCTCGAGACGGCTAAATCTGAACTTGGCTTTTCTTCATTTACATACATGTATATTGGGTATCTTCGATTTTTATTTATATTCTTTAAGGATGGACAGAACGTACAGCTACCTCTACTTGCCATGTTTGCCTGCATGACGTACCATTGGCTGGTGGCTTGTATGTATGATGTGAGCTTGTGTATAATACATAGTTTGGGCAGAGGTTCAAAACATCGGCTAGCAACACTACGTACTTTATCTGTGTCCCAGAACTACGTATTGTCTTTATTCGAATTCTAAACTTAGAGCACAGAAATGTATCGATACTGGAAAGTCGGTATCGATCAGGGAAGAAGTTAAAAAGGTATATTTGGGTCACGACGCCAAGACCATGCAACGCGAGGTAGTACTCTAGCTAAGTATTGCTACTTCTCCCCGCAGTATGGAGTACCACGCATCATCACGATACTTCACTCCCTAGTCCCGCAGGTACCTATATGCTCAAGGTACAGCATATCTGCAATGCAGCCTCGCGGTCACTTTAAGATGATGTCTATTAATGCTTGTTCATTTGGGGACTCATGCTGTTGTCTCTTAGATTCCTTCCCCCCTCTGCAGATTCGTATTGGAGACATAAGTAAGCTATCTGATTATCATCTTACCTAACTCCGTATAGGGGTCCTATACTAACTAGGTATAGTCAGAATATGAAAAACGAACCACAATCTGTCGAGGCCACTTCTTAGTATCAAGCTAGGTATATTCTAATGGAATGTCACCTGCAAGTTGCGCCATGCTTATATTTACCTTCGTCCTCATAGTCTCAGGCTATCTTAAGGCGACGCAGGTGCAACATGTTGGGTAACCTTACCACATAGGACCAAGCTATCCATTCTCGCCCTGTCTCCTCAATTCAGGTGCGATCTGTTTAGTCTGGTCGTCCATGAAACAGTAACACAGATGTGGTCCTACCGTCACGCACATTCCCAAGAAACACGGCACTTGAAGTAGATTACACGCACACCACCTCTGACATCGAGGTACAAGAAGGACAGCACCGGCTGGTTTGCATAAAAACGCTATCGGGATTATTGAGCGGCTATATGCATACTGGAGACAATGAGGGTGCGTCGCTTTATGGTATCTACCTAGGTACCTACCCAGCAAGGCGTACCACTTACGAACGCCTCAAAATCGGGCGAGATATTGTACCATCAGTTGAGGCTGAGTAGCGGGGCTATAACGAAATGTTGTGCATGTGAGTTTGCTAGCTAGCGTGAGCTGATGGAATGCCATCGAGTATAGGCGTGCTATAGTGACCCTACCTACATCTATGATTGGACTTGCTCTCCTATGATTCTGGATTCTGGATATACGTAGTACCAAGACGGTTGGGAACGACGACTATCGGAAAGCAATTAGACCTATTGGATATAATAATTCCGCTATGGAGCTCCTAGTTCTTCACGAGTACCATAAGCAACCACGCCATTAGTTTGCTCAAGGTCTGTGGATACAGCCGCCCTTGGTTCAGCTCTAAGGCAAGGGCCACTTTCTAACCAAAGCGAATTCTCTAGGGCGTACACGGAATAAGCATGTAAATCGAACACGTAAACTCGTCTTCGGATCAGGCCTCGTAAGCTAGCTAGGCATCTATGATGTGCTGGTTCGAAATCACATCGATATTGTACGCCGGAAGCTACGCGCTGCCTCACCGAAACTCTTGACTCTTTATCACCAATAGTAGTTGGAATTGGGAATCCACTCAACCTACCACGTTTACGGGCAGGGCTTGCGGTTGCTCGGATGCCGGGTTCTCCATGATAACGCAACATGAACCTGAAGTCTAGATGCTGGCTATTGTTCGAAGGAGGATAGGGCGGCAATCTCGAAGTCCTTGTGTAATATTGCGGCTCCGCAACCATGAGAAACGGCATCCGTGCCCCTTGCATGCTTGGAATACGCGCTGAAGAGGCGCAGATACAACACGGCCATGCCGGCTACCGGAAGTCTCCTGGGGCCGAGATGAGTCTCCCTGGAAGTGAAATCAGATACCAGCTGATTGGACTCCGCAACAGCTTCAATCGCGGCGAGGCAGCGAAGACATATGCCAAGTAGTCACTACTGAGATGATGGGCAGAAGATGAAGCAAATAAAATGCTGCAAGAACAAGAAAACAGAGCGAAAAGCGCCCGGGCCAACGAGAGATGGTTTGCGGACCGTAGATCCGAGATCTACCAATACTAAGAAATATAGCTTGTCGAGTCCTAGATGGCCACTAGTCTCTCGCCATTCATCCCATCATTGTCAGCCTGTCTGTCAGGTTTCCAGGCTGCTTTTCATGCGAGCACTTGTCATCTGGTCTTCTCCAATGCTTGATCGACGGCTAGGCTAAGCCGCAACGGTCCACTTCTAACACGACGTGTTCATGTGTTTTCAAAAAACCAGAACGATTGAAACTAAGGAGGTAACAGACTGTCGGAACACAGTTTGAGAATTGCGACTCTGACCACGACTACTGCTGGCAATCCACACACACATCTACGTATTATACGACAGTATAGAACAATGTGGTAGCAGGGGGCAGGCGAAATGTAGCTGTAGTTCTGTGGGTAAGGGGATTGAATCCTACGTACCTTGTAAGGTGTAGTTGATTCCTTTCCAAGGAGATACCGGTACGAGGTATCGATGTGGTTACTCAAAAACTACACCACCACAGGTATCCCGCATGTACCCCGGTTCACCCTCCTTCGACACTCGTTCTCCAGGGCTGGTACTAGATTAGGAAACAACCTTAAATCTACACTACTACCCCAGACCGCAGCTCTGGGGAATAGCACACACAATCCGCAGAAGATGCCGATCCGCATTCCTTTACTCATTCCTCTTAAGGTACCTACCTCTACTTAAGTCAGGTCTAGAATATTAGGATGTCAGTATTGCATCTATTTCTACATGTCTATACGCGTATTTCGTGAGCAGGATCAAAGCTACTTGGGCCTGATGAGAGAACCCGGCCAGCATGTACCTAATCTTTATTTGCCTCCTGATCTAATGTCGCTCAAATATTTAAGCCTCAGAGTAGGCTAGATACTAGGTAGCTTAGGTAGGTATTCCTTATATAAACAGGTACCTACCTGACCGGGTACTGAAACTGGAATAAGATTGGCACCTTAGAGTACCAGACTGGTAGTCGCGAAACAGAATTGGGTTGGCCGGCGATTCTAGACGTACATGGCGACATCAGCCATTGATCTTCCAGGAGTACCAACATGAAGTTATCTAGTGTATACATCGGTACAGAGAGGAGCTAATCGAACTCGGATTGAAATAGAAGTTTATCGTCAGCTATACAATCTAGATCTAAAATTACATAATTCTCTCGCGGCAAGAACGTAGGGTTGTTGACGGTAGCTGATGATGACATCCTTTACGTCCGTAATTGGGCGCCCTAGCCTGGGGCTGCGCAGCTATGGCGCATAGGACGGGTAAAGCACCTACCTAATAGATAAAGCTGGCGTTTAATATGACAAATGTTGATGGTAGCTATACCTAGTCCAGGCGATGTTCAGATATGGAAGCTGGGTAACTCCATACGCAATTCTATAGCTCCTGTGTGGAATTCAATTCCGACTGGCTAACAATCGAGACTTTCGATGTTGCAGAGAGCGCGGCCATTTTGAGGAGTTTTCCTTCCCAACTGCTTCTTTTGGACGAGAAATATTTTATTTATAATTGCCGCCGGCGTCTAACTTCGCCGCCAATGGTCAGGATTGCTAGAGATCCGACATTGTATAGTATAGCCGCATCCTTTCTCGCGGAACGAGTCTAGATCTAGATAGGTGTCGCACGCTGCTAGTTTCGCCTGGCGCTTGTACCCTGGTATTCCGGGTGTTTGAGGTGACTCAGCCGCCGACTCCTCTGTTCTAGTCAACGTCAAGATGTTTTAACGTAATCCTCAAGAGTATTCAAGACACGGCTACCCCGCTCGCCTTGTGAGGCTATCAAAGTCGCAGGTTAGAGTTCAGATTATTCTAGGTCGGGGTTGACGTAGCGTGCCATTATGGCGGAATCCTTGGTGAAGCTTATCTGCGGTTATGTATGCATTAGTCCCGTCCTTAGTACGCGCCGAGGTTGCAGCACTAGGTTTCGCGGTCTGTTTTCGAGGGGTTCGTTATGTGTCTTGTGCATCTTCGGGTTTCGGATGAGACTATCTAGATGTCTGATTTCACGAACTCGACATTTCCATACCTTGGGAAATCGAGGATCGAAGATCGGCCGTAACATTTTTTACATGGCTGCATTATTATGAGAAACTTAGATAATAAAGTGGGTGTACTAGATTCGTGATGTTCTCGAGCTGGCCGGGGCCGATACTAGGTGCTTGGCAAGTTTCAACAGTGATGACTTGCGGTGGACATTGGCAAGGGTCCGCTCCCGCAATGTTTGTCAAGCGCTGAAGATCCGGCTGGTCGGCTCATAAGTCTTGGAATACGAATAAGTAATCAAAAAGTTGAGTATATGAAGGGTAATCTAGGCCATACTGGCCTTGTATAATGAATTGCGCCACGGCTGGGAAGGGCTACATATGCCGTACTACATAACGTATGAACTAGCCGGGTACCTAGGTTATGTGGTATCATTTATCAGTCGGCCAATAAAGCGATAAGTGATATGTGAGTATTGATTGTCCTGCAATGGGCATACGTATCTCTATTTTATGCAGACGAAACCAAACAAGATAATCTGGCCCAAAGTTTTCCCGGTTTTCCCGGTTTTCCCATCGTAGAATCGAGAGATCTCTTTTCAGACTTGGCAACCTGGGTTGTCAGTGGCAAGGCTCGAAAACACATCAAGACCCAGGTAAAGCTCAATCAAGAAACAATATGGAAGCACGGAACAAAACAAGGGGAGATTATACGGGGTATAGGTTATGTCGTATTGCTTAAGTCGCTTGACTCGGCAAGTTCCTGGGATGTAAAAGTACCTGACGTACCTGGGGAAGTACTAGCGGCACAGCACAGAATCAAGTACATGTACCCGATGTAGCAGAGCCGCGGGCGGCTGAACGAAAGGGGAATAAGAAGGGGTTTTAAGGTTCCATGCTAGCCTAGGGGTTAAAGACGCACTACGTCGTAGCGGGGTTGATGGAGCCGATGGGAGCCAATCAGAGCCCCTGCATGTTGAGTAAGCGCGTCTCTGTAACACGGTGAAGCAACGACCATACAAAACCCCAACCAGATGTCAAACCAAACTCCCGACACAGACCCTTTCAGACCCTTTCCGACCCTTTCCTCTTCCACCTCGAAACTGCAAGAGGCCACCGCGATACTACCACGATACCTCCGTATTCTATGCGCCCAGCAGCTTCGCCTCGAGTATTGATCGAGTCCACCCGGCCTCAAGCCATACTCAGTAGAGAATCCTCAATCCGTATCGCAACCTCAGCTGCGAAGCGTGCCCTGCTGCTTAATTCTCCGACATACCTACAGCGTCGAGGCCAGGCCGGCCGACCTCCCGAATATAACCCTCACTCACTCACTACCTACCAATCAGGGTAGTACGAGATGAGGAGTCAAGTGCGAGGGGAGCCCCTCTTCTCTGTAACTCGAGCAAGAGACCGCTCATTTCTATTCCACCGTCGAAACGGACATGGGTAATGATGGAACCGAAAAGGAAAACAAAAGTGCATCCCGTCTAGATCTGGGTGTCGTTATGTCTGTCAACCTTAAACGGCCATGGTTCGTGTTACATCCGGTACCAGTCGTACAGGAGCTATGATCCTTATCGTGGCTAGGTACGAGGTCTTAGATTCGAGTCTAAGCCATCTACCAAAGCACTGCGGAAATAAGCCATTGCGTTTCTTAGGTAGGCGTGATTCTCCTCGAGCGGAGTACCGGTGATATGTTTGCGGCTCGTCCTTCCATGAGAAGATTGTCGGGTTTGTCCATCCTCGAGATCGCTTCGGGTAGTAAAGCGGGATACTGTACATCCACTTCTACTAGCGTTCGTCCCCGCTGGGACTGGCTGTTTGGGATCGATGCAAATGGAGGTCAGCCCAGCGCATCAAGCCAAGATTATGCTTCGGTTCTCGTCGCATCGACCCCATCTTAAGCTCATGTTACAGGGCTACGTCGAAAAAGGTCGTATGCAAGGTGTGGTAGTGCCCACCCCCGGCAATGTCTACCCTAGCTCGCCCAGGGTGTGTCGGCCGAGTATCATGATGCAGAAGCTGCATTATCGTTATTATCCGCCGTTCGTCTCACTTGCTCTGACTTCTGTTCTTCTGTTTTGTTCTCTCTTTACCGCTGTATAGGTTCAACCTCTGTATCATTGACAACGCTGTTGCGAGCTTCCTTTCTTTCCTTTCTTCGCAGCTAGCGACCACTTTCTTTCATTGTCCAACTGGCTTGGCTGCTTACGCTCTTTTGAATTACTTGCGTCGTCGATGTTATTGGGGTCCTGTACGAATATCTATTCGATTCGTTTTATTTCTGGTTTAACCGTCTAATCTCCAAAGTGACGAGAACGAGCTCGGCAGGCAACACATTGGGGATATTGTCACCGAAGACTGGCATGACCATATCGAAAGACTCAGACATCCGATCTCATTAACCCGATAACTTTGACGAACTTCGATTCTTGTAGCAGCGCGGTCTGCCTATTTATACATACACTTTTTAAATTCGATTCGTCGAGGCAGTACCATCTCCATCATCACAATTATTTATCTACGATAAAACGCCGAGACATGATGTCCCCGTCCATGCAGTTGACAGCGTCCTCCGGCGTTCCATACACGCCTACGAGCGATGCCCTTGATCGTCACGAATACGGGATTACTAAGAATAGAAAACTTGTAGCCTCAACCGGCGGTGGAAGAGCGTGGAGCGAGGATGAGGTAAGGGACATGCCTAGCATATGCTCGACCCCTTAAACAGCACAAATACGTGGGCATACAATTCGTGTCTTGGTGGAAACTGATTTGTATATGAAATAGGAAGTATACTTGCTCCAGACACGCCTTCAGAAAATGCCGTACAAGCACATTGCTGCTCACTTGAAGAAGACCGAGTTAGCTTGTCGTCTTCACTATCATCAGCTTAGCCACGGAAGCAACCGTCGGAAGCGCACTACATCCGTATCTTCGGGTTCATCTACGGGTCATTCGCCCATATTGCCGGCCAACGTTCCTTCACCCATTCAGGAGGGTTCTTCGCGTGATAACTCTCCACCTATGAGTGCTAGTGCTCACGATCCCGACTCACCGAACTATACGACCTCGGTGCAACTCCCAAGCATCATGACGGGTGCCAACACTTCGCCCCGCCTTCCAGCTATCTTGCCAAAGCCAACATCTATTACCCTCCCAACCGCTACCCCCATGACTTCTTCTCCCTATTCAGCTTCAGTTCCAGAAGCACCTCGACCGCTGGCGCCATCCCCTTTCCCCAATCCGTCCCCCATCAGCCAGACCCCTGTTCTTCGGCTCGATTGTTCCCTTCCTCCGCCATCAGCTCATGTGGACATTCCCCGACTTCAGTCCATATACGCTGCCCACCGGTCGTCATTCTGGAATGCTATTGCGTCCGAATATGGGTCGGGGATCAGCCCAATCGTCCTAGAACAAGCATGGAAGGCTAGCATTATTGCTATGGGCGGCCAGACTCCGATTACGCCTGTCACCAGTCCTAATGACCGTGATGGTCTTTACGAAAAGCCTGACAAGACTCGGATTAGTGCCATCCTTGGCATCGACGCCAACCCACGGAGTCCAAAAGAAAGAGAATTAGTCCGGCGTTTAGAAGAGGAACGGAGTGTGGGCGTAGCCGCCGGTGCTTAAGGAAAGGATCTCGGGCTAGCATTCGGATCAGTGTCGAATCCGGGCAGCCGTCGCCGATCAAAGTTACCCGGAAGCCACCTTCGTATCATCTGCTTTACCCTCCAGCTCTAATTTTCTTAATCCATTTCAGATTTATCTACGATTCACAAGCCAGTTCTACTTGGAAATATGCGATGGTCGCGGTAGCGATCATCCTTGAATAAACAATACATTCACTGTTCCTATTTGGGGGTTTGGGCAACGTAAGGGAGGGGGGCAGACTAGCCCTGTAGCCTTGATATTTCCGGTTCACTACTTCGGACGGACGAACTTCCATGGATCTTACCCATAGGAATATGGAAGACCCCGGCAGGTGGTATCTCAAATATCAATGTTATTCTTTTGGCGGAGAGTCTGGTCAATAGAATTAGGCGGAGGCTCATGTACGAGACAGCATGGGAGGAAGGGGATGTGATGTGCAACGGCCGCTAGCTATGACTTGGTTTGACGTGTACGTACGACTGGTGGATGTTTACTTTTCATTCTTTATTTTGCATGATTTATGATCGCAAATACAATACCCCATGCTTCTGGGTGAGAACCTCTGTACATTACTTCATTTTTCTGCTCGTAGGAGCAATTTTTTCTAGGGTGGTCAACTAGTTCAAAAGCTTTTTATCTGAAGCACAGGGGAAATGGACATCACTCTTTACGAGATTACTATGCGCGCAGTTGAATTGTGGCCCGGCTCGGCTTGGTGGCTACAATCAATTGCTTCAGATATTCACATTACAAATTCTAACTGTAATTCGTTCAATTATTAACATCAGACTTGAAATTTATTTTTCCTGGAATCCTCCGCCCGGGATTGACTCGACATCAGTCATTGCTTGCGGAGCGAGAGATTCGGTGATCTGTCTAAGCGGTGCGCGGAATTTAGCGCCTTCTCCTCACTAGGACCCGAACTTAAGAATTGAAAGCGCGGATTTAAGCACGAATATGGGGGATCAAGAAACCGAGTATACTAGAGAACCGGAGGTCCCAATAGAAGCTATTCGGGTTATAGATCCTGAAGTCGTTGCCAGTCGGTAACCTTTCTCTTTCCACTGAAGGCGTTAATAACCATATGAACAGAACTCCCTCCCGGGACACGGGTCTTGAACATTGCTCCTCATGGCGCCAGCTTTTGGACTCGCACAGCTCGTCTTGATGTCGAGCAGGAAGGGATTAGCAAGGCGTATTTCCTCAAGGTGAATACTCATGTTATTTCCGTTCTCGCAGCCTTTCTCCCCTGTCGCTCATATTATGATGCTACACACTCACACCTCATAGAACCGATTTGTGTAATGAGCAGGCTACACAAGGTTCCTAACTAACTGAGAATGTAAACAGACTTCGCACGGCGAGCTTGGAAGGGATATGATGTCGAGCGAGTACCAATGCATGTCCAAGATCCGCGCCATCACGCCGGACCTCGTGCCAGAGCCCATCACGTGGGGGACGTACTCCGGTATGCCCGATGTGCACTTCCTACTATGCGAGTTCCGTCGCATGACAGGTGAAATTCCGGGTGCCGGCGCTTTAGCTGGGAAGATCGCGGAGTTGCACCGCAGAAGTAGTGGAAGCAGCGGCGGTAGGTTTGGATCTGACGTTCCGACGTTCCACGGGAACGTTCGTGTCGACCACGGCTGGTCTGGTTCCTGGGAGGAGTACTTCGCGAGGACGACTAGGGTGCTCTTTAAGCTTGAGCAGGAGGTGCAGGTGAGTTGCGCGCTCTTATTTCCTTTTGTCGTTCCCCTACCACAACTGCGGCATGTGTACTTTCTTGTGAGCTTCTCGATCAGTTCTTACACACTTACGTACGACGTATATATGTAGGGATACAACGAGGAGATCCGGCAGATGATAACCCCTTTCTTCGAGAAGGTGATACCGCGGCTCCTCAGGCCTCTCGGAACCGGTGGCCATTCAATTTGTCCATCTCTCATCCATGGAGATCTATGGCACGGCAATGCAGAGACGGACGTGGAGACTGGCCTGCCCATCATCTTCGATGCAGCGTCGTACTACGCCCATAACGAATGTAGGACTTCTACGACCTTCCTTAGGGGCTCGGGCACAGCCTACCCATATTGAACCGCCGCGCTAATAGGACATTGAGAGTAGATGAGCTCGGTGTATGGCGGCAGCCGTGGAACAAGATCGGTGAGGCCTACAGGACGGAGTACTATAAACACTTTCCCAAATCGTGGCCCGAAGAGGACTGCGATGATCGCAATGCATTGTATGCGGTGTAAGGCTCTCCTGTCCCGTCGTGACGACACTATGAACGCAGAGGCTAGACATTGATGTGTGTGACAGACGAGTGAACATTCTCGACTCTATACTATACAAGGACGACCAGAGCTATCGACAGATGTAAGTTGGATAATTGGAATATTGTTGATATGTATTATGCTCAATTGTTACCACAGGTTGATTTCTGGCATGCGCGAGCTCATTGACAAGTTTCCCGGTGGCTTTGAGGCATGGGAAGCTTCCTACGGAACGAGAGATGCTTAGTCCAAACCGTCCTCTACGTCAATTTTTTGCCCGCCCTTACACCATGGCCGCTTTAGGTAGCTGGAGACACAAGATCTATCTAAGGACATATTATGTACATTGTATGACGGTGTAACACATTCGCACGATCTGGTGCTACGTCGATAGCAAATATGCGACCTTCCTTCATGAGACCGGGCAATTTCTATAGGTATGCATCTCTCCAGTATCACCCGAATGTGCATCGGTCCATCTAGCCCATATACACCTGCATGTGCAACACTGCCCTCCGGACTCTTCTCCAGCGAAACAATATTCTTCAGCTCGCCCTTTTTACAGCATCAGTCTCATGACATGTAAACGGGATGCCTAATCAGATCATAAGCTTCCTACCCGGAAGGCAAGGAATAGGCATCTAAATCTAATTGGTGCCATTGACGGCCTAGTCTATCTAGAAAAGTCTCTGTCATGCAGCGCAACTCCACATTCCCCTCGTCAGCACTGCGTGGGCCCCGACGCTCGGCTTGGAGAACCTGGCTCGGGACCCAGAAGGCGTTTGAGCTATGTTGTAATAGGCACAGAAATAACTGGACCGGGACGCTCGCTCGGTAAGTAATTGCTAGCCAGTCGTCTGTCGTGCATTTGCAATTGGGCACGATTTTATACGAAAATTCTAATACGAAAAGCTGGATTGGGTAGCCGAGCGAACTCCGCGCCGGGGGCCCTAGGCCCGGTCTTTGTGACCCGTCTCCTCGAAATGTCGTCGCTGTGTTAAACCTCCGAGTGTCGAGATCGTCACTCCTTTCCATTGGGTCTGAAATAAACTTCCCGTTCGCTGCTTTATTACCCCGCAACAGGTCGGAGTAGATTTAAACCTTCCTCGGAGTGAATTGTCCGAAGCTCTTTGTGCTTGGTTCTCAAAGTTCTGGCTTAGGATAGTAGCTGTTACTGTATTTCGAATTTGCAGAATAACAGCATCAGAAGTGATTCAACATGAGCGACACTCCGGCAGCCGGTACGGGCGTTAGCTCTCTCGGGGAGGACCCCAAGTCCGATCCGCAGTATATCCAATTCAAGTGTCTTCCTCCGGGAGGTCCGTTGAACCGTTGGTCCCACGCGGTCACAAGGGAACATGATTTTCCAGGCGCTCAGGTGTGTTCTCAACGAGATCTAGGAGAAATCATTCTCACAGGTTTATGTAGGCTATGCTATACGGTGCTGGAGTGCCTAATGAGGAGATGATGAAGAATGCTCCTCATGTTGGCATTGCGACTGTCTGGTGGGAAGGGAATCCTGTATGTTGACTGCTATTTCTCTATCAAGACTGCTTCCTACAAGTTGTGTTTCTTGCCCAGATGTTCTCTGAAACCAGGGGATTTATAGTAGTACAAACCCGGAGACTCGTACTTTATCACTCACATCCAATGTCCGCTAACTCCTGACTCATAGTGCAAGTAAGTGGCATATACCTATAGTGTAGCCATAGTAGTCTCGCTTACTTCCTTGTCGCTAATGCTAATGTCGTCTACAGCACACATCGTGAGTGGGCGGGAAGACCTTATAACTTTGAAAATGCTAACTAGGGTAGTCCTTGACTTCGGCAAAATCGTGAAGAGGTCGGTAGAGAAGCAAAAGATGCTGGCATGGCAGTACAACGCTGTTGGTGTATCAGATGCCATCACGATGGGAGGCGAAGGTTTGATTATATGCTCTCCCTTTCGCTTTGAGATCGGCGCTAAATGTTGCCGACTCAGGGATGAGATTTTCGCTTCAAACTCGCGACCTCATTGCTGATAGTATCGAAACTGTAACTTGTGCGCAGCACCACGATGCTAACATTGCGATTCCTGGTTGCGACAAGAACATGCCGGGTGTAGTTATGGCAGCAGCTCGTCATAACCGGCCTTTCATCATGATCGTAAGTTGATAATCCGAATCGACACCGCTCCTAATATCCTTTTCCGGATAGCTCACTCCGAGTCTTTAGTACGGTGGGACAATCCGAAAAGGATATTCCAACCTCTTGGAACGCGATGTGAACGTAAGCACCTGCTATGAAGCCTCAGGGGCCTTCGCGTACGGCCGGCTCCAGGCCAAGACGAACCCAGGCGCCGAAGGGCGAACTCCAAGTGATGTGATGTCCGATATCGAGCGTCACGCTTGCCCCGGAGCCGGTGCGTGTGGCGGCATGTATACCGCCAACACGATGGCTACGGCTATAGAAGCGATGGGACTGACTCTTCCCGGATCGTCGTCCTATCCTGCCTTATCCCCGGAGAAGGCAAGAGAATGCGAACGCGCGGCCGAGGTCATCAAAACGACCATGGAGAAAGACATCCGACCAAGGGATTTGCTGACGAGAGAATCGTTTGAGAACGCGCTGGTCGTCACCATGATACTTGGCGGCTCGACCAATGGCGTGTTGCATTTCTTAGCTATGGCTAACACGGCCGAGGTGCCATTGACTCTGGAGGACATCGACAGGGTCAGCAACAAGACCCCGTTTTTGGCGGATCTGGCGCCCAGTGGGAAGTATTTGATGGAAGATCTGTATAAGATCGGCGGCACACCGTCTGTATTGAAGATGTTGATAGCAGCCGGACTAATCAACGGCAACATCCCGACAGTCACGGGTCGCACACTCGCGGAGAATGTCGCCGACTGGCCCAGTCTGCCTCCTGACCAAAAGATTATCCGGCCTCTTTCGGATCCTATTAAGGAGACAGGTCACATCCGGATCCTGCGGGGCAATTTCGCACCGGAGGGCGCCGTGGCCAAGATCACCGGCAAGGAGGGGCTGAGCTTCACAGGAAAAGCTCGGGTGTACAATAAGGAACATGAACTTGACGACGCCCTATCTCGTGGCGAAATTCCGCGAGACGAGAACTTAGTTCTCATAGTCCGATATGAAGGCCCTAAGGGAGGCCCGGGTATGCCCGAACAATTAAGAGCTTCAGCTGCTATCATGGGCGCCGGACTCAAGAACATCGCCCTCGTCACCGACGGGAGATACAGTGGCGCTAGTCACGGTTTCATTGTCGGTCACGTCACTCCCGAGGCGGCGGTGGGTGGCCCTATTGCGCTTGTTAAGGAAGGAGACACTATCACCATCGACGCCATCAAGAACCGGATTGATATCACAAATGTCAGCGACGAAGAATTGAAGGAGAGGAAGAAGGCGTGGAAAGCCCCAAAACCCAAAGTTAGGAGAGGTGTCCTGGCTAAGTACGCGAGACTGGTCGGTGATGCTAGCCATGGCGCTGTCACCGACCAATGGGATCCAGAGAGCTAAGCATTTTGTCTTCTCAATAAAATTGGGTGGACGAGGCTGCTCGCCCGAATGGAGCCATAAGATGTTATATAAAGTGAAATATACTGATATTCGGGTACACAATGAAATCTTGCTGGTACCTAGGCATTCGACGCCGTGTTTGTATTGATATCATCTAGAGACCATACCCTCCTTCCCAAACAACGTTCTCCGGCTGGGATGTTGACCGCATTCAGAGTGCTTTCTTGGCTGGCATGATCGGCTTGCTGTTACTTTGAATCAGGCCGGGCTTGACATAGATGGCGAATGTATGCCAAGACAGAGCAGGCAGTAAGTTGACGGCACTAAGCACAAGAGCCGTCAGAGTGAACCCGCTCTTTTCCGGTTGAGCGATATGCCACAATAAGACGGCCTCGATAAAGACTTCGCCGGCAATAAGTGTTTGAAAGACAATCCGCCGTTTCTCCGCTATAGCCTCGGAGTCTGGGATGCATTGAATGATAGGAACTGTGAGCGCAAGAACGAGGACGCCGTAGATCCGCCATAGCACGGCTGCGCTTGGAGGTACGTTTGGAGCGCCGGTTGTCGAATCACTGGCGACGGCAAATGATAGGCACCATTCTGGATACAAAACAAATGTGGATGCTCCGGCAATGTTGAGAAAAGCCTCGATGGCCAGGCCGATCTGGAAAACGCGTGTCATGATTATCTTCGATTCGAGACGGATCCAGACTCTATCGAAGTTGAGCAATGATGCTGAAATGTAACGACGTCGAAGGTCTTCGTCTGAAGCCGATCTTTGCTTATTAGGTAGCTTTTGCTGATGATTTAAATACTTCTTATGAGGAGAATAGAGGGATTATGGAATAACAAGACAGATTGCTGCTGATGAAGATGGAAAATGATCAAGTCAGCAAGGCTCTTTAGAGTTTATGATTTTATCAAATGATTACTAAATATGCAAGTCGCTGGCGTCATCAAATAAGAACAACACAATGAGGCACATGTAATGAATGGCGGCCAAGTTTAGTTAGAAATGAAGGCGATTGTAAATGGAAGTTCTGGTTCTAACATGACGGACGGATTTTGTTGTACACCCCTGCATAACTTGGTTTGTTTTATGCATAGAGTACAGTACTTATTTGCGCCACTACGCCTTATCGATAAGCGAGGTACAGTTTAAGACCCATATTAAAACCCCTGCTTCTGAGCAGCAGCCACAGATCGCGGGGTTAGCGAGGGGCATAGGAAAAAAATAATTTTTATTCTTGTGCTTCTTGAACCTGTCGCGATCAACTGGTTGATTGGACTCACTATTTCCCAATCCCACCTCTGCAACTATATAGCGAGGATCGCAAACCTATATTCAAGGCGACATAATGTCTAAACGTACGGCGGAAGGTGAGGACGGAAACGCCCCTCTCAAGGGAGGCGTCCGTCCTGAACCGATGGATATAGACGATAAGGAAATGGGCGATTTTGAGGACGAATTTGAAGATGAGTTCGAGAGCGAAGACGAGATATTCGAAGCCGGAGTCGACGGCAGACCAGATGCCGAACGCGAAGCCGAAGAACAAGCAGCGGGTGCCATGGATGTTGACAATGGGACATTCATCGTTGGGCGCAATAAGCTCGAAGCCGGCCAGCACCTTGCTCCCGACTTAGGGACTTACGAAATGCTTCACAACCTCAGCACTCCCTGGCCATGTCTCTCCTTCGATATTGTTCGTGATGGACTTGGCGATAACCGAGAGAAGGTTTATCCTGCGACAATGTACACTGTCGCCGGTACCCAGGCCGAGAGCAAGCGCGAAAAGGAGAACCAGTTGATGATCATGAAATTCAGCGGCTTGAGTCGCATGCAAAAGGACGACGAAGATTCCGAATCTGAGGATGATGACGACGATGAAGATGCCGACCCTATCCTCGAGTCCAAGTCCATCCCTCTAACCTCGACTACGAACCGGATTCGAAGCCACCAGATCCCTTCCCAAGACCCGTCGCAACCACCTACTACGCTTACTGCGACAATGACAGAGTCAACCAATGTCTTCATACACGACGTTACTCCCCACCTAGCATCTTTTGACAACCCTGGGACCATGATTATGCCCCAACAGAACAAGCCGCTCTCTACGATCCGAGCCCATAAATCGGAAGGTTATGGTATTGACTGGTCGCCTCTAGTACCAGGCGGCAAGCTTCTTACAGGCGACAACGACGGATTGATATATGTGACGACGCGAACAGATGGTGGAGGCTGGGTTACGGATACCAGGGCATTCCAGGGCCACACCGGCAGTGTGGAAGAGATCCAATGGAGTCCACAAGAAGTTTCAGTATTCGCATCCGCATCCAGCGATGGCACAGTCCGTGTATGGGATGTGCGAAGTAAAAGCCGAAAACCTGCTATCACGGTCCAGGCCAGCTCCACAGACGTCAACGTCATGTCCTGGTCGAGACTGACGACACATCTCCTCGCGACTGGAGCTGATGACGGAGTTTGGGGAGTGTGGGATTTGCGACAGTGGAAGGGCGGCGCGCAGAAACCTAGTCCCATCGCGAGCTTCAACTATCACAAGGAGCAAATTACCAGCATTGAGTGGCACCCTACAGATGACAGTATGGTGGCTGTTGCTGCAGGAGACCACAAGGTCACGCTGTGGGATCTTTCCGTGGAGTTGGATGACGAGGAGAGCAAGGATACTGCGGGCGTTAAGGACATGCCGCCTCAACTCCTTTTCGAGCACATTTCCGAGCACGCGAAGGAAGTACATTGGCATCCTCAGATCCCTGGTACATTAGTCGCAACCGGCCAGGAGTTCAGCGTCTTCAGACCCATCCCTGTCGTTTATGGGATTCACACGAAATAGGGTCTATATGCCCTCGACTGAGACTAGATCGATATTGGCACTTGGGTGGTCAGTTGCGGTACCAAGTTCGCTCTAAAACCCGTCTGTACCGAAGAGAATATAGGATCCCCTATCCATCCCTAAAGAAATCCGCGGTGCTTGTGTTCTACAGGGAAGAGTTCGAAGTCGCTCACAGGCTAGGTGCTCCTGCGATGGACCTCAAGCATACCTCCTACATACACCCAAATGTTTCCTGGCCAGCTTCCCTGCAAATGAAGGCAATGTTAGAATGGCAGAGAGATGATTGTATTTGCGGATTCCGGACGCGGCATTGATGAGCTATAAGGCTTCCCGTTCTGGATAGGAAATCTTTCAGCATAGGAGTTTAGGTGGCCATAAAAGGTGGTAGCTGAGGGAAACGTCTAAAAGCTAGATGCTGGTAATGCCAATTAGGTGCTACAATGCCATACTTGTGCGTTATGAAATACAATGAAATGCCTTCAAACTTAGTCCGTTCAAATATCGCATTAGGTAGTCTAAGGTTGTCTTGTAAAAGAGAAGGGGGAGGGACGAAGTTTTCGTCCTCGTGTGAAAAGAACCAGCTTATCTTTACGGCATTGCTTCCATAATGACAAGTTGTGTTTCATAGTGTGTTTATGTCCCTCTCCTCGTCGTTCATCCCCACAACACTACGTACATCCTAAACGCTACATGTATGTAGTACAATGAATTGTGTATGCGTTCCAGGTACCTCGAAAAAAAAGGGAATGGAAAATTTTTTTAAATTGAGTCATTGTAACGACAAAAGGTAATTGGAATGACCCCAACCCGATTTGAACGGATAACCTTTCGATCTGGAGTCGAACGCGCTACCGTTGCGCCATAGGGCCATTTGATGGTTGATGATTGGTGTCGCTTAGGCATATTTATATAGTATACACCGTTTTGGACAAAAGTGGTTCACAGCTTAGACGCCGAAGATAAGATAAGGGCCCCACCCAGGTTCAGGTACTAGCCTGAACAAAGACGACTCTCGTTCTCACTTGATGAATCCGGATGATACATAGGATATTACTTGGTATAGCTCAGGTTTTCTATATCACTGGCTCTATCTTTTCCAGGCAATGTGTATGACTTCTTAGGTACCCTTCTTATGAGAAAAGTTAGAATAGTAAAAATTGAATACCTAGAGAAAAGACAGTCTCTGGGTTAAGTTTAGATATTGGAGTAATTCTTATTGCTTAGAACACTGTTACACACAATGTTCCCTGATTATACGCAGCAAGTGCAGTGCAATGAGGAAGAGAAGTCACCTATATGGCTAATGGATAAGGAAGGCACCGCCTCGATTATGAGCCTAAGCTAAATACATCGACCAGTTACGTGATCTATCCATGGATCATTCTCTGAATTCATTCTACGCGGACCTGTCTTCAGCCAACTTATGACAATCACCTTCAAATTCTCAATGTCTCATTACTTCTCCCAAGAACTTCAGAAGAGCTGACAAAAATAGATTAATGAGGTCAATCCAAGAGCCAGTCAAGAGACGCTTCTCGGTGAGAGCGAGCTCCACCCGCCTTCCCGAATAGGCAGGTCAAGACCGAGGCCATCCCCATCAAGTCTAGGCCGCTCAGCTTTTCTCTAGACACCATACTCACGTGAAATTGCGTGCTTCGATATATGCAAATTCCATTTATACCACAATACCACCTCTCTGCTTCGCAGCGCCGTGGTCCGTAATGGCTAATGCGCGCCATGTCGTTGGTCAGGGGAAAAGGGTAACATCAGTTTCGCGGTCGCGAGGATTTCAGGCATAGTCAGTCGAGCTGCAAGAGGAAAGCATGGATGTCGATACCGAAAAGAATGCCCGCCCGTCGGCGTCGGGCTCCGCTCACCACAGCATCGAACATGGGCCCGTGGCGGAGGATAGGCTGCGGCGCGCGCTGTCCCCGCGTCAGGTCCAGATGATAGCGATCGGTGGAACAATCGGCACCGGGCTGTTTTTGGGTACCGGGAAGGCGTTGGCGACTGGTGGTCCGGCTTCGTTGCTGATATGTTACGCCATTGTCGGAGCTATCGTGTTTGTTACGATGCTCTGCTTGGGTGAGATAGCTGCATTCGTACCAGGTAAGACGAACTGAGAGCCTCCAACTTAAACTTGAATCCCTAATGCTAACTGTGAGTAAAGTGGCCGGCTCTTTTTGTACCTTCTCAGCACGCTATGTAGACGACGCATGGGGTTTCGCCCTGACGTGGAACTACTGGTTCAACGATGCCGTGTCTACTGCTGCTGATCTAGTCGCGTTGCAGTTGGTCTTGCAATATTGGACCGACACATTCCCATGGTACGCTCTTGGGCTTATCATATGGTTCTTGCTCGTATTGGCCAATATCATCAACGTGCGGGCCTACGGCGAGGTCGAGTACTGGTTGTGCCTGCTCAAGGTTGTTACCATCGTCATTTTCATAATTCTGAGCATTGTGGTCAATGCTGGTGCAAATACCATGCACGAGTACATTGGAGCGCGAAACTGGTATCTCCCCGGTGCTCCCTTCGTGGGTGGCATCGGTGGATTTGCTAGTGTCTTCGTAACGGCATCTTTTGCCTATGGTGGCACCGAGTCGATCGCCATCACAGCTGGTGAAACCAAGGATCCGGCGCGTCAGCTACCGAGAGTGGTCAAGAATGTCTTCTGGCGGATTATGTTCTTCTACATTCTCTCGTCCCTAATGATCGGCTTGAACGTGCCCTACAACTATCCGAACCTTAACTCGAAGAACACGCGCACCTCTCCTTTCACCATCGCTTTTTCGTTGGCCGGGTCTAAAGTAGCGGGGTCCTTCGTTAACGCTGTCATCTTGACCAGTGTTATCTCGGCCGGAAACCACGCCCTATTCGCTGGATCGCGTCTGCTGTACACGTTAAGCGTTAATGGCCACGCTCCGAAGGTATTCAGTCACCTGACGCGCTTCCAGGTGCCATGGGTCTCTGTCCTCTTCACCTCATTCATCTCGGGTCTACTTTTCGGCGCCTCTTTTATCGGAGCTGGCCAGTTGTGGACGTGGCTGCAGAACCTTGTCGGTGTGTCCAATCAGCTATCCTGGATCAGCATCGGCATCGCATCGCTGCGCTTCCGTGCGGGCTTAAAAGCCCAGGGCAAGGAGCATCTCTTGCCTTTCAGGAATTGGACATATCCAGCAGGGCCGATCATCGCCATCGTGCTCAATAGCTTTATCGTCCTCATCCAGGGATGGAGTTGTTTCAGTCCGAAGTTTAGTGCTGTCGACTTTGTCAGCTACTATATCGAGCTGCCTGTATTTGCCTTGATGTTTGTTGTCTGGAAGCTGATTAAGAGGACGAAGTTTAAGAGGGCGAGCGAGATGGATCTGGTGACTGATGTATATACGAAGGATGATATTGAGCCGGAGGAGGATGGTTGGGTTGGAAGAGCGAAGAGGCTTGGGGGCTGGCTATGTTTTTAATTTGGAGCCGAGTTCGGCCTTGCTTTAGACCTGTTTCCATATACCCATCTTATATTTGGATATGATATCGAATCTTTCTGGAATATGAAGAGGATGCTGTCCGAGTAATTACCTCCTACCAGGAATGTCCTTGAAGTCTCGGTGTTCATGCTGTGCATGAGCCGGTTCTGGCAGATCCCATTTAGGTTTCTAACTACCTGCGACGTCACTCGATATGAAATAACCAATTCATTTTCCACATGCATTATCATTGACGTCTTCATAGAAACCATCTATTTCTACTCTCTTGCAAGTTAGGTGCTGACAGTAGCAAGGGACCCCGAGAGGGTGGGACTGCGGAGCCGAGGACCGAAGCCGAGGACTAGGGAATGAAAATTGAAAACCGCCACTAAAAGATACTGCTAATAACTAGTGGCTAATATCTTATACTTGAATGAATTCTTCTCTTACCAATAGAGTAATATCCACTAGCGAGAGAAATGTCGTACGGAACCGTAAATGAGCCAGGAGACTCTGCGAAGAAACCCGATGCCTCGACCAGGTCGTCGCCGGATGGAAACGAGGGCATCGAAAATGAAAGCGTGACCCCGCCTGTCGGTGAGCATGAAGACGGTCATGTAAGCCCCGAAAATGCACCACGCAAAACGGCTTGGCGGAGGTTAAGGGAGTTCTACGAAAGGAATATTGGCCTCTTCTTCGTGTTTCTGGCCCAGGTGTTTGCATCGCTGGTGCGTGAGGTGGTCCCAGCCGGTGATCATCGTGACTGGTGTTAATGATTTCGCAGATGACCATGACGACCCGGTTGCTCGAGACCGGCTTCGAGAAGAAGTTTCATGCTCTGCAGATCATCTTCGTTCGCATGTTGGCTACCGCCGTGCTGGGCTCGCTATATATGTGGTACAAGAAGGTCCCCGACTTTCCGCTTGGGCGTCGGGATATCAGGGGGCTTTTAGTCCTACGCGGACTGGCTGGCTTCACGGGGCTTTTCTGTTCTTATTGTGAGTTCATTTCACTTCCATGGGATGCCTGAAGGCTTAACCCCATCTGTGTTTCATTGGTGCGATCGAAAACTGATGTTTTCCATAAGACTCGCTGTCGTATTTGAACATCGCTGATGCTACTGTCATCTCTTTTCTCGTGCCGACTATGACCGCATTTATATGTTTTATAGCTCTTAGGGTAAGTATTGCGGCCACTAAGATTGGTCCGATTGAACGTATATTGTGCTCATCCAGCCGTCTGTTTTCTTAGGAACCGTTCACAGTGAGAGAAGCGATCGCCGGCCTCATCGCTTTTGCTGGTGTGCTTTTCATCGCTCGACCTACGTTTCTCTTCCCCCGTGACAGCGAGAGCCAACCAGAAGATGATGCTGCGAAACTGTTCATGGTGGACAAGCCTAAGGGTATAGTACCATCGGTTCCCGCAACGCCGGCTCAGCGTTCGCTCGCCGTTCTCCTGGCTGTCATTGGCACTTTCGCCGCAGCCGCTGCGTACTCCACCATCCGAGTAATCGGTAAGCGAGCGCATTCGCTCGTGAGCGTTAACTACTTCGCCGTTCTTGCGACTGTCGGTTCGTTTATCATCATCCTCGTCCTACCGGAGCTCCACTTCGAGATCCCTGAGAATGCTGTGCAATGGTATGATATGAGTCTCGTACATTTTCTCAAGCTGTCACTAATCACTCGCAGGTCCTTGCTAGTAGCGATAGGCGTTGCGGGGTTCCTACTCCAGTTCCTCCTAACTGAGGGGCTGCAGAGAGAGAAGGCTGGAAGAGCGACGAATCTCATTGTAAGTTATCACCGTATAAGTACCTATAGGTATACAATTCCCGTTAGATTGGCTGACAGGCAAATTAGTACACGCAAATGGTGTTCGCGCTGATTCTCGAGCGAGTGGTCTGGGGTACGACCCCTCCAGCCGAGAGTCTCTTTGGCAGCGCCTTGATCATCGGGTCTGCGATATGGGTTAGCTTGCAGAAGAATAAGACCCCGACTACCCAGAAAGCTGTCGCCGTCGACGAAGAGCAGAGTCTCTTAAGGGCTGGCGCTTCTACGGATGGACGCGACAACTGATTTTATATAATGGCTGATTTAGACTCAGCGTCAATTTCGCAAAGACACCACTCGTTAAAGACAAGGTTAGACAATATCTACTAGAGCGCTTGTTTTACTAAAGCGATTATCAAAATGTAGTAACGCATATTATTCATCGTATTCTATTCACCATATCGAGTTCTGCCGTCCCTTTTCTCTGATTGACATAAATTACCAACCTACGTGTATAAATCCGTGGTATAGAAATTCCAAAGCTATTAGGCGTATGAGACCTCCTCTCTAGTATCATCAGTATCATGAACTGTATTCTTCTAAAATGAAGCTCCTCCCTGAGTAATCAGGAGACATCTCGTGAACGACGGTGGATGTTGGCATTTCAGCCAGTTGGTAGCCAGCATACGCCGAGAGCTCCTGTGGCGGTCCTCGTGCGGAATATCCAGTCAGCGACTTGGGTTCGTCCGTACCCATGACGTTCGTGTTGCGGTATACTGCTGACTTGTCTTTGATCAAGGGCAGCCCGCATAGCGAGAAGCCTTGGCCCGATCTTTGATGCCTCCATATGATGAAGCCGAATAACACAAGGAAGATAGCTCCAGCCACTCCACCTACGGCCGCGCCAGCGATGGTAGCTGTTGCAGTGTTACGCTTTGGTGAGTCGCTTGGCGGCGTCTGGGGCGTCTGCGACGTCTGGTTCACCTGCGCCTGTATCGGCTCCCAGGTCTCATCCCATGAGATTTCCCAGTCATTGTGGCTAGTATCGAGCTGTGTGCAATCTTCGCTCATGGTCATCAGGCTCTCGCCATTGATATTGGGCCCGGGTGCTTGTGACAAGAAGTAAATTCCTGTAGCGAGGTTCGCGCCGAAGAAGGCGTCTTGTAGAAATGCGCGGCCGAGAGCGTAATTCCCGTTGGACACTGCGTTGCATGGGAAATAGGGGGTCGGTTGGTCGACGAGCGGCTGTTCGAGTGTTAGATTGAGGTGCATGAAGGGCACTGATATGTTGATCGGCTGCTTGTTGTTGTCGGGGTTTATGAACGTGAACTGTAGGACGGAAGGAGACTTCACAATGCGGACATAGTCTGGAGAGTCCGTATCCCAAAAATACAGCCCCAGATCCTCGCTGTAGGTTACTGGAATCTCGTTGGCGATGGCGTCGCATGTGCTCTTAGGGAGGTTTAAGTACGGAAAACAGGGATCGATATCCACGCTGAGCCGGTCTTCCATCGAAGAGTTGCCCGCCGCCAATAGGCCTCCTTTATTACTCCAAGGGAAGGGCGATTCTCCCTTGACAACATTTATAGAGATGTCTATGAGAGGAGCATCAGAGAATTTTCCGTATGAATCGCCCATACTCACAGCCAACATGGTATTGACGGCTCTGTTTTGATCATATCCTCCGAAGTAGAGGGATCCGGGGACGTGCTGAGGAGAAGCTGATCCAATGTGCATTCCGAAAGTTTCAGAACCGATCCGTTCATGCCTGTACAGAGTACCGGCTAGTAAGCTAACGTTGACAGCGTCTATTGCTTGTCCTGGGACCGTTTGGAATGTCTGGTTGGCCGCTGAATGCTAGAAATTAGTGGTCGTGGTCTCCCAAGTCTCGGGTAAGGAATAATCAAGGCGTCTGCTTCGAAGAAAAATAAGGGGTATTGAATAACCTTGATGGACTTACCACTACGTGCGGCGCCAAAACTAAGGCAACCCGCGAAGATCGGGTATTGTTTCCCGCTAGGATATTGGAATCGGGTATTGCTCATGAGTACCATATCAAAATTTTCGATTTGATCGTCAGCCCAAACGCTCGCGACATTGCCCAAGTACATGTTGTCAATATATCGCGTTCCATCGTTACCGGTAGCAACCATGTTGGAAGTATAGGAGGCTCCAGCCGGGAAGCTGATATCCGCTGTGTTCCCAAAGCCTGCTGACTCGTTATATATAGCGCCAGCCTCTTGGGCATAGCATGGTTGACCTTCAACCGTAGTATTTTGACAATAACTCTCACCAAGGAAGTAGGATTCCCACATTTTTCCTGGGTAGACCGTGACATCTTGACCATTTCCCAACATTACTGATATAGCGTTCCAAGGTCCGTCTGGCCCTAAGGTCCTGTTCAACCACCGTGCCCCCAGGAGATCTCCGTTCGCAGCCTGCACTAATGATAGGGTCGCCCAACTGGCGAATGTTGCTAGGATGCGGTTCATTGAATCCTGCTGCTCCTAGACCTGGATGAGGTTGAAATATGATAAGGGTTGAGGTACGTATGGCAAAGATATAACACATAGTAGCCGAGGCAAAAGACTAACCACAATAACAGGGAAAGAAGATCCAGTCGATCCTAGTCAGTCAAGAAGTGAGACCTTTGTAATGCACCCATGTCGGGAGTGACCTCTACTAGAGACCTAATGGAACACAATGAACCTCTTGTACTCCTGTATAAGTGCTTCTGGTATTGGGGGATAGACGACCAAAGTGCCAGTATTTCAAATCAGAATCTCGTATTCTCACCACCCCAAGCTTTTCTCAACTAGGTCCAGGAGTCAGCATTTCCGGTCCATTATCTATATACCAAATGCTTCCTTACCTACCTACATAGACTACTCTTTATTAGAGGAGTATCATACACTCGAGGGCAAATAATTTTGTATACGAACAACGCAACACGACAATACAAAACGTTGATTGTACATATCATTTTGCGAATGTTTCCCAGCCCGTCAGCATGGACACCACTCTCAGCCTACATCAAGCGGTGCTACCGCACCTAGAGATCGGCATTAGTTGGTCGCCGGCCGTGGGAAGGCTTTAAAGCCAATAGCCGCAGTTTATTTTACTGATCTCACGCTTTAATAACCCCGTCATTGCCTTCAACGCTGGGAATAGACAAGCCACCGGGCCAAGTTTTTAATGAATTAGAGAATCGAGACGGCTCTATCATACGCCGTATTCCACAGCCTTGGAGCATAACCCTGAATTTAGTATGATAGGTACCTGAGTAGGTACAGTCAACGCCTTGTTCTTACTGGACGAGGCTTTATTAGATGGACGCCACTTGCGGGATATCCCAAGCCGAAGTCCTAGGTATGTACTAGATCTTGACCCCTTCCTCATGGAAACAATGTTTTCGAACTATTAGGACTTGATATATGCACACGGAATTCCTATTTCGGTGTATAGTGCTAACCAAAGGAAGCTCCTCGCATACGGGCGACGCCTCATACAATAGTATGAGTGTTGGCCGGTGAAGAACTAAACATTTGTTAGTATTTAGTTGATCAGAAACCTGCAGTAAAGTGAAGTAGGTGACCGGGCCTTTGCGTTGACGCGTCTCGGCGGCTCGGTGCATGGGGCCTTGCGCTCTAATAGGCCACGCCCCCCAATAGATTTCATTAGATCAAGCCATCGTGTCTTACCCATTCATGTAGGTCTAGTAAGTGTCCGAGCCGTTGTTAATTTACCTGATGCATCCATTAATATGACGGAAACGCCCCCAGATAGCTAGATAGTGATCAAGGCTTTTCACCAACCAGGCTGTTTGGGGGAGGGGGATAGGGGTTGCCAATGCAGTACGTACCTGTTTCTCACCCCAAATCAAAAAGGCCAATGAGGAGGCGTTGCGGTATGCGGCGCTGCTGGCCAGCTGCAACCAATTGTCGAGTAGCTAGAGTGTAACCTTAACCTCGATATCGGATGCGTCTCGACGTCAATCAGTGGACTCGATGGGGGGAAATATCGGTGCCCAATTCAGAAAATGTTCAAATATGCACCACTTCTCATCAAGGGAGAGAAGGAAGAGTCGTATGTTGTGACTAGACTCTTCACCCTTCATTACATTTTAAGATGGCCGCGAAAGAGTCGTCGTATTCCACGCCCAAGTGGTGGAAAGAGGCGGGTAGGTCTCCTTTCTATATACTAGCATAAGCCTTGATAATCCTCATTCCCTGGAATTTAGAGCATCATATTATATGGCTTGTCGCACTTATAAATAGGGACTAACCAGTGGATTCCAGTGGTATATCAAATCTACCCCGCTAGCTTCCAGTGTCAGGTAGGTCTGATTGGGAGGCCATCTTGTTGAATTATTATTAATCGTTTACGATATGAGGGAGAAAGCCCGGTGTAACTGCAGGATGGGGCACTGTCAAGGGCATCACGTCGCGGTTGGACTACTTAAAGTCACTTGGCATCGACGTGGTATGGTCATCACCAATCCTCAAGTCGCCACAAGCCGACATGGGATACGATATCGCCGACTACAAGCAAATCGACCCGCGGTACGGGTCGCTGGAGGACGTCGACGAGCTGATTGCCGAGCTCAAGAAGCGCGACATGAAGCTCATGATGGACCTGGTGGTGAACCACACCAGTAACGAGCACCCATGGTTCCTTGAGAGCCGCGCGAGCCTCGATGGCCCTAAGCGCGACTGGTACATCTGGAAGAAGCCGAAGAGCATTAATGCTGATGGCGTGCCGGAGCCACCTAACAACTGGGCGCAGATCCTCGGCGAGGCCAACTCGGCTTGGACGTATGATGAGAAGACTGGCGAGTTCTATCTTAGCCTTTTCACGCCGGAGCAACCTGATCTTAACTGGGAGAACCCAGACGTTCGGGCGGCTGTCTGGGACGTGATGCATTTCTGGAGTGCGTACAAGGATGGTTCATTTTTCGCCCAGACTGAAGCGATGACGATTGACATTGCATACGGCTGACCATTGCCAATTGTAGTGAAGCGAGGTGCATCTGGCTTTCGAATGGATGTCATCAATCTGATTTCTAAGGATCCTAGTTACCCCGATGCTGACATCGTTCTCGACCCTGGCCACAGGTACCAACCGGGAACGAAGTACTTCGTCAACGGGCCAAGGTTGCATGAATTTCTGCGAGAGATGCACCGAGAGGTTCTGAGTAAATATGATACCATCACAGTTGGCGAGATGCCCGGGGTCAGCGACGAGCAGGAGATTCTACGAAGCGTTGGTGCCAATTCCGACGAGTTGAGAATGATCTTCATCTTCGACCTGGTCGACATTGACAAGCCGAATGTCAGGATGGCTCTCAAGGACTGGGACGTCAAAGAGATGAAGTCGATTATCACGAAGTGGCAACGCGTCATGATTGAGAATGACGGTTGGAACGCGGTGTTCATTGAAAACCACGATAATCCGAGGTCGGTCTCGCGATACACTGATGACAGTGACGAATGGAGGGAAAAGGGGGCGAAGCTACTCGCACTTATGCAGACGACTCTCGGAGGTACGCTTTTCGTCTACCAGGGCGAGGAGATCGGCATCCGTAACGCTCCTACAACCTGGGACATCTCTGAGTTCAAAGACATCGAGACTATCAATTATTGGAAGAAGTGCGAAAAGCTATACGCAAACGACAAGGAGAAACTCGCCTATGCGCGGAAAGTCATCGACATGAAGGCGCGTGACCACGCTCGAACGCCAATGCAGTGGACCGCCGGGGCAAATGCTGGCTTCTGCGATCCCGGTACGAAGCCGTGGATGAGGATCATGGATGATTATCAGACGGTCAATGTCGAAACCCAGATGAAAACAGATGATCCTAACGAGAACTCAGTCTGGCAGTTCTGGCAGGAAGCGCTGAAACAGAGGAAGGAACATGCCGATGTCTTCGTGTACGGGGACTTCCAAGAGCTGTCCCCTGAACATCCGGAGGTCTTCGCCTATATCCGTAAGAGCGTCAAGGGAGAACGCTGGCTCGTTGTTCTTAACTTCTCAAAGAAGGAACTGGAGTGGACGATGCCTCAGGGGCTCGAGATTGAATCCTGGATCTCGGGTAATTACGTTAAGGGCACTCTAGACAAGCTGAAGCAGACGAGCGTGCTTCTGAAGCCTTGGGAGGGTGTGCTGGGAAAGTGTAAATAGACCTAGAACTGGATCCGAGGCAGGATTTAAGGCGACTTTCAAATAGATCAGCGCTACTATACAAGTCGCCCTTACAAGACCTTCTCTGTACATGATCGCGATGCCCATTACGAATGGATCGCTTTCGTATATGCCTTCAGGGGACGGGACTTAGATACTTCAAGACAAGCAAGTTCCAAAAACTTTATCACGGCATCTTTCCAGCTCGACCCTTAATCCCGATTAAGGACCGTGCAGGACACTATACAAACTCTGTAGGCCTCACCAACGCGGCCTTTTGATATCCCAATGGGTAGTAGAAAGCTGCTCTGGCTTATGAGTCTTCTCTGGATTAGATTATGAGGTTAGATGTCGAAATGAAGAGCAAATGGCTTCATTAAACTTTGAACAACTGTGATGTCAGTAAACTCTGTCTATTCTGAGTCGGATAAGTGTTAGGTGTAGAAGGCGATCCATAAGACATAAACATTTTGGGTCGGAACCCCATAAGAGGTAAGAGGTAGACAGGCAATCGATTAGATTATGCACATTAGTCTAACTTATGACTTGATCTCTGCTCTATGTGACCAATAGTGTTTGCTTTGCGAGGCCTTTGAGGCATATCCCAGCTTCTAGTTGTCCAGAGGGCTTATGACGGGGTCCCAGCAGACAGGAGCGTACTCGTTGAGCTCTAGCGAGTCCATGTCTTCCTTGGATAATTCAAAGTCATAGATCTCGGCGTTCTCCTTGATCCTGGAAGGCGTGACGCTCTTTGGGAGAGGGATGTAGCCCTTCTGCAAGCTCCATCTAATCAAGATTTGGGCCTCAGTCTTGCTGTGTTTGCTTGCGAGGTTGACTAAAACCTTTTCGCCGAACCGAGCACCTCGTACGACGGGAGCGTATGCCTCAAAAGCGACATTTCGCTTAGCGCACCATTCGGCGACGTCTCTGCGGGGACACCAAGGATGGACCTCGCACTGATTCACCGAGATAACTCCGCCCTTGCCCTTACCGCCTCGCTCGGCCTCGAGCTCTGCGATGTGCTTTTCTAGTTCGTCCAGGTGATGGACGCCGTAGTTGCTGATACCGATGGATCGGACTGTTCAGTGTTAATAAGGATCAACTCATGGCAGTTTCAAAAACAAGGGAGAAAATGACAAGAGATGTACTTACTCTTGCCCTCTTCGACGGCTTCTACGAGCGCCTTCCAGGTCCCCTTTCGCGCCGCCGAGCCGCCATATGGCGAGTGGATCAGCATGAGATCGATGTAGTCAAGACCAGACGTTTTCAAGCTTGTCTCAACTTGTGCCTTGGCACTTTCGTAGCTCATGCCGCTACGCGGAATCTTGGAGGTAAAAAAGACCTCAGAGCGCGGTATTTTACTAGCTCGAATGGCGTTGCCGCACCCAGCCTCATTGCGGTAAGCAGCGGCTGAGTCGATGTGACGGTAGCCGACCTTGAATGCTTCCAATACGGCCTTCTCGGTCTCCTCTGGGGGTCTGCAAGCCGGTAGTTAGTTTTGATGTCTAGACCCCATTTAAAACGACTAAACCGACGTTTGATATACCTAAACGATGTCAATTGGGTTGTTTATAATTGCACGGCTGGTCTTGATATGAGGTACTTACTCCAAAGCCCAAGCGAGGGATTTCGTAACCGCTGTTCAGTTTGAACGTGGAATTGATATTGTAGGTAGCCATGGCGGCGGCTCTAGAAATGGAGAGTGGCTGGTTAGCTTGAGTTGTTCACTCCTCAGGACAGCCAACTCGAGGTAAGGTAAGTGGATGTAGGCAAAGCCAGAGATAATGTAACTCTACGAGCATGTATGGAATACATATAGGACCCAGTTGGTGTAGACATCAATGGATGGGCTGTTGGGAAATTGGTACTTGCCTAAGTTTCTTTGCTAGAAAAGACGTCGTGACTGTATTGGTGGTAGGCACTAACGTACGTACCACAGAATCTAGCTGCTTGCGACTTCTTATAATCGTTGCACCGGGGAGAAGATGAGAGGAAAAGAGGAATCGATGCCTAGGAGTAGGAAGCTCAATGAGGGATAATGAGTACCTATTTATCTATAGTCTCCTCCTAATCGATTACCAAGCATGCAACACTAAAGCTTGATACTGCCGCGTTCCTGTTCGGCGTTTGTTGACTATCTCCGGATTGCTCATCCAAAACCCATAGAACGAGGTAACAAAGGCCGATCAGAGGCTTGAGGGGGATTCCCGTGAGTCATGTCCGCTAGCAGAGTAGTATGTACGTTAGATTTTAGGTACCTATATACGCGTATTTAGTATACGGAGGTTTTACGGGGACGAATGGATTAGACGTTGCACCCATTGCTGTTTGAAGGGAGGAGGTACATGATGAATGCCATCTCACTCTACATTACTGATGTCACTAAAGCTCAAGGGAGAGTAGGGTCGACCGCTATGACCACCAGGGTACTGCAAATTTAACCAATCAAAACCCTCAAATGCTCACTAGCTCTTTACGCGCCGTATCGCATAACGTGGTCGATAGCGGGGTTGAGGGGCATTTCGTTAGCTAACTTGAGCTCCTAGCACCATCCATGCCTGCCCCGTCTAATGGCAACTCTAAAAAGAATCGTGCATATACTTTATCCTTTAGGAGACTTCATGTAAAGGAGCTTGGGACAGGAGCTTCCGAATCATTAAGAGTTGTGACTAGTCCGTCTAACACAACACAACACACACGATCTGCCCGCCATGCAGCTGGTCGGGTCAAAGTCGTCGCAGCGCCTGGACGAGATAGGCGAGGGGAGCGTCACTCTACTTCCCGTTGAGCCAGAAGATATGGTACGTTTACATCACGCTCAGCGCACAAGTCCTGGCGCAATTCAACAGCCTGTTTAAATCATCTAATATGCGAAAGTGGCATGCGAATAATCTAATAGGCCCCGAAGACATTGTGAAGGCGCATGCGATCCGAAAGGTGACGACCGAAACGAAGACCGGAAGCACCATGTCAGAGAGGGTACACACAGATCTTACAATACGTGTTACCTCCACTTTCTTTGACCCAGGCGCATCGCAGTTACATGTCTCGGGCACTGTCATTGTTGAGAATAACTTCGTCAGCCTCGGCCAATATCACACCCTCGATCTCGAGCTTAACCGACCCTTCACGCTATGGAAGAAGTATGGATGGGACTCGGTGGCAAAAGAAACACTGGCGGATGCGCTGAAGCAAGATAAAGAAGGCGCCGTGGCTGCTGTCGTAATGCAGGAAGGGATCGCGAACATCTGCCTTATCACCGAATACCGTACCATACTGAAGCAAAGAGTGGAGAGCACGATACCAAAGAAGCGATCGAGTAGTTCCGAGCAGGACTCTGGCATGAAGCGTTTCTTCGACAAGACCTTGAGCACGTTAGTTCGCAGTATAGACTTCTCAATCCCTCGACCACTGCTCCTGGCTAGTCCGGGGTTTGTCGCGGGTGACTTCAAGAAATACATATCAGAGGAGGGCGCTCGAAGAGCCGACAAAACATTGATCGCCATGGCCAAGGAGGCAACAGTAGTACACTCAAGCTCTGGGCACTTGCACAGTCTGAACGAGATCCTCAAAAGCTCCGAGGTCATGGCGACTATGAAGGACATGAAGTTCTCCAAGGAGACGAGATATATGGATGACTTCTTTGACAAGTTGAGGAAGGACGACGGCCGCGCATGGTATGGCACGGCACCCGTTGAGAAGGCAGTCCGGGAAGGCGCTGTTGGTAGAGGAGGGGGCGTCTTGTTGATAAACAACTCGCTATTCCGAAGTCAGGATATCGCAACGAGAAGACGATACGTCGCTATGGTTGATAAGGTCAAGGAGGATGGAGGAGAAGCTAGGATACTAAGTAGCGATCATGAGAGCGGGCAGCGATTAGACGCCTTAGGTGGTATAGCCGCCATATTGACGTACCCCATGCTAGATCTGGATGAAGATGAAGATCAAGATGAGGCAGATGCCGATGGGAAAGCCGAGGGTGAAGAGAATATGGTAATATAAACGTTTCTGCAGCCCGGATCAATGGTGTATCTACGCGACGAGACTTGTGTCTTGGCGTGGTGAAATGGCACTCATCTTCCATAATTCGTAAAGAAGAACGAGTCCACAGCCTCTATTGAAAGACTACAAGGTAAATGATTAGTGAGCCAGTGTTTACTACGCATTACATGAGGACTTGAAGAGTGGGGTTCCAACTAGTACCAAGCATCTGGTTACATTCATGCAGATTCACGATTCGTATCAGGCATTATCGACTTTTGAATTACGATTCCAGATTCCAGCACAGGATATTGAATGACGTACTGAAATGACATGCATAAAGCTAATAAAAAGCGGACGCTACGTCATTATGCGCCGTTTTCGTTATGGGATCCACTGTACTACCGTTATCAAACTCGATGTTCCGTTTGCACAGCCAAATGGGCAGATACGGTTTGCCTCAATGCCCGTTTTGCGGCTCAGACTTCCGTTACCACAGGCGCCGTTCTGTTTCGTCAAGACTCGCTACTGGATACCTACCTACTGTAGCTATCTCCAATCCGAGTCCGAGTCGCGCCACCCGCGGCACCCCGTTACACATCTTTGTCGCTTGACACAACACCTCTTATCTGTATACTTTCCAGGCTTATTTAATAATACCTTACACTGTATATACTATTATTCCGTTGTTCAGACATCCCCGAGCTTGAGCAGCGGGATGGACACTATCCTTGTGTGTCTAGATTTTATGTCTAATTACCACCCATAATATTGAGACATTTGAACCATTAGTTTCTGGGCAATCCTTTGGAGCCGGATGTGACGGAGTTGCGAAAAGAACGCGCTGCGATACCTTTGCCATAGAGCGAAGACTGTTGACCGAGCAAGCTTAAACCCGATTGACTTTGCGACAGTAGCCATATACGCGACCATACGTCCATTCCCCGCGTGTGAACATACTTACCCTTTACTCTGGACCTCGGTCGCGACCAGATAATGGAAGATGTCGACCTCTTCGCCGGCCACGGAGGTCACAGCGCGTCACCCAGATGACCCTGCTCATGCAAATGCGAAGTTAAATCAGAATGGGCTGGAGTCGTTTCGTGACTTGGGACGGTCCCCAACTTCTTCTGACGATCCGAGTAGGTCCATAAGCCACACTCTCCCCTGTCTTCGTATCATTTGGGTAAATGATTAGCGTCTACATTTCCCAATCGCACTGCGTCTAAGCCCCGGATTTCGGAGAATGCGCTGATACGTACTAGGCACCAACATTCAACATGCAGGTCCCGGCAAGAAAGCCGTCGCAAAGCTTTCGCGAAGGGATACAGCGGGAAAAGATGCGAAGGATAAGAAGGATACAGATGCTGGGGCTCGGGTCAGCCCGCAGGTCCCATCCTCCTCGGCGCTTGATCCATTATCCCATGTAGGTCTCGTCTATTATGCTGTCTAATTATGAGGCTGATCTATTTGCCAATTGCAGCATATCTTCGTGCGAACCAACACCGACCGCTCAATCGCTTCGAGATTTCGCACTTCCGGGCGGCCAGATAGTCCTGCGAACGAAGGACTGCCTCGTCAATCCTCTGATCTGGCCGCCAAACCACTAGCACCCCAGCCTGATCCCCCCAAAGACCGGAGGTGTGTTCCTCAGAGCCGCTCAATAAACAATACTGGAACGTTATATACTAACGAGTGCCGTTTATTAGGAAGGGAGGGTTTCTGAGCCGCCTAAGCATGATTGGTGGGAAGAAAAAGGAAGGCGGCATCCATGACGACGAGTCCGAGATTAGCGAATTGAGGACCGAGGGCGCCAATGCCGTTGCCTTTTCTTCTGCCATTGGTGCCGGCGGTTTCATCCCTCACCACAAGGAACCACCGAGGTATATTAGGGTAAGAGCGCAGAACAAGAAAATAAAAGAGTTCAACCGCATGTTCCTTGCGCAGGAGCTAGTAGGGACACAACGGCCGAATGACGATCGACCAAAGACTTCTAATGGAACCACGGCAAGCCATAGATCCAGCAAGGATGATTCAGAATTGGGTGGTCCCATATGGGCTGTCGAGTTCAGTAAAGACGGCAGATATCTGGCCACCGGGGGTCGAGACCGAGTTGTGCGCATATGGGCAGTAATCGCAACGGAAGAGGACCGGAAAGTAAACGAAGAGGAAGAGAATGCCACAAGCGAGAAAGAGGAGCGCTTAAGTGCGCCAGTATTTCGCACGAAACCAATCCGAGAGTTCGTCGGCCATACAGGTGATATTCTTGATCTTAGTTGGAGCAAGAACAATTTCCTCCTTTCTTCATCAATGGATAAGACCGTCCGTCTATGGCATATAAGCCGGCAGGAATGCTTGTGCACGTTCAAGCACAAGGATTTCGTTACTTCCATTGCCTTTCATCCCCGTGATGATCGATTCTTCTTAGCAGGCTCCCTTGACTCTTATCTACGGCTATGGAGTATTCCCGACAAAGCTGTTGCTTATTCGAGTCAACTCTCTGATTTCATTACTGCCGTTGCCTTTTCCCCTGATGGAAGGACCGCGATAGCTGGGTGTTTGAATGGATTCTGCATGTTTTATGAGACCGAAGGGCTCAAATACCACACGCAGATCCACGTGCGGTCGTCTCGGGGCAAGAACGCAAAAGGGAGCAAGATCACTGGTATTGAAACAATGAGGTTCCCTCCGGATGCGCCGGACGGTGTGGTCAAGGTTCTCATCACCTCGAATGATTCCCGCATAAGGATCTACAACTTGGGAGACAAGAATCTCGAATTAAAGCTCAAAGGTCACGAAAATACGTGCAGTCAAATCAGAGCCACATTCAGTGATGATGGCAACTACATTATCTGTGGGAGTGAAGATAAGAGAGCATTTGTATGGTCGACTAGTGCGCGACTTGCCGAGAATAAGGAAAAGAGGCCCTGCGAATACTTCGAGGCTCATTCTCATATTGTAACAGGGGCTATCTTCGCCCCAACGGCGGCACGGAGACTGTTGCAGTCTTCCGGGGACCCTATATTCACACTCTGTAATCCTCCGCCAATTACATTGCGCAGCAAGGAGGAAACAGTAGCGAGTCCGGTTGGAGAGTCTCCCGATACCCAGTCTGAAAGCTCAATCAAAGTAAAGAAGCCTGATGAGTCGCCTGGGTATATTGCCCGCTCTACCCATTACGACGGCAACATCGTCGTTACCACCGATCATGCTGGTCTAATTAAGGTCTTCCGCCAGGATTGTGCATTCAACAAGCGCCGTCATGACAACTGGGAAACCGGTTCGACATTCTCTAGGAAACTTGGAAGAGATAGCTTTCTAGGTCGAAGCGGTAGCATTGTTACACGAATCAGCGCCAGCAGTCGGGATCCCCATTCTCGCCGAGGGTCGCTCACACAGCCGCCCCAGGTATTCCAGGCCAACTCTGACAGGATAAATACCTGGCGGCATGGCGTCGAAGGACATCCTGGCAGACCGGTATCGATAGGTGTCTCGACACCGGCGCGTAGCGAGCGGTCTTTATCACCGAGTAAGGCATCTCGCACTCCGGCAAACCCCGCATCGGAAGCAAGAAGGCAGCTCTACGCGAACACATCGGCCGTTGCCTCTCCAACAAGTCCGACTTCTAGCGTCCGAGCAAATAGGACTAACGACCGTTCACACTTGCGAGAATCATCGATACCACCCACTCCGAGCTTCTCTTTCCGACCGGTGGACGAAGAAGACGACGAGCTGCGCGTGGATCCAGCCGGCGCCAGCTACTCGTTCTGGAATCTCAATAAGTGGCGGAACATCGCGCCATTACGAGGTAGTGGAAACAATGGGTCAGGTACTGGGTCGGATTCGGGACACAACCGCTCCCAAAGCACCGCGTTAGCATCGGAAGCGACAGCGGCCAAGGACATCCGGCGAAAGAGCACAGCTGTCGAGACGGAAGAAACCGAGGCGGTCGAAAAGACGGAGAAACAACACAATCGGCGGAAGAGCATGCCGGCGAGCGCCATACTGTCTAGAGAACAGGATGAGAGTCATCTAGCACCTCCCTTGCCAATTGCCCCTCGCCCCGAGTCCTACGTCAGTCGGCTGAGCTCGGAACTCACTAGCGACGACGGCGAGGATATGCAGTGTCCGTCATGTGGCAGTCGGGACTTCCGAGCAAAGAGAATCGGCGGGCGGCAAAGGCTACTGTGCGGGAAATGCGGTCGTGCGGTTAGCACGTGAGGTTTTATGCCGAGTCCCGCTTACACCTCCATTTCTACTGGAGCCGCAAGATATACCTCTTACGTTAGGATACGACAAGTACCTACTTGTATGATAAATGATTCGGATGGGTTGCATATATGCATGGTATTGACGGCGGCAGCTTTTTGCAGGAGTCTTGGGAGTTGAAACAGGGAGATTCTTACATAAGGCATTGATCATCGGAGCGGAGATACCACGATCCATTTGTGCGAGAGCAAAGTTGTGTCTTCTGAAGATAAGATTTGAGGTATTCACTTCGTAAGAGTAAGTGAGTACAATATATCCATTCTTAATTTCCTCCATCCACACTTGAGGGTAAGCTTGGCCTATGCTGTGGTCGGCTGTGTGATGACTTGCTCTAACAACAACATCCCCAAACCTTGGACGACTTCTTAGAGGGCTTTTTGCCTAACGTTGTTTAACTAGAAATAGCTTCGACAATGAGGTATTACGTAGGTATTAAGCGAGACTATTTCGGCACAGCTTTTGTCTCATCCCGTAAGCGGATATGAGCGTAAGACGCCAGGAGTATTAACTGACTGAGCCGCCTCTCCCGAAGAGGGGATTAGCCTCAAGCTAAACTTAGTGCTCAACATATTACCTCCTTAGGTACCTATATCGATGGGTAAGATAGGTAGTGAGAAGAGTCATGCTATCCTTGATAAGATTCAGGTTTCCAGATCTCAGCTGCTGGGATCAAGAGCAGATAGGAATTTCAGGCAAGGACAATGTGATTTCCTTTATTAGACCCTTTAGTATTATGATTGGTCAGTGACACTGACTGCTATAGAGTCTATGTGCTGTCATTGAGTATATCATCCCTGAATAATGCTACTTTGCACGGTTTTATTTCCCTTATAAGCTGCAGCCCTGGGTGCGTGGTCGAGTCCCCATGCGAGCCAGCTGTCAAACCTTAAACATACCTACCTCCTACCCATGTTAGGATGCCTTCCAGTACCCAAGGGACCGAAGCCACCTCGTCATTAGGGCCCTCAAAGAGACGATTTGATACCTGTATGTAGGTAGTTCTTTGATTATGTGTAACGTTGGGCTTATGCAGAGCAACGCAGCACAGCAGCGGCAATATGCTGTCTCCCGCGCCAATAGGCCCTAGGAGTAATATGCTGACAATGATGTCATAGTGCTTGTAGCTGATCTCCCCCTCTGTGAGATATCCGTATCACAGGAACTTGTCGGCTTCGAGGTCACCTTATCCAGACATAGCTCGTAGTGGTGTGGGTAGACATCCTAACATGATGCGGCAGGGGCCGTATGCTATGTCGCATGACTCCTTTTCTTTGCTTTTTCATATAATGGTGATAACAATGTAGCCTTGATTTTTGAGTTTCCCATAAGAGGAGTGCACATTTCGTGTTGTCGAGGGGTACGTAAGCACGAAGGTCAAATGGGAAGAATACTACCTCGAAGGCGTATCTGAGATCTCAACATGAGATGATTAACTATATGCATTACCGTATACAGTCGAATGATTGATCGCACGCAGATGTTGGTTCCATCGGCAGGTGACGGCGGGCCAGACTTTTTACATAGAACAGGGATCTGAGGAAGGTTTGGGTCGACCTATTATATGTGCAGTCATCTCTTCAAGGTTGTTCTTGTTACATGTACATATGTCTGGTCTCTTTTAATCTCCTAGCAATCATTAAATCCGAGTTGTTTCCTATATCTTCCCATGTTACCATCACGTCTAACCTCTAGATATAATGGAGTTGCTTGGACGTAGTCGACTCACTTTAAAATTAATGAGAGCGGCATGTATATCCGGTGTGCAGGGAGAACTATGCGTGGTGCCTGTTCTGATCCCGCAATCCTTCAAACCCGCGGCTCTGTCCTAACCCGCTTGAGCCGTTGCTGATTTACGATGAATAGAAAGATGCTCAAGCGAACCTGCACTGCAACATTATACCCAAACGTGCCGCGGCCGTGCGTGACAGCTGTATCCCAAACCCCAAAGCAACCCCAGTTACGTCGAAGGTTAGTGCTGATGGATTAATCTTGATCTGTAAGCACAGGCTCTATACTCCGAGCCCGCAGGATCGTTCTATCGGGTATGCAGTCTTGGCATCTGCAGCCGTCCCGGTCACTAGGCCGTTTCCGCAGGCATATGGTCGGCGATATTGGCGTTCCCATTACCCCTCGTCACGCCCAGAACTGGGCTGAAAAGACGACCTCTGTACGCCTCGACCTTGGCAACGCCACTAGCACCATTTCGTACATCTTCTCGACCGATGCCTTTTTTATACGTCTACCTAAAAGTGGAATGACGGACAGGGCTACGACCGGCTATATACACTGGAAAATTGCTTAGTCTCTAGTTTACCATATCAGCCATGCCAGTAGTTCTCTCTCTCGCTCTAGGTTAGGGCAGTTCAAAATCATGACTACAGACTGTTCAGCCAGTTTCTCACTTCTCTCTAAATCAGTTCCTCGAATCAGGAGCGCAGTCATGCCCCAGGAACCCGGCAGAAAGCGTTGCATTCTATAATCTGACGGTCCAGACTTCCGGAAATCCGGCGATTCCATGACTCTATTTCTTATCTAACCATTGGTTCGGCACTGCGGGTACATCTTACCTGCTTCGTGACGACCACGTAGAACAGCCTGGGAATCTATTATTGGATGTGTTCTCGAATGTGGGCACAAATACTACACGAGACTCGAGAGCTCATGCAGTCGAGATTAACTTGTTAAGAGGGGATAAGCTAGCCCAAGCTTGGGAAGTCGAATACTCTAGTCCTAACACGAAAACGAGGTCAAGATGAATTTACATTACTTGGCCCCTGGGAAGACTCGTGGTGGCGTATCCGCCATCCTTGTTTAGCGACCCCTCGCATATGAGCGAATCTGGGGTGTGAATGTGTGTGACATGTCATGCTTAAACTTGATTCCCTTGAGAACCTGCTTCCCGGCTATACCTCTATGTAGGCTGTCGACGGGAGACGGCTTCTATATTAAGGGGCGATGTAAGCCGCAGATCTGCGAGCTTGACTGGAGCCAGTCTTATGTTATCTCTCAGTTAGGCAGCCCCATAAGAGGAAGAGAAACAGAAGCAACGTTCTGAGCTTCTTCGAGAAAACAAGATGATCTCTACTTGGGGGCTCCTCGCCTCAGCTGCTGTCCTATCTGGACTAGCCCACGCTGACACCTGCTCCACCCTTAAGGAGATATCCAACATTGAGGTTACTGGACATCTTGACCTATCATATTTGGAAGAGCAAAGTGACTACTGGTCAACCTCTTGCTCGTCGATGAAACCTTCTTGCATCATTTTCCCCAAAGATGCTGACGAGGTGGCTGCCATCGTGAAGGTTCTCAACAATAACACTGAGAACTTCGCCATCAAGTCAGGCGGACATAACCCTAACAACGGCTGGTCAAGCGTTGCGGGTGGTCCACTAATCTCGACTCAGAAGCTCAAGCAAGTCATTCTCGATGAGACTACCGGCATTGCTAGGGTTGGACCGGGGCAGCGTCTGGACAGCATATCCAAAGAACTTCAGGGAACAGGTTGGACTTTCGTCGGTGGCCGAATTGGTAACACCGGTGTTGGAGGCTTGGTCCTCGGTGGCGGTCTCTCATACATGTCGGCACAGTACGGATGGGCTGCTTCGTCCGTGCTAGAGTATGAGATCGTGCTTGCTAATGGCACTATTGCAACCGCGTCCGCTACACAGAATCCTGATCTATTCAAGGCCCTCAAGGGCGGTGGCAATAACTTTGGTATCATTACCACCTACACCCTGCAGACGTATCGCCAGGGCAACATTTTCGGCGGCAATCTGGTATTCCTTCACACTGACGAGACGGACGCCAAGTTGCTGAAAGCCGTCAGAGACTTCACTGAGTACAACACCGACGATAAGGCGGCTGTTATCGTGACTGCAGAGCGCGGTAACATCGACCTCATCGATACTTGGATCCTCTTCCTCTTCTACGATGGGGAAGTCGTCCCTGAAGGGATCTTCAAGAACTTCACCGACGTTGGTCCCCTCCTGGACACTACCAAGGTCCAGACCTACGCCGACCTGATGGCGGGCAGCAACTGGGTTATCGTCAAAGGCTCTGTCGTGCAGATCGGAACTGAGACAATTCCCATGCCATCGGCCGAAGACAGCGAGAAAGTCATGGGCGGCATTCATGCTCACTGGAGAAATGTTTCTGACACGACGCTGCTAGAGCTGGGGATCATCGCCTCCATCGCCTACCAGCCCTTCCCTAAGCGGATCGCCGAAGCTGCGAGGGAAAGGAGCCCCGATTTGATCGATGCCGATGATGCAGCACACCGCCTGATCCTAGAGCTAAACTATAGCTTCTTGCCGCAGGGCGACTACGCAAAAATGGATGCGACTTTGCAGCAGACGGTGAGTATGCTCTGACATATACATTCTTATCCCATGCCCGAACGCGCATGTACATGTTCAGACTTATCTACCTCCTACACACTATCCTCGTCTATTTGCGGGGCCGGTTTTTCATGGACATAGGTTTCATAATTTTGAGATGCTCGCATTTCATAGAAGGTATTTGCTGACAATGATGCTATAGTATGGTGGTGTGCGCGACCGCGTAGTAGGATGGCAGCAAGATGGAACATTGCCAGACATCTATCTCCCTATCTTCATGAACTACGGGTTCCACCAGCAAGATTACTTCTCGAGATTGCGCCCTGAAAACAGAGCTTTTGCACACGCTGTGTCAGAAAGTGTAGATCCGACTGGTTTCTTCCGGACGAGGATAGGGGGTTGGAAGCCTTAATTTCGCCGCACTTCTCTTTGGAACCCGCATTTAACCTAAGCCTGTTGGATTAATTCCTATATATTATCTTAATGTTCTACGGCTTGAATTGGAGAGGAATGCAGGGAATTCTTATATTGATACTTCATTGTAATGCCAGAGCATGATATATTCCGAAAGCAACATTCTTCACAGTGGCCATCTCACGTGTTAAATCACGATCAAGTTCAAATAGATCTATCGGTTGTCCGGTTATCGTTTCCTATGGCCTAATAACGCAGAGGCTGCAATCAAGAACACGCTGTTGAATCCAACGCCATCAGCATCTAAAGACTTGATAACGGTAGAGAGATTTGCCTTCTGCGATTTTAACTATCTTTACTATAATTATATATATTATGCATTTTAATAGTATCATATATTACTTTAATAAGGATAGGGGGCTCTTCGTTCTTAGGCAGCAGCTTAATCTTGCCAACATGTAAATTAAACGAAAAGGTAGTTGGCGGCTTGCTCCCTATAAAGAGCCAACGCTCACTATGAGCGTCCGCGGCGAGATGTCGACTGGATGTTGACCGGCTTATAACTACTAAGATGTTGGAAGTAAGTCAGGAGATAAAGCGGTGACGCATTCTTCGATATGGAATATGTCTTGGCCTGCATTTCCTAGTAATGCCTCCATGTGAGATTAACTACCTAGTAGGTACCTAAAGTAACTTGCCAACGCCCCCAGATTAAGGACTCTACCTATTATTAGTCTGTTGGTTCAACTAATAATTCTAAAACTTTCTTGTTGAATTCAACGATACCTACGAGTACAAAGCTACTACCGTCATAATAAATCGGCCAACAACCACTGGTTGATTGGAGGAGTATAACACCTCGATTCGCCTTCAACTCTATCTTCCGATCTTCAAGATCATCGGATAGAACTTCGCTGATGGCATACATCTTCTTTGCCATCTCATGGACGTTCTGAAAGGTACCCTTTTTAAAGGCTTGATACACCACTGGAATATGGAGCGTCAATGACAATCTCTCCAAGTAAAGAGCTTAGGGAGTTCAGACACGTACCCAACGCAATGACACTATCATCTCTATAGGAACATTCTGCTAGGACAGGGACAAAGATAAAATCACTAGAATTACATACCGAAACGCTTTTCCGGATCATATGGGTCCGGCACTGAGATTATTTGTCCTTCCACCCCTTCTAGGGCTGGTATAGCGCCATGTTCAGTCACTTCGCTGTCGAATATTTTGCCTAGGACAAGACGACCGTCTTCCCAAAACCTGCTCAGAGCCTCTTTTGACTGGCTTAGTCCCAAATTGGCATGATTTCGGGAATAGTACTTTGATAACATTTCGAACTCGGATTTGTTGATGACGCTGCTTAGTAGTACCAGGATTACCCCCCAAGACAAGTAGGACGAGCTGACTAATAGCTTCGAACCGTGCGGTTGTTGACCCTGGGCTCTCGTGCCGGGGCCTTGACGTGCTCTGTAGAATTGTGCGCGAGGGGGGTTGCGGGCCATTCGTGCCGTTCGCGTAGCAATAGATGACATCCCTGGCGCTCGCGTGAAGCATCCCCGGACGCCGGTCCATGCGAGTCGGAACATGATTGAAGATGAGGATATTTGAATTTTTGATGATGTAGAGTATGGGAAGTCTAGAAGAGAAGGAAAGAATTTTTCTCGACGTGGGGCACGGTGATTTCGGGTTTCACGAAAGGGAACGCCACATATCAATATCTGCAAGCCTCGCACGTCACATGCAGTTGGTTTGTATTCACGCTATCGTAACCGTACACACGGACCAGCAAGGAAAATAATAGCTCTCAGTTCATGATGAGCTACGTAGGGGGTGGGCACGGGAGTAGGCTGACTCAATAATTTTATACTAGGTCTTTAAATGTTGGATGGTGCTACAGTAGCGTTTGTGGATGGCCGTTGTTGAAAGTCAACATAGAGCTTATTTAGCAACTCCTAATTTTTGGCAATTGGGTTTTCTGGTGGTCCTCCCGATAAGTCTTGCATGTCTACGATTTGGTGTGTGCTGAGCCACTACATATACCTTAATATAGAGATGATAACGAACCCTGGCGCCTTCCTAAGACTGTGTCTCAACGAACTGGATGAGACCCCTATACCTTTGCGTCGTCAACAAGGTGTTGTTAAGATATTGCAAGAGGTCGCGGTAAGAATGCCCAGCGATCGGGTCTGGATTCTGATCTTCGAGGATGGTTGCTCCTACAAAGCTGAAGTTGAGCTTTGGTCTTATCTGAGTTAGATGCCCACCGACGTATACCAACAACCTCTATGAGATCTTGGAGGCGGGCGGGCCGATTGAATATCGTCTGTATACCAAACCACTCGATAGTGATGCTAAAAAAAGCATCGTACTCGAACGGCCATTCAAGTAAGATCTTTAGATCATATACAACAGTGCTGTCCTGCGCGTGAGTGGATGTATAGTGGCGGAGTAATGAGTCGGGACTGTAGAATGTGAAATTCGGCTTAGAATTGGCCAGATCTCTTCATTGGTAAAGATGGTGATCCGCAAACATGCAGGAACCTCTATCTCCATAGCTGGTGGCGAAAAGTTGTGGATGAGCGCTCGGTATAGTTTTTGGAAGACGCCGACTTTCTCTAGTCGCATAGGGCTGCTTGAGGCTCCCATCGTGGTGGTTATGGTGATATAATATCAACCAAGTAACGTTGAATTCCAACCGGGCCTACCTACCTGGCTGACCCTTGGCGGCTTTAAGACGGACCGATGCGAGAGAGCGGCCTTTAGTAATCGAACGCTCATAGGTTAGTAGGGTTATTATACCACAACCCTCTAATAGCACTCGTAAAACCCAATGACGTATTCGGGGCCGCAAAACCAAGTTTATAGCACATGTAATCTCAGGTAGGTAGGTAGATTTGTAGGTACCCAGGTATGTAGGGGAGACGACCCTGACCAGTCTTACATGCACAGATAGGTGAGATCTATAAATAGCACAATGCAGATGACTAGCGCCTAATCAACCCCACTCACATTTGTCCCACATAGGGGACTAAGGTTACCGAGGAGGATCCCCCGCTTGCAGCTGAATTTCCAGAGATTGCGAAGATTTTTATTCATGTCGCTGGTTAGACTAGTTGGTTAGACGAACTTGACTATTGATGTTTGTGTTAGCGACGCGACTTGAGAGCCGTGTGGAATGATAACCGAAGGTAAGCTTCTGGGTCTGCGGACTCGGTATAGCCATGGGCGACGCAGCTTCATGTCGACGAGCCAAAGTCTTGATGGCGACCCCCGATGCGACTATACCTAACCTATTGTAGCTTTTAGAGTGGGTTGATGACTTGGGAACAAGAATAAGATCTGCGGATGTAGTCTGATGTGAGAGGACGGACCGCCAATTACCTGCTAATCTAACAAGTCGTCGTGGTCTTACTCGAAAGTCCAGAGGCAACGTTAGGGCTGATACACTTATCTCCCTATGCATGCGGCCTTTTCTCACATTGTACGGATCGACAGAGGGGTAACCTCTAATAGAGGTCTTTTGAAGCGACTTGGTAATTTGTTAACCATCCAGAGGTGATAGGTAGAATGGAGTACCTATTCCTGGCCTCGTCTTTTTATAAGTTACATGTACATATGAAGAGTCCAGCTCTTTTGGGAACGTCAATAGTCCAAGGTGGTACCTAAGACTGTAATTTCCACTTGGAGTTAGCTACATGGTACCTACTAGGTAACTAGCATCAGATGTACCTACACATCAGGGGAGGTATGGATGTATCATTGGAGAGACAGAGAGAGAAGGCGGAGAGAACCTTGGAAGGCTTTTAGTTTGGTTAACGGGTGGAAACTGCCTATTGCGGAACGCCCTGTCGCAGTGGTGCTTTCCCATCTGCATCTGACGGCGCCCGCGATTGACTGGTCGAACAATACGATCTTTCTCAATTCATCTCCCAACCTCATTCAACACACTTCCTTCGTCATCAGGCTTTCGCGAGTCTCTCTTGGCGCTTTGTATGCTGCCTGCCTGTCTGTCCACATATTTGGCTTATTTCCGTGTTGTCCGTCTTTGTGTTGCTAATGAATACATGGCTTTGTGTCCCTCTAACTTCTGCTCTACCTGCCTTATCCTAGACGTCGAAGCTCCCGTCACCTAGGTCGGATTGGCTCGCTTTCTTGCCGCGCAGTTTTCCACGCCGATCGCGATTCGCGCACAGCCCGTTGGGAAGCGGAGTAGGTCCGTCAATCTGGACCGTCCTAGGAAAGAGAGGGGACGCAGATGAGCTCGATTATATCTTGAAACCTGTCCTGTTTTACTGTCTACAATCACAATCGCTTCAAATCCCATTTATACGGCTAGAGAGCGCGCCCAAGCCCAGCCCCTTGCTTTGCCCACCAAAGGCAGCAGTAACGAAGTGATAAAGCAGAGCCAGAGTGGAAATATCGTCAGCACAGCCCCCCACAGAACGGGAACCCCTGTAGGTAAGAGGGGTGCATGTGCGAGTGCGAATCCAATCCTTGGAGGCGCGCAGTAGTTCAGACGGCACACATCTAGCGGAATAAGCCAGATCGTTTCAATCTATCAAATCATCAAATCCCATCTCCTGTGCGAAGCGGTTAATCTTGGCCCGTCCTTGTGCTCTGCCTCGCCTCCGACTACCTGCTTGTCTGGACTTGAGGCTGTGGGAGCGACAAAGGAGGCAAAGAGCGAGCGCGACAAAAGGCCCAATCCCGTTAGATTAGGGAGAGAAACCTGTCAATAATACCATTATGCCCTCGTTCGGTCGCATTGGAAAGCACAGCAATCGTTCCCAGCATAACCTGGTTGAGCAACAGCAACACCACCACCACCTTGTTCTTCAACAGCAGCAGCAACAGCAGCAGCAGCTTTCGTCCCTTCAACAGCAGGTGGCGGGCAGTGGAGCTGCTGCACCGCCCCATCATCCCCTTCAACAGCAAGCTGGTAGTGCTGCTGGTACTTCTGCTTCTGTTTCTGGACCTGTAACTGGACCTGGGCCTCTAAACGGAGGTCGTCGAGTGTCTGCTGCTGGTGTTGCCGTTCCCGTGACCGGCCCCGTGGGTGTGCCAGTGGCCGTCACCGAGTCTAGCACCACACCTCCGTCAGCCTCGTCAATCGGCCTCAACTCGAGCGAATCTTTTCAACAACAAACACAGCAGCAACAACAACAACAACCACCCCCAGAGGCCAGGGCTACCCAACCACAACCACAGCAGCAAACTCCACATACCTCACCACACCATCTGCACCACCATCAATTGGGTGGGCAGCAACAAGGCCAACCGAACCAGCCCCTGGAGCCGTTCGGAAACAACCCAAATAATTTACCCACAAATTCCATACCCCTCAATCAACCCTCCGCTGCTTACACCGCGCGACAACAGCCCCACGATAATTTCGCCGAGCTGGTGTCGCGCTCACAATCTGCAAGATATTCCCAATTAAACCCATTACAGACACAGTCGCCATTCGGCCTCTCCTCCAGCTCGGTCGACAACCTACCTCAGACAGTCTCTTCTCCCGTAGTCGCGCCTGGCCAGCCACCCGTACAACATACCCAAACCGCCCCCACCGAGCCAAAGCGATCAGCTCGGAAGCTGATAAAGAACTTTATCGCTGGTTCCTCTGCCTCTAGTAGGCCCACCTCAGACCACTACCAGGACGCTTCCTCTTACGACAACGGCTCTGGTTTGAATCGCCGACCATCGAAGCGGGGGAATAATACATCTACCGCCCGAGGGAACCCTCTGTTGTCACGACCTATCGATCATCCGGACTGGGTCCCGCCCCAAAGCAGCAGCTCGCGCAGCCATAACTCACCGGTTCAACCTGTATGCGACCTTGACGACCCCTGCTGTGCCTTTAGTTCTAACCAAGAAATGCTTTCACAGAACCATCAAGATCAGTCGCAGACTACTATTAGACAAGTGCCGCCCGACTCCGATACTGACGCCGATACCTCACCCTACGTTCACGAAGACCTTGCCTTCCACCAGCAACAGGCAATTGTTCAACACCAGGCTCAGCTACAAGCGCAAGCGCAAGCACAAGCACAAGCTCAGGCCCAGGCCCAAGCTCAGGCTCAAGCACACGCTCAGGCGCAAGCACAGGCGCAGGCAGGGCAGCAGTTATACGGCGGCCAGATCATTGTCGACCAAGCCCAGAATCAATATCAGTACGCACCTCCTTACGACCAGTACCAAGCAGGAAATCGTCGGCCGTCCCTTTTCACTGGACATCTTACTGCGGCAAGCCCGCAGCCGCCCAATCCAGAAACCGTCTCGCAGGTGTCACATGAGTCGCCTGATTCCGATTCGGACCATCAGCAACGACAACAACCGCAAGAAAACTCGCAGTCTGCACAGGATTCACCCGCCGTGAATTTCGCGCAACAAGACTCACAAGGCTCACAGAACCAACAACCACCGTCGGTGTCAACGGGACAGGACCCGAGTATGGCACCGCCGCCTGGAGGACCTGGTCAGAGTCGTAGATCCGGAGACCACGATAAACAATTGCGCTCCATTGAACCTCCCCCAGGTCCACCACCTGGGTATAGACATAGTCAAGGGCCCCTAAACGCAATGAATCCTCTTCCCCCCACCCCGGGTGTAACTGGTGCGCCGCAGAACTATCGTACCAGCGGCGTACAAGATCGACCGCAGTTTGAGGGCTCTGGCCCCGACGCTGGTCGAAATAGTCCGCAACCACCGCCGAATGCGGAGCGCGAGGCGGACCCGGAGAAGCAATTCAAAGATCTGTGTAGGAGACACCTTTCAGAACTTATCTGGGACATTTGCTAACTTCGTACCGTAGTAACCAAATATAAGAATGTTAAGAGACTCTATTTTGATGGTAAATCACAGATCGAGCAATTGACTTCTCAAGTGGAACAATTACAAAACGCGGTTGCGAACCAGAGGATGTCGCAATCTCGGACTGCGCTAGATGACAATGAGTATTCGACTCGGTTTAACCGGCTCAATGGCGCGATCAACAACTTATCGTTCAATATTCGTAAGGATTGGCGAACGCTTCCTGGCTGGATTGAGAGGTATGTTAGCCCGGACGCGATCAAGACAGGCAAGCAGGAGATGACTGCGGTCGGCCGGGCGGTAATTGTTCGATGGATAGTGGAAGAGATTTTCAACAAGTGCTTCCATCCGGCCCTGGACGTCCACCTTAGCTCTCACCTGAAGCAAATAGAACAAAACATCCGCAGATTCTCGTACACGCTGAATAGTCAGGAGGAGTACGACGCGTTAACAGCAAAGGTTGTGAACTGGCGCATGGCTACTTTGGAAGGCCTGCAGCACATGCTCCAGGCACCCGAGAGCATCGACTACCGCGCAGACTTTACTAAGATGGCGACTAGCAACCTCACAGCAACCCTATTCCAGTACCTTACGGATCCGCCGCCCGCCGGCGTAGACGGCAGCGCCTCGATGATCGTCGAATTGGCAGTAGGCATTGCAGCCAACCTCCCCCTAGAGAGCCGCGACGTCGCCATCACATACCCACTTCCCGGAGATTCCATACAACCCGACATCATGGAGACGGAGAAGTCGCCTTTGCCCCCGCTACCGGAACCCGTCGACGAAGCCGAGGAGCCCAACGACAAGGACAGCGACAAGTCTAAGCGAGACAAGACAAAAAGTGGTATGTTGAATATGCTCGGCGGCACGTATCCCGCCAGCAGGAAAGGCAGCGCTGCTTCGGTTCTTACTGACACCACGACGTCGGCAGCAGCAGCAGTTTCGGTAGTGCCTCCCAAAGACCCTAACAAAGTTCGGTTTGCCGGCTTCCTGGCTGTCGAGGTGAGAGGACGACAGGTCTTAGTCAAGGCTCCGGTTTGGACCCTAGGTTGAAGTTTCTCCTGAACGCCTAAACACCTTCTACTGTATGCGAAGACAAGGGGGGAGAGTGCCAAGATAGGAGACCTAGATTAATCACTTCTATTTCTCGTTCATACAAGCTTTGACGATAAAGAGTTACCCCTGGAGTAATCTAGGTAGAAGCCAAGAGAGGTTAGTTCAAAGAGCCGAAGAGCTCTACGGAAGTCGATGGGGGCGTGGGGTGGCCGAGTCCAAGATCAGCTCAGATCAGATGGGGGAGAAATTCATGACGAACGTGTGGCGTGAGCAAGAAGCGTGAGATCTTCCAGTCAAATATAAAACATGTCCTCACCATGTATTGCCATTTTACACATTTGCCTACTGTTCTTAGCACCTCAAGCATCAAAAGATTAGCAACCGAGATATATAGTGACTCGGTATGTCATGTACCTAGCGGTGTCAGCAGCAAGCGAATTTATTATTTGATACAGCAGCATTGCGCAATGCCTAAATACACATCCTCTTATCGCGAACCATTCCGAGAAACTCCCCGCCCGGGACCATGCACGCCGTCACTCCTCAGCTGACCACTGATCAGACCTCCGAGCGCCAGGCTTTCCTTGTGTGTATGTGTTGTGTTTCTTGGAGGGTTTTCTCGTCGTTGTTGTTGTGTATTCCTTCTCTTTCTCTCTCTCCTTCAATCTCGAGTGTGGAAGTTTGCGCGGGCGCAGCCAGGCATGCAGAAACACATTTGCGATTAATAGACGTGGGAAATTGTACAATGGGAAAACGTAGAGAGGTACGGAAAGATGCAGCCTGAACTTCCGTAACTTGTGGGGGGGAGGGGGGCTTTTGCAAAAAGAGTAGACCGACGAGTTGGTACATCGTTTCTCAAGATACCAAATGAAGGTCAACGGAGTGAATAGAATTGGTTGGGGGCGAGGAGCAGAGCAATGAGGAAAAGGCGAATTCGAGGAGTGCCGCATTTGCTGATCATGAAGTCGTAAGCAGATCAATCGATCCAGGATCATACCGGGCATTATTATCGTGTCCTCATTCGTTGATGGCAGATGTCGACCGTTAGAATTTGGCGCAGCCAGCTTAGACAATCATACTCTTAGTCCGTGAATGGACTCGTTTGCTCTCGGCACGCTTGCGAAGAGCGTCTTCCCGCTTAAGGACGAGTTCACACCACTTCTTGCGGCCGCTAGCACTGCCACTGTCGTCGTCACCGCCGGGCTTGCCGATGACATCGCCCAGGGCTTTCATCCAGCCTTGCTTATCCTCGCGTGTGTCGGCGTAGAAATCAATAATTTCACCGTTATTGAAACGAATGCGGAAACCTTCCTCGACAAACATGTAGCCTTCTTCCTCTTCGGCAAAGGCGGAGCGACGTCGCTTGCCATTGCGACCCGTAGTCTCGGGGTCGGTTAGCTGTCGTCGGTCGTCAATAAGCCGCTTGGCATTGGAGAGGTTGATCGTAGCACGAGGCTGACGAGTTGTCTCGTGGTAAGCGGTAAGTCTAGTACCGACCAGTTTGAAGTAGCGACGGCGCCAGTACTGTTTATCTCTAGATTAGCACCTATATACTTCAAGACTGTGTTAAGGGGAGGAACTTACAGGACAGTCACCGCCTTGCTGACTTAGATGGCCCTCCCAGTTCTTACTAAGTCTCTCCTCGGCAGCCTTGAGCTCGCGGATGCACGAACTCATGCTCTTAGGCATGTCGTCATCTGTCGATCCCTTGGGTCGCGGCACGAAGAGTAGTTGTACTTCGAGCTTGCCAATCTTGTAGGGCGCTTTGCGCACTACGGAGTTGCTGGAGATTCCAGTACGCTTGCTCTTGACACTGCTAGCGAAGGCGGCTTCCTCAGTAGCCCATTCGTTGAATGCAGCGATCTCTACCATGTAGGGTCGGCCGTAGCAGCGCGACTCGTGCTCCTTAAGGCAGACGTATGAACGCGCGAAAGTTCCGTTCTCTGCTGTGAGAGGAGATAGTAGGTCCCACGCGGTGGGCATGGCGCTCAGCTGCTTAGCAGCAGCAGCTTCTCGCTGAGCCAGGGCGAAAGCTTCTTCCTCGGCGCGTTGACGAGCTTCCATCTCCTTTCGCTTCTTGGGGCTAGCGAAGACACGGGAGAAGGCAGATGTCTTGGGCTTCGGCGCTTTGGCTGATGCAACCGGGGCGCGTTGAGGGGGGGGTTTCTCTAGCTTCACGTTAAGAGTAAGCTGGAACTCCAACTCGTTGGGGACAACCAGCTCAAACTCCTGGCCGATAGGCGCATTGCGGGCCAGCTCGAGCCACGATGTAGTCACGCAGTGTACACCGTTGTCAAGAGTTAGGCTGAACCAGGTTCGTTCATCTTGCAGGAAGTTAGCATCACTATAAGAGGCAGAGATACTGAATTCAACTTACTCTTAGGAAGGGGGAGATCAAGATCCTTGACACCCATCACCTTAACAAAGAGTCGGCCTCGCTCACCACACTCTTCGGTGGCCAGCTCGGGGCCTTCCTCCTCGGGCAGGGAATTCATTGCGGCAGCGTTGCTTTCTTGGCCAGGCATAGGTGGGACTGGAGCGCCTATTCCTGGGCCGTGTCGTTTCCTAACGCTTTTCCGGTGCTTACCATTCCAGGGCTCGACAGTCCACGACTGTGGGCGTTGTTGTTTGACTGGAGAGTTGCCAGCTGAGCGAGTGCCCGCCCGAACGTCGTCCGTGTCCTTGTCACTGGCAGTAACAAGTTTGGTGTTTTGGCGCATAAGGTAGCCGCGCTTTTTTGTAACTTGTGTGTTAGCCCTGTGTGCTGCTTGAGGAAGGCCGAAATTCTTAAATTCATATGCGTGGGGGGAATTGTTGTGGCCAACCTTTTGTGCCTCAATTACCCGCTCAAAATCCTGGTCGAGGCTAAGACCCAGGTCGAGATCCAGTGTTAAACTACTTTTCTTGAAGCTTGGATGGCGCTCTAAGAAGTCGTCACCTGTTGGCACATCAAGATGCTCAGGTGCCAAGTCCCGGGACAAACGATTACGGTGCCGGTCAGGAATCGGTGGCACTTCTGGTGCCACTTCCCGGCTTACTTGTCTACGTGCTTCGCGCATGGCCACAATGTCGGACGGTGTTGCGGATGCGCGGGTCTTCAGCTTAGAGCCAGAGGCCCTAATGGTTGCTTCCCGCTCTGGAATTGCTGGGGATTCAATTAGCGGTACTTCAACTTCTTCAACCTCCTCAACCTCCTCCATCTCCTCCTCTTCCTCCTCAATATCATCATCATCGTCATCAGAAATAGGATGATGAATAACGGACTCGGGAGTACCAGGCTCTTCTTCCTCGTCTTCTTCAGGTTCGCCCCATCCAGAGCCATCATATACCGGCTTCGATATACGCTTCTTTTCTGGAGTGTACGACCGTTGCAAGTAATCTTGTGCGTCGGACATCTTGTGGCTCTCTGAATGCGTAAGTGCACCTGCTTCCTTGGGCTTCGGAAGCATGTGAGATTGCAAGCTACGCGTAAATTCTACCTCCTTGGATGTGCCGTTCACTTGAGGAAGGGTAGCGCTGAAATTGGTGATGGCGCCTTCAGGTGCAGGGCTCGATGCTCGAGGAGTTGTGGTAGACTCTTCTTCAGGCTGGCTGTCGTCAGACTGAGGCTTCTGGATTTCATCAGAATAATGACTATCTGTGTCATCATCTTGACTGTCCTTTTGCGATGCAGCATCTTCGTCTTCAGATCGCTGATACAGATCGTAGACATCACCTTTGTCGTCCTCGCTCTCATGGACATCATGGATAAGAACGCTGTCTTCATTTTGCTCCGTAATATCATCAAGAACCGAGTCCTCAATACTAGCGATGGGAATATCGGGATCGTAAGGAATGTTACGGGCAATACTTGAGTCGGGGGCAGGTGAGTTGAAGGCATAGTCAGATTCTCGGTCAAGGGCCCTGTTGCCATTGACACGACGGAGGATGGATTGCCGAGAAATGCTGGGAAGTTGATAATCCATGTCAAGGCCTGACAGGTCACCAACCGTATCGTCTTCTTCGTCAGCCGTACCATCCTGCTCCTCACGTTCTGGGGTAGGGCTTGTGACTCTATCGCGCGCACCGGCTCGTCGCATGCGACGTTCCCGTTGCAGTTCCGCGAATGACTTTGGAGAGCTATCGGCCTTAGGGCTTGTCTCGTCGGAAAACATCATGAGCTTTAGTCGCTCCTCCAACGACATACTGCCATTACCAATATTGTGGATTTCCGACTTGCTGACTGAGGCAGGGGGTGGGGAAGGAAGGCTTCGAGGAGAGCCCAGCATGCGCTCCGCTGTAGCAGACAGCCCATTGGAAGATGCAGACTGAGATCGAGCGTGGCCCATACCGGGAAGGGGGGGAAGCGGTCGGTGATCATTACTAGAAGTGGAGGAATCGCTACGGGAATGCTGAGGGCGGACCGCAACAGGCGAGGATGGAATGTCTTCAGGCATCGGGCTATTGTCAAAGCGTGCGTCACGGTCCTGACGCCAATCATCGGGCCCAACGACCGGAGTCTTGTCTGTGTCTTCCAATGTGGCATCAAAACTGTCGTCCTGTACCTCACCATCATCTCCAGGATAATGGCCATAGACATAGTCGTCATCCTCGTCATCCTCGAAGCTACCTTCTCGAGAATTTGTGCCAACGGAAGACAGGTCAGGGGTTGCCATCTCGTACTCATTGATCTGAGGCGGCGCAGCGTCGAATGTAACGGACTTAGCGTGGCGATGGAGAGATCTACCAATCGGAAGTTCATGGCTTTCGAAGGAAGGATCTGAAAAGATATCGGTATCCTCGGAATCTTGACTACTCTTAAGCCGAGTAGAAGACAGTGACGACTTGATCGGCGATGCTTGGTCCTTGCTGGGAGTCTGAGGACGAGCAGGAGCCGGGGTTGACCGAAAGTTGGCCTTCGTAGGGGTATAGAGCGGGATACTGGACTGGCTTTCCGAACGGCCGTGACTGGATCGAAAGGGGGATGCGCCAGTACCTCCGTAGGCGTTGCCTTGAACCTTGGCAAGAGGACGCTCGATAGTTGGTTGACGCGTCGGATCATACTCTTGCTTCTGTTCTCTGGCAAACATGGTACTATTCTTTACTCGCGATGCCTTCTGGAGGCGCTCAATGGAAGAGCGCCTATTAGGCGACCCTGTGCCCGTATGACCGCCATACAGATCGTTTTCAGAGCGGTTGTTGACGTTACGGTTCTGCCAAAACAGGCGGGGGGAGCTAGTGCCATCGAGGGGGGATGATTGGAATGGGGATGAATCGGTGTTGAGGCCCATCTTCTGTGGCCATGAGTATTAGCGAAGAGAAGACTGAGTCAGAAGCTGGGCCAGAATTACCTTGGGAGAGCCGTTCCAGCTGGGCGAGTTGCGTCGCTGCTCAGTAGCTGAGATCTCAGACAGCGGTCGAGGAATGCCACTCTTAATTGGCGACGAGACTGGAGTGCTGGTCTTAGAGATTCGCAGAGGTTGCGTCACCTGAGGATCAAATTGTTAATTTTCTGAGACACCATTCCATCACCCGTCGTGGTGAACGTACCGGCTGCTCATCAGAAGCCATGCCTGTGGATATAAACTTCCAAAGTGTCTCCTGATTATCGGCGATTCATGTCTCCCTAAGGAGAATAAAGAAAAAGAGTATACAGAAGAGATATTTTAAGTTTGCGACAATGGCGCAATGTTCAATGCGATATGCAACTTACGGCGATGCACAAGGAAAGGTGGCGTTCAAGAAATGTTTTGGCGGCCAAAGTGGTTGTGGTTGGTACGGTGATGCCCAATTGGAATTGGCCAGTCACAGCGGCAGTTGTTTACACGCGACCTGAAAAGAAGCCGGCGAGGCGGTGGCCAAGGCAAGAAGAACGGTACTGCTAGAAGTCAAGTATATCAAGTATAAGAGATACCAATTGTATCCTCGCCGACCCAAAGACGGAGATGGCTTTCTTTTGCAAGAAGGAAAGTGAAGTGTGGTGACGATAAGAGTCGGCGATGTTCTGATTACGGATGGAGGAGTTATTTGGATGGATTGCAGCGGATGTAAACAGACAAGGGATAGTGGGGAGTGGGGGATAACAGCCTAAGCACAGTCCAGACTCAGTCCCCCACCAAAGTCACAAGCGCCCGCCGCTAAAATACAGGTTATCGAGTCGCTTCCTGCCAAGGCCTTTCCCCGTCGCCGTTGCCTAGCCAACGCTCGCGTGCACAGGCCAATTAGCAGCCCGGGATACGGTATATGTCTCAGGTTGTATTAGGTACCGAGGTACTTGTGCATAATCATGCGGAAAACAGCATGATTAGATCGACCAGCCATGTCATGGAAGCTACGTTGTTCCTTGAATTGCCTCTATGCCCTTGTTGCCATGTAGACACCTAACTTGTGTCGGTGGAAGTTCTATTCAAGTAACCCATTCCTCCATACAAGCTTTTTTATCACCCGAATTGGTACCAACTCGAGCAATTCATCATCATACAACACACTGCTCGATTTTGAGACGAGCTGAAAGCTGAAACCCGGAGCCTTAATTAATCATTAGCTTCTGAATACATGTAAGTAATTGTTTCGGTACACACCTCAGGTACCCATCCTCTCAACAATTGGACTTGCTTGTTCCACGACTTGCCAAGCCAAGCTGCAAGCTGAATCGGTGTGCTTACTGGGATAAGCAAGACATTCCGCTCCGAATACCCACACCGTCATGTCCACACAAAGGCGGTATCCTTCGTACATGTATGATAGGGGAACCAGCATAACGCCTCAGCATAAGCAAACACAAATAGAGCGATGCAGAAACCCGGGCAACATTGAACAAAGGAAGCCAATCTGTGTATTATAGGTATCTTCCCGTAAAGACTGGCTTGGTATCAGATGCACCGCAGAGACGCCATGGAAATATTACAAAATAAGACAAGTATCGCTGAACATTAACCACCCTTTTGATGTACCAAAACCCCCCCGGACTCCCGGATATATATTATATCTTGACGCTTATTCCTCTTCCTCGATAACCTGCTTCTGAGCGAGGTAGAAGCGGTCTCCACCCTTCTCGTCGCGCTCGTGTTCCAGCGCCACCTTGCTCAGGTGCGTGAGGATGTTCTCCATCATCGTGTCCTGGGCTGACCTCTTCTTGCGGCCGAGGTCGTTGAGGCTCTTCATGCGAGTCATGACTTGGTAGACGATGGCAATGACAACGACACAAGCAATCGAGTACACCCAGATGACGACAATAGTCACAATGTCGGTGGCGCCGTTCTGGGACAGCTTGGTGGAGAGCGAAGCCGGGCTAGAGGGCTCACCGAGGCCATCGGAGAACCAGCCGAAGCCAGCAAAGACAGAGGCAAGGATATCAACACCGAAGATGGCGCTGACTAACTGCCAAGAGGGCGTCGTTTCAAAGCCACGAGTGACGAAGATGAGCCAGTTCTCTGTTAGTGCTACTTGTAAGAAGATGATCTCCTGCACGCTGCCGTAGTCCTGAATCACACCACCATCCGGGAGCCAAAGCGTGCCGCGAAGGATCCAGGTACCGAGGGCGAGCAGAGCACCGAGGACAATGCTGATAATCCAGATTTTAGGGAGTTGCCATTCCACAGGTCGCTTCTCGTAGTGCGCGGTATCGTAAGCAACAGCGATAGTAGCCAAATCAGCGAACAGGGCCAGGAAGACAATGAGGTCTGCGCGAATCGTTTCGTTGATGATGATCATAGAGGTGACTAGGTAAATTTCGAGGTGCAAGCAGAGCGCGATACGGTACTGGATGTAAGCCTTCATGCGCTGGAAGATCTGACGGGAAATCTTGATGGCCGAGACGATGGTGCTGAGACCTGGTGCGAGGAACACAATGTCGGCGGCGGCCTGAGCGGCCTCGGTAGCACCTTCGACGGCAATACCACAGTCGGATTTCTTCAACGAAGGGGCGTCATTGACACCGTCACCAGTCATAGCTGTTAGATGACCACGTTGCTGGAGCATCTCGACTACCTGGTACTTGTGTTCGGGGAACACCTCAGCGAATCCGTCAGCCCTCTCGCAAAGATCGTGGATAGCCGTGCCGGCCATATCGCTGTGAAGTAGCTTGTCGGAGTTATAGACCTTAGTTCCCAGAGCCAACATGCGGCACGTTTCCTTAGCAATAGCAATGGCGTCACCGGTCAACATCTTAACAGAAAGACCAAGGGCCTGGGCTTCGGCGATGGTTTGGGCAGTATCGGCACGGGGAGGGTCAAAGAGAGAAATCATGCCGAGCATCTCCCAAGGGCCATCTTCCTCTTGAACAGCAACAGCAAGAGAACGGAAACCGCGGCGCGCAAACTCGGTGGCCTTCTCCTTGAAGATGGCAGATTGTTCTTCGCTGCAGTTCGTCAAAGCCAAGACAGCCTTGGGGGCACCTTTAGCGCAAGTGTAGCGGACGCCCTTGTGTGTGCATACAGCAGTGATTCGCTTGGAGACGGGGTCGAAGGGGGTGAATTTCTCGGTCTTCCAGCCCTCGCTAATCATCTCCTTTGCCTTAGGGTATCGCTTGAGGGTAAGAATGGTGATCTTGTCAATGGGGTCAAGGGCTTTGATGTTGTGAGACGAAGCCAGAGCCGCAACAGCCATCATCCAGTTGATGTCCACACCCTCCATAACGAAAGGTTCGCGGACGGAAAGCTGGTTGGCGGTTAGAGTGCCAGTCTTATCGGAACAGAGGATGTCGACACCAGCGAGCGACTCGATAGCTGTCAGCTTCTGCACAATGGCCTTTTCTTTGGCGAGGTAGGCGGCACCAACAGCCAGAGTGGTTGTAGTAACGACTGGCAAACCAACGGGGACACCAATGATCAGCAAGATAAGAGCGTAGGTCAGGAGGTTGTTTGAGTCTTCCACAATGTGAAGGTTGCGGTAGAAGCCACCGATCCAGGCAGTCAGGATCCAGAAAACGACGAGAACCAAGAGAGTAGTACCAATCGAGTCCATGATAGCCTTGAAATGACCCGAGTCCTTGGCACCTTGAACGAGACTAGCAGTCTTGCCCACAAAGGAAGCTTGTGCACCAGCAGTGACGACAGCGTAAGCCTTGCCACGCTTGCAGCCAGTCGTGTAGTAAACGGTATCGGTCATATACTTGTCGACTGCAAGGGATTCACCGGTGATAGCACTCTGGTCGATAGCAACGATAGCATGGCCAATGTGAGGGGTTCCTTCTTCGTCTGATTCTTCGAATTTCTCACCACGTGGCGACGTGACGTCTTGGGCCGTAAGCTCTGCCTGGTATTGGGCTTGTCCGTCGGCATTATCGTATTCGCAGATGAGACGGGCATCACCCGCAACAACGTGTCCTTCTTCAATGATGATCTGTTATCATTAGCATACTGGCACAGTTCGCAGGATCCACTGAACGGAACTCACGATGTCGCCAGGCACAAGTTCCCTAGCCCTGATCTCAACTTCTCTGCCATCTCGGACCACGCGAGCCTTCATAGCGATATCACCCTTCAAGCTAGCAACAACATCGGCGGCTTGCTTTTCTTGGTACCAACCAACGACGGCGTTAAGCAATAGGATACCGATGATGATACCAGCGTCCAGCCAATCTTGCATACCCAGAGCAATGATGACGGCAACTTCCATGACTATTGGCTATGTCAGCAAATATTGATCAGGGACCAGCTGGCCACAGGAGACGAACCATAAAGGACAGGGCCACGGAAGAAGCCGATAAACTTGAGGATCATGTTCTCCTTCTCGGTCGACAGCTCGTTCCATCCAGTAAACTTCCGTCTCCGCTCAACCTCCATCGACGAGAGACCTTCCTTGATGTCCGTGTTCAGCCAGTCACTCGGCGTCTCGAAGTCGCTCAGAGAAGCACGAGTATAGCCGCTCTTGCCACCCCGCCAGAATGCCCACCACGGCCTCTTCTGCTCCTGTTGGGAGAAGTCCTCCTCCCCCACTTCCGCATTGGGATCTCTGTATGTGTCGACATAACGAATTAAGCTAGAGGGTAGATTAGTCAATGTTAGGTATTGCCAATTTTGGTGCTAGACTCACGCTCTGTACTCGTCCAAGTACGGGTTGTCGCCAGAATTGTCAGTGTCGACCGCATTATTCCTTTGGCTCTCTGTCAAGAAACTACCGGCCTCGAGGTCCTGATCGGATGACTCTTCAACTGCGGTATCAATGTAACTAGGCGGTGCCATGCTACTTTGACGACCTCCGAAGGCCTTGATCTTCTTAAAATTAGGTGCCATTGTGTAATCGATACAGCCCAGCTGTATGAAGAAAGGAAATATGGAAAGAGATGTAAGGAAAAGATTCGCGGAAGGTGAGGGAGGAGAGGAGGGTGAGGTGGTGGCGGGAGTGGCGGGACAACAGACAAATCCTCAACTCTGAAGACGAGAGGATATCGTCCCTACTTATACAAAACCTCCATGGGCAAGAAGTAAGTACGCGATACCTCCTATCACGAAACTCTTGGCTAGTCGCTCTGAAGCATCCCGGGAGAAGCCATTCTGCAAGGGAAGACGCCCCACAGACAGGCTAGGTAATAGCAGAGCTACCTTTTTTAGTCCAAGGCGGCAATCTGAAGCTTGTCGTAAAGCTAGCTACTAAGATTTTCATCCTCGGTGAGGTCTTCATATCGGACGAATTGACCTATCACAGGTCGAGAAAGTGCGGTATTAACAATAGGGGTCCTTCTGACAAAAAGGCCCGTGGTATTGTGCCGATCCGTTTCGAGTTGACTGTTGCGGCTACTTTAGGACGCTTCAATGGTGGCATTTAGCCAAGATGCGTCTAAAGACCGCGGGTCTGAAAATGCCTCACCGGATGCGGTCTCTGGAAATTGGATCGATCTCACACACGGGGTCCGGGGTATCGCAGAAGCGTACGTAGTCCCCGGCCGTAGTTTCAGCACTGATTATTTTTGAAACCGCCGCTTGTTGGACTTGGAAGTGTAGCACGTGACCTATTATAGTATTTATGACCCCCCGGCACGGAAGAAACAAACAAGACGTGTTGAAACAGAAACAATCTGTAGCCAAGCTGTCCGGGGATCTTCCCAAGGCCAACTTCAAGCTTCGGCTGCCCGTCTCGTCTCTCGAAGACGAGAGTGCCAAGAGAAGTGCCACCAACGATCATCGCTTCTGGAAATAGATAAGACAGGACAGAAACAATTGTGATATGCTATTATTAGCTTGCACTTGGCGTTTAAGATGAATGCTTTGAATTCCCGCCATGCGTCACTATCAGTTTGGGTATTGACCTGGATTACGAAGATAATTGATAGGAATTATAAGTGCCTACGTAGTACGAACACAGGCTAGGCAAGGAGACAAGGCGGCTTCAGGTGAGTGGTTAATGAGCCAAGTCTCCAGATGCTGTTCTCGAGCTTGTCCCTGTGTCTACAGCGACCTCGCTAAGGACAAGGTTCGACCGTGACGAACACGGCCTAGCCAACAGCTCTTCGTTAACGAGCATATCGAGGCCCTGGAAAGCCCGCGGGAGAACGAGTAAAATAACTCATATCGTCTAGGTCGCCCTCAGTTATGGAAGAGGGTCCAAGAGATTGCTGTGGTTCCTATGACGCCCGGCCGTAGTAGCTCGAAATTGTGCCCCCCCAACATCGCTACGAGATAGCTGTCATATCAAACTAACCGTAAAGCGGTAGTAAGCTGGGTCCGGAGTAAAGTAGACGCTGCGGATTGTTGTGTCCCTCCAACCAGGCTGGTGAAACTCGAAGAACCTACTCTGCAACCTCGCAGAGAGAGAACAAGATAGAGAATGTTGGCCTTCATTGCTGTATCAATATTGTACCATGGGCAGCTGCACGGGAGAGAAGAGAGAAAGTCGGGGCGAAGAGATCGTCGCACCAATAATATTAGAGTAGATGTAGTAGGGGTATTCTTGGCCAAAACGTCTTGGCTCTAGTGGTGCGGCGCTGGCGGTATTGACCAATAGATTGAGCTAGCGACCAGAGCCAAGCGTACCAAGAGCCTCGACAGCCTCAGTGAAAAAGCTTGGTTGATAGTGTATTTAGAGCCCTGCATTGAATTCATACACTTACTGCCCATCCATATGGGCATACATATAATGTATGTATATTGGACTATGTAGGGATGAAATCCTCAAAGAGGCTGTGGGGACGGGTAATCAATCCCATCTCCATCGACTTCAACTGCCGATATACTACATAGAAAAAGGAAAATGCTTATTTCCGCCTCTCCTACACAGTGTAAGCGTATAGTAAGACTGTGAGGAAATCAAGCCCCTTTACGTGCGTAGTGTAGGAGGTCCTTAAGTACCTACTCAGAACGGCGTCAGACTAAGTGCCCCATGTGTGGTTAATACTGTGATATACAGTACGTTAAACATAAGAGAATTGCATAGTGCGTCACAGTGTTAGTCGCACAAGGGGCATTTAGTCTGACGCTATTCTGCTACTTACATATAAATAAGTACCCACTAAAATATGCAAGGTTAGGTGAAACAGTTGTTCCAGGATCCGTACGATAAGATAACGATAACGAATTATTTTTCCAAGCCCAGGCCACTCAAACCTTCCATGTTCTGAACGGCAGCAAGCGGGCGATGATCGCTGAAGCCGAGAAGGTCGCTCATCCTCACCTGCACCTCTAACAACGCCTCATCTACCGCCGCCAAGCCTCACACCATGAAGCGCAAGCTGGACGAGAACAATGAGCCAGTCTCAGCCGCCAACACAGAAACGCCAAGTGCCGAAGTGACGCCCTCCACCTTCGCGGACCTCAGCCTTGACAGTAGGCTCCTTCAAGCCACCGCACACCAGAATTGGCAGACGCCGACGTTGGTTCAGAGTAAGGCTATACCACTGGCCATTGATGGTTGCGATGTGTTGGCGAAGGCTAAGACTGGCTCGGGGAAGACGGCTGCCTATACCCTACCCATTCTCCAGGCTATTCTCAAACGGAAGCAGGTATGGACCAGCACTGCGCTCCAAGCCACGGCGCATCAACATGTCTAATGTCAAGCTAGGTCTCGTCGGACTCCTACACGGCAGCTCTGATCCTCGTCCCGACCAACGAGCTAGTGAACCAAGTTGCTAAGGTCCTCGAATCTCTCACGTCGTTTTGTTCCAGGGAGATCAAGGTCTCTAAACTATCCGATAAGCTCTCAGATGCTGCCCAGCGCGCCGTCCTTTCGGATTCACCCGACATAGTAGTCGCGACGCCTGCAAGAGCATGGCACAACATCAAGAATTCCTCCCTTTCGTTGGAGAGACTTACGCACCTAGTTTTGGATGAGGCGGACCTTGTGTTGTCATATGGATATGATGAGGACTTACAGAACGTGGCCTCGTCGCTACCAAAGGGGCTGCAGACGACTCTCATGAGTGCGACATTGACCCCCGAGGTTGACACTCTAAAAGGACTTTTCTGCCGAAACCCAACAGTTTTGGATCTAGAAGAGCCTGATGACGATGGAGGGGGTGTCTCGCAATACGTAGTCAAGTATGATGGTGTACCCCTCAGACGTAGATGCATCACTAATCAACGTACAGGTGTGGCGAGGACGAAAAGTTCCTTCTTATTTATTGCATGGTTAAACTTGAGTTGATCAAGGGGAAGGCAATCATATTCGTCAGCGACGTTGACCGATGCTATCGATTGAAGTTGTTTTTTGAGCAATTCGGAATACGAAGCTGTCTCCTAAATTCCGAATTACCGGTCAACTGCCGAATCCACGCTGTCGAAGAGTTCAACAGAGGGGTTTACAACATAATCATCGCCTCTGATGAAAATGAAGTAATAGGTGACGAGAAGGATCAGCCCGACGCAGCTAATGAAGAGACGGCAGATGGTAGTGCTGGAAACGCCAGCAGCGAGACGCCGAAGAATGGTCAAAACTTGGCGATTGCTCCACTGACTAAAAAGCGTAAATCTCCGCGGCGGGACAAGAATTATGGTGTATCTCGCGGAATCGATTTTAAGAACGTCGCAGTAGTCATCAATTTTGACCTTCCCCTATCATCTCGCTCATATTTACATAGGATTGGGCGGACCGCGCGCGCCGGGCAGACGGGCATGGCTTTGTCTTTCGTTGTCCCGAAAGAAAAGTTTCGGAAACACATGCCTACCAGCGTTGATACGGCGGAGAAGGACGAGAAGGTGTTATCTAAGATCATCAAGCAGCAAGCTAAGAAGGGTCACGAAGTCAAACCTTATAGTTTTGACATGAAAGCAGTGGAGGCTTTCCGCTACCGAATGAATGATGCTTTAAGAGCAGTCACGAAAGTTGCCATTCGAGAGGCTCGATTGCGTGAACTCAAACAAGAGTTGCTCAAGAGCGAAAGTTTGAAACGGCATTTCGAGGAAAACCCCTTAGAAGTTCGTCACCTTCGACATGACGTTGAACTTCGAACGACGAGAAGCCAGCCTCATCTTAAACACGTCCCTGACTATCTGTTGCCTAAGGACGGGAAGAAGGCAATTACTCCAAACGAGGTTGGATTTGTTCCATTCAAAAAGGTGCTTGATGGGAAGGGCAGAAGAAGCAGAATATTCAAAGGCAAGGGCAAGAGGGCAGGTGGGCGTAAAAGTGACCCCTTGAAGTCATTCAAGGCAAGATCCAAGACCAAGTAGCTCGATTTTAGTTCGAATTAGACGAGGATAACTTTGTTAATCTCGTCTCCCCTCAGCTACCTAGTCTTATTGCCATTAGATACCCTGAATAAAAATGAGTAATACCTAATAAGCGTGCCTCCCTTTTTAGATCTCGTAGATTCCACACAGCTCTTTTCGTGTATGATATCACTCATACAGGGATTGGATGTTTGTCTACCTAGATAAGTTATCTCGAGTACATTCCATTAGATAATCATTGTTTCCACGTATACCTCCACCTGCTAGCAAGCTTCTTCCAAATGTGTATCCCAGACGAATGTTAGATAGTGCCATGATGCGGACCTTCTAGAAGAAGCAACAACATCATTTCTTTGCGAGACTTAAACCTATCTGCCAAGGGTCGCGGCATATATACAAGCAACAACCTTCTGTCTATGCTGTCTCAGCTCCCATCCTCCCAACAGGCCCAGATCTCCAACATCCACACCCTCTCGGGCCGGACCTTCGACAACAAATCGAACTTCGGATAGGTTTGTCTTCTGATAAATAGTCTCCATCAGAAAACTTCCACTATAGTCCTCGCATACTCCATCTCTCAACACAGAACGGGGCTAACCTCAAGGTTTCTCGCTTGCGGCAAGTAGCCCTTACTCTTTCATAGGAAGTACAATCATAGAAGGTATACATCAGGAAATTGTCTTTTCCTCAATTTCCATACTTTCTTCAGTCTTTCTACTTCAAGAGTCGGATCCATTTCCAGACTAGCTTCACTATACCTAGTATATGGGAACGACTTACACCACTCCGTCGGCCTCTTGTCGTCATCACTGGTATTTAAAGGCGGCCCGGGGCATCATCCATTCCTTGCGCCGTCAATGTTTTAGCAGTCGTTTTCATTTACTTCTAGATTAACAACGTTGGGCCGCGAAGGGAACCAGCCCGTTTTCTTCGGCCTTCAGAAACTATCAGGTACGTATTTGAAGATCTTCCTATCTCGGAGACCAACCTCTCAAGTGAACTATCCGCCCCTGCCTCTTTGACCTTCCTATATATGATACATTAAACGCAAGATCTGCCCGGCACCGATTTGCTTAGTCTCTGAAGTAATAGAGCTCTTCCTCGGTTTCCTGCGTGGCCTTCGTTGCCTACATACGTCATCAATTTCCAAGTTTGCTTTGATTATAATCCACGCAATACCCACTCTATCCTTTCATCCTTTTCGTCTCAACCGATTCGGCTCACTTAGTAATTTGTATTGAACTTCTCTATCTTCCTTCATTATGTATAATCATTCAGCTGCCTACATCAGACCCTAGAGGCCTCGCGCTATAGGTAGTCTGCTTCGTCATTCCAACATTAACTCTTCCACTCACCAATTGATTTGGAAAAGACCGATGCCCCTGGCTCCTTGGCCACAAACTCCCATTAGAGACAATAGGCTTTCTTCCATTGGGCTACCGTCAGTCCCTTCTGCCACAAGTCAACCTAGTCATCCTAGTCAGGCCTGCCTATCAACAGGGGTTACCCGTTGGTTAGTTGAATCTGTAATTCGAGGCTTGTTTGCTGGGCCCCTACCGCCCTTTTCCATTACTACTCCTTACTATCCCTTCCGAATTTCTTTCCATTTTCTGGTAGGAATTCTCATTTTCGTACCTCAAATGCTGATACCAAATAGGAGATATAAGCGTTGTCTCTTGCCAACGCATCACTTTCTCACCCAGTGTGAACTACAACACACATACGTAAACACATTTCCTCTCTCTTCCAGGTAAGAGATAGGACTACCGGGTTGGAGAGACTCAGTCTATCCCTTGATGACATGGTCATGCCCACTTGGCGATAATCTAAGCAGAGAAACACAATGGGGGCAAATCAATCAACACAGGAAAGGCTAGACATAGATGAACTCCACGAGAATAGCTCTATGAATGAACCGGCTGAAGGGCTCTCCTATTTCACAGAATGCGTAAGGGGGACTGAGGCAGCTCCTGAAGGCAGAGCTTGTAATGGTCTTGAGGCTATACCTAGCATCCAGAGCAACAATGATTACAAAAGGGGTGATGATGGCCTCAGTGGTGGTCATATCCCCAGCGGAAATCAGGATCATGGTGGCGGCCATCATCTCGGCACTGATTGCACCATTGGAAGGAGCTGTGATCCCCAGCACGCCCCATCCATCCTCGGCGGACGGGATGCGGACGGTGCTTGCCCAACAGTGCAGGAGCCGAGAGAACAAGCCGCATCCAAAGACACCCAGCCGCGATCCCAAAGAGGAACAGTGGGCCAGCCGAGCCGCACACAAAGCCTTATTTCTTCTGGCCGCCCTCAGCAAAAAGAATTTCCTTTTTCTTCAGGCTTCCAACTACAAGGACTGGAAATCCCCAACTTGGACTCCCACCACAACCACACATCGGATCCCCCGAGTCTTCACTCAATACGTATTAAGAGTCTACCACCAACATCAAGGTTAGCTATCGACACAATACTGCAGAAGAGACCTGGCATTAACTTTGATCTTCATAAAAAGCCCAACACCATGCCTCCCAAAATCGGACGTAAGCTCAGCTCTTCGCCCGCTGAGGCTGCTCAGCGTCGTTCGAAACGTCGCAGAAGTAAGTATTCCCTATGTCGCAATCCCGTCGCGGAATCCACTTCAAAACTTGGATTTGTACTCATTCGGAATTTGTTCAGTCATTATTGATTCTGACGACGAGGAAGAGGAGGCGCCCCAGCAGGGTAAGTATTTCCCATATTCCAAACCTCCTTGTTGGTTTCACTCCGAACTCGTACTTACTTAGATATATAGTTGCTGCCGAGTCCGAGGTAGAATCTGAGTTCGAACCACAGGAGGAGGAGGAGGCCGAGGAGGCCGAGCCCAAGAAGAAGGGCAAAATGGTACGTAACAGATTTTAACCCAGCATTGAATACTTCGTAGGAAATGTTTATATGTTCGTTTTTTCTAACAATTTACCATAGACCGCGGCAGAGAAGAAGGAGCGACACAACCTCTCCGATCGAATCAACGCTGCTTCGCACAGGGAGATCGCCTCAGCACTGGAGACAGCGATAAAGCATCATCTCAAGCACCAGCCTGATCTCAAGGCTAAGATTAGCAGCGATGCCCAGGCTGCCTATCGCTTCGCGATGATGGGAGCGGTCAACAACATTGAGGGAGGAAGCAAGCTCTGCATGGAGCTCTACGAGAACAACGTTCAGCCAAAGGCTCTGGGTCGCCTGCGCCTAGCCGAGGAGGAGTCCGAGGAGTCTGAGGCTCCTCAGACTAAGAAGCCCTCCAAGGGCAAGGGCAAGAAGTGTAAGACATTACAACATACCACTCAACGCAATCATCAACATGCTAACGGCTCCAGAACGTTTCCCAGCAGCCCGAGTATTATAAGGAGGAGGAGTGGAACAACAAATGGCCAAATAGGCCATTTGTGGGGGTATAACATCTTTACTTTTTCGTGTAATCAGACACAGGAACAATGGAATCGCGGTCATTGGGACCAAAATATTAGTACTCAATTGCCCGAAATCTTCGTAAACCGCGAGGAGGCCAACGCCAGACTCCTCGAACTCACCCACTATGACCAGTTCGACGGCGGCCTCGCCGCCGTAACCCGTAGACATGTCTATGAACACTCCCCATTAAAGCTACTGAAGGTCGAGCTCACGCTGGCCACCGGCGAGGAGCGCGTCCTCTGGGTAGAGAAACGCCTTGTAGATCTGCAGAACGACCTGACTAAAAAAGAGCGCTCCCTCAAGAAGTGGTCGACGGAGCGACCGGCGCTGCCCCATTACATCGTAGAGTGCGAGTTCATGACGCGTAAAACTACAGAGACGCCGCAGCGGCGCCTAGATGAGGATGGTGATGGTGATGAAGGGAATGAGGAGGACGACGATGCCGGCATGTCTAGCGAGGTCGTCGGCGCCTTCACCGGCGAGATTGAGCTGGAGAGATTACCACTAGTTACGTTTACGGATAGAGGACTCGCCAACGAGCACGCCGGCGCGCTGTTCCTACGACACTCGGCCGTAAGTGAGGCTATTCGCAACCCTCTCGACGACTTCTGGTGGGTAAACAACGCGGTCCCGATCCACAGCAACGCGGAGAAGGCTGTTGCCGACGCGTCTGACGCGCTCTACACCACTGAGATGTACACTCTAGATATGAATACGCGCTTAGGGTTCGACTGGCTGAGGGTCGCTGTTTACGCGGTGGATGATGTGTGCGGTCCGCTGAACATCTAGTCTACGTCGTGAGGCTTGATTTTAGCTGGAATTAAGGGCTACGAGCTACGATTGTGCGGTGAGCATGGAGGTGGAGGTTCAGGACGTGGAAGAGTCGCGATAGGTTAGGCTAGAAGCTATGCGTCGCATTCAATCGAAGGTAGAGTGATGATACCTAATACACATTAAATCCGTCCAATTCCACGTCTAATCTTAAGCAAGCTTGTGAGGCATTAGCTGAAGTGGTATGAAGCTATTCAGAAGGATATCGATGATATCGGTGCTGTCCGGCGGGTGCCGGATGTACACCGCCGAGATATTTACCTAATTAGGAAATTGCGGCGTTCGGAGGTGGCCGGCGGAGCCGGTGTGTATTGCCGAGATAAACGGGTCTCTGTGCAGCAAAACGGACGTGTTCGGCATGCTGGTTTCCCAGCGCCCACCGTCCGTCCGCCTGTGTTATGCAGTTCACATCAAATGGCCAATGCATTTTCTACCAGCCCTTTCCAACCTAGGAATGAGGTATGCATCTTGTCCACATGTTAGAGATTTCCTGATTCCATTCTAAGCACATGACAATAGGCTTTCACACCTGCAGCCTTTGGTCCATAGTCGATGTTCAACCATGTGAATGACGGTAGGTAATTAGGATGAGGCAGATACATGAAAGAAGATAGCCCATCCAGCACCGAATAGCCTCATCTGTTACGTCGTACCTACAATAGAGTCAAAAGATTGCCCTACCTTGCTGATGGGAGCCACAGACCTCTACTGAGCTATTGTTGTACACAATGTACAGCTCCATTTAACCTTAGAAAATGGGTTGGCCAGGTGCGTATCTACAAATAGACCTCAGATATGTATGGATAGGTATTCATCCATCTCTGCATATCAAGCAATATTACACTTGACTACGAGTCGTTTTGACGGGGAAATCAAGGATATTTCATTCAGCAACGCCAGTATACTGAGCCAAGTCCTGCTAGTGGGACTGTGGATGCATCATGTCGCCAGCTCCCTCTGCTTATAATACAATTATACACAATACAAGGCCAAATATCTTGCCCATGAGCATACCCTAAACAGTAAGGTCACTCTTGGTGCTCGCCTTTTCGTCATGACACGTTAGTCCCCGACTTTCAGTCATTACTGCATCGTTTTGAGGAAGCCGTCCAAGTCGAAGCTTTCCTCATACTGGCGATTATCCCAAAGCTCTCCTAAATCATCCGCCCATGCCTTTTTGCCTGGAACTCTTACGTCGCCGGTCTCGACGTCCACCATGTCCTCTTCTCGTCCTTCGATATCGTTCTTAGGTTTGTCGGATATTAAGCTCGGTCCTGAATCGCCTAGATTGAAGAGGTCCAATATTTGGTCGGTGTCCATGGTTCCCTTTAGTAGTAGATTAGCAGCTATTTCAGCGCGATAGACAAGAGGTTACTCACCAAGCCAGCGTTCTGCTGGTTTACTACGGTAGACGCGACGTCTATCTTGAATGCTTGGAGACTATATGTATGCGTTAGTAATAGTTGAGCCGGCGGTGATATTGTACGTACCTCAGGATCTTCTCTTCTAAAGTACCTCTAGTGATTAGTCGGTACACGTTGACAACCTTCTTCTGACCGATTCGATGAGCACGATCCATAGCTTGTAGATCTCGTTGAGGATTCCAGTCATGTTCAACGAAAATGACAGTATCTGCTCCTGTGAGGTTGAGACCCAAGCCACCAACGCTCGTCGTGAGGAGTAGACAGTCGTATGAAGGGTCCTTATTGAATTTATTCACGATATCCTGTCTCTTGTTTGCCTCAACCGAACCGTCGAGTCTCAGGTACGAAACGGAAGGAAGCATGCGCTTCAGTACGGTATTTTGGACCATGTCGAGCATCTCCTTCATCTGGCAGAAGATCAGGGCGCGATGTGGCTTGATTGGTTGGTAGAGGGGGTCATTAGCGTCAGTGCCCTCGACTCCAATACCACAATCGACTAGTAGATCCTTCAGGGCGGTTAATTTAGGAGCATGTACCGGATCTTCTATGCTAGTTCCTTGCTTCGCAAGGAAACGCTGAGTGTCCTCATACATCTTGTTGCTTGGTGTCATGACAAGCGCTGGAGAGTTACATAACTTGCGCATATATTGTAGAGCCTGGAATATGTGTTGTTTGGCTTCCTTGTCGTCACGACCAGCTTCTTCCGATAGTTTTTTGCTTTGCTTCTTCGTGAAGTCCTCAAACAACTTCCTCTGCAGATCACTGAGGTCGCAGTAATAATTCTGGAGGATTTTGGGAGGAAGGTCGTCGAGAACCTCTTCCTTCAAACGGCGAAGTAAGAACGGCAGAACCTGTTTGTGTAGAGCCTCGATTGCTAAGGCGCCGGCTTCTTGCTCTTTTGACGAAGCTTTACTGAAGCGACTGGCTGCAATGGGTTTGGCAAATCGATCCAAGAACACCTTCTCGGCTCCGAGGAATCCGGGCATCAAAAAGTCGAAAAGTGACCAGAGCTCCAGCACGTTGTTCTGGATTGGCGTTCCGGTTAAGATCAATCGATGATTACTGGAAAACCTCTTCACTGCAAGTGTAATCTTCGCTTTAGGGTTCTTGATCAGGTGGCCCTCATCCAAGACGATATAATTCCAGCTCTGCTTTTCGAGGTATTCAGTATCGTTACGGCAGACTTCGTAGGATGTTATCACGATGTCACTCGATGCGAATTGAGTAGCCTTAGCCCTTCGCTCCGCCGGAGGGCCGACGAAAGCAGTGACACTCAAGAATGGCGCGAACGTCTTTAGCTCTTGCTGCCAGTGTCCCGAAAGTGTTGGTGGGCAGACGATGAGAGAGGGGAGTTTTCGCACATCTGGAGCCCCAGTCCTCTTGAATTCCTCTTCCCTGTTGTAATGGTCACTTGCGACGATGCAAAGCGTTTGCAGTGTCTTTCCCAGGCCCATATCGTCACAAAGGATACCGTGGAGATGATACTTGTTCAAGAAATGAAGCCAGTTAACACCTTCTTGCTGATATGAACGTAACTCGGCATTGATTGCAACAGGGATCTTGAACGGCTCGACTTTCTTGGGATCTAGAAGCTGCGCGATAAACGTTCGTTCGCGGTCCCTACCTTTCAAAAGCTCCTCAGAGAGACCAGGCGGGTCAGGGATGCCAGCCTCGAGGGGTACAAGTTTGACCAAGGTAGCGAAGGATGTAGTTGCAATCAGACGGATGTCATTATCCGAATCGCTCATACGTCCTAGGACTGGGACAATGAGGAAAATGACGTAAGGCAAAATGCCATCTCCCATAACGGCAATCAAGTGGTAAATAGCCTCTATTGCGCCTTGACGGAAGTGTAGATCGACGGGGTTGCTGATTGAAGGTAACACCTTTTCTACCAGAGCCGTCATACCATCTACGGTAATGACACTGCAAATAGTAGCTAGGCATTTTGCAGCCATGTATCGGAATACAGATAGTTCCGAGTGGAGCGACTTGATGATCAACGGAACTTGCTGCATAACGAACGGGTAAAGGTCCTTGTCCAAGGTTGGTGTCATTGTGCGGATAACTGACATGGCATCCACAATTTCCTGCCCAAAGGTGTTATCAGGATCCTTCGCCTCAGCGGGTAAGTCACCTGAGAAAGCTTTTACCAAAGGCTCTTCCATGAAAGTCTTCAAGCTCGGTACTGTGTTAAATAGATCTGCCCCAAATGTGCGGGAGAGAATCTCAAGAGCCTCCTTTGCTCCCCGCCGAGTTATACGAGCGCCTTTAGCTTCCCGAGCAAACTTAGCGGCGTCAGCATGGTCAACCCGATCTTCTTCTTTTTGCATGGATAAGATGACGTTGGTCTTTGCTGCGTGAACAGGGAACTCGGGGGTTTCGGCAACTTCCACGCAGGAGAATTTAACCAAGTTGGAGACAACCTTGTCTGCGGGACCTCTGCGACCTTTCTCAGTAAATAGTTGAACCAGTCGGCCAATGGTGTCAGCAGAACGGGTCTGAAGTTGTTGGTTCTCCTCAAGTTTAATGCTATCCATGATAGCTTTGATCAGAGGACTTGGTTTCTTAGGTAGCACTTTCATTGCGATGAGAGCGCAGGCTGCCGCGGCCTTAATGCGGACGTCGCGCGTCTCTTTGATGGCCTTAGCATCTTCGACTGCCGACACTGCGCCCGCACGAAGCTCACTGAGCTGTTGGCTGCTAATCAAGCGTTGTGCTGGCGCCATAGCCCTCTTTAGCCGCTCGTAGTCCTCATTGATACACTTGTCAGCTGTGGCGAGAGAGAAAGCCCCTGGGCCTGCTTCTGCCTCCCCTTGGACAACGACAGGAAGGGCCGGCAGCTTATGTTGAGGTACTTTTCCATGATCCCTAAAGAGGTGCATGAGCTGTTGACACTGTGTTCGCACCCGTTGAACGTAGCTGACCAAATCACGATAATGGGAAGGCCGCTCGAAATCTATAATCTTCTGCAGCTCACTGACATATCTTGGTGTCTCTACTTGAGGGGCAACAGAGTTTCGAGCATACTCGTCGATTACTATGCACGCGGTGAGCTGTGTAGAAGCATATGACGATGTAAGTCCTGGAAGGAGAGTGGCATCAAACGACTCCAGGTACTGCGTAGGCACGCGGGACATAATCAGGCCCATCGCCGTAGCAGCCGAAACGCGAGAACGGACAAGAGTGTCCATGCCAACTAGATCCACATCTCCTTGCATCATGTGACCGTCGAGATCATGAGAATGAATCGGAGGGAGCGGATCTTCGAGCTTAGCAGACTTCTTTCGTCTCTTCGTGGCTCGCTCTCCGTCCGGCTCGGAGCCTTTACGCGCGACCGGAGGAGCGAAGCCAGGTACTGAATATGTACCTCCAGAGGGTTTTATGAAGAGAGCACCATTCATAGGTATGGGGTTCCTAGACACTCCTATGGGGTGCAGAGTAAGCTGCATGAGGGCGTCGATGTGAGGGAGAAATTCGCGCGCAAGATTGTCGGGGTTCTTAGCCAAGCATCTTACTAGAGCACCCCACAGCTCCATGGACATTGTAAGAGTCTCTTGATCACGTTCCACTAGGATGTTCTGGAACGTCAATCGGAGAATCTTGCCATCGAGCCAGCTCTGGGCCTCTACGCCAAGATTGACAAAGGTCATCAAAGCTTTCAAAACAGCAAGGCGAACCGAAGTAATAGTATGTCGGAGGAATGGATAGAGTCGTGGGACTAGGAGGGTGAAAGACCTCTCCTCATCTTGCTCGGCAGATTTCTTCATTGCCTCCAGGACTTCTGGGAAGCCACAGAGAGTAGCCAAGAGATCCATGATCTTTCCGGTACTGGCACTCAGGTCGTCGCCCAGGCTAGACAGACTTTCCCACACAATGTTAATGAGCTCGTCAAGCGCTGCCGGCCGAAGCGTGACAAACTCCTGGGCCATAGGAATCAATGTTGCTGCACTGACAGATCGGACGTCGTCATCGCTATCGCCAAGACCTTTCATAACGGCTTGGACTACGCCATCGATCATGTCGTTGTTCTGTAGTAACAAATCCTTCCTTACGGCAACGACGTATCGTAAGCCCACCATGCCACCGTGGCAGACAGGCCACACTGGTCTATCTAGATCAAGGTCTTCTTGCATTACCATTCTGAGTAAGATGCGGTAGATGCTGTAAACTGACTGTGGCGGCAAGTGCTTCAGGAATGAACCTAAGGTCTGGCCGACAGTTTCTCGAATCGGCGCAACAGACGTATCGGACGCATAGTCAGTGAATCTGTCCAGCATGAGTACACAACATAGCCGGCAGGCCATATCGTCAAGCCATTTTCTGTTGAGAACGTCATTTTCGGTTCTCGACTTTCCTCTTAGCCGGCCTGCTCCAGCGCCATGCACTCGAAGGATTTCCCGTAGGCCTAATGCAGCACCGTGACGGGTCTCCCATTGCGCATCAAAGATATCAATCTTGAGAAACTCGCATAGACGTTCATAGGGCCATTCTGATCCTTGAAGTTCATCTTCTGCCTCGATTTCCGTTTTCATGGGAACGACGGGGCCTTTGAACTCCGAAACAATTTTAGTATCTTCGTCAACGTCGGCCGGTCGATCAAGGGTGAAGTAGTCGGTTTTCCCATTCTTCTTAGAATCGGCTTCAGTTATAGGAGTGTCATCAAGACCATCCGATCCCGCGGTGTAAGAACGGCGTACGGACAAGTCCCCGAAGCCACTCTTCCCTTGAGCAGCTTTCTGTGCATCTCTCTTCCGCTTTCTTTTTAGGACGTTCAGCTGTCGAGCACTCAGGCCGGACTCTTCAAGAGGCTGATTCGATGGGATGCTAGCGACACTGTCCTGTCGGCCTAGACCATTCGTAGGATTGGGGTCTTGCGGCGTAAAGGGACTGGCTGATTTTTCAGCTACAACTGGTACTTCCTCGTCCTCGAATCGCCTGCCGAGTAATCCAAGCCGACCTATAAGAGTCTTCTTTTGATGGGCGAGTCGTGCCTGAGGATCTAGACTCGCAAGCCCGTAATCTACGTTGCCAGTCCTCAACAGTTCTCGGCCATATTTGAGGATAGTCGTGACGTCTAATGTCTCAGGCTTGAAATACTCATCTGACAACGGTGATACGTCTTCTTCTTCCTTCTTTATGAAACCATTTTCTCCACTAGGTTCTTCCTGTCTTGCTGCCGTAGGATCTTCGTCCTCATTAGGGTCATAGAAGGGGGCATTTTCAATGATTTTGCCAATGGCCTTAGCTGCAGTTGCTCGAGTATCCCAATCCTTGTGACGGAGATAAGGCACGACTCTAGAGAGGAGGTTGAAAAGTTCCTCGGGGTGTTGCTTCTGCCAATCCGCCAACTGGTTTACGGCTGTATCCTTTATCAACTTCGTGCTCCCCGTCTCGAGAATCCTATATAATAGTTAGCGACGAGAACACCTAACCAAGCCTGGTGGCGCTTGTTGATTCGTGAGCGCCCTAATGAACGAGGATTGTAGAGAATCTGCGCTGTCAAAAGTCGTAGAAAACAAGCGCCAATAGAGTGCCCTTAGGCTTTGATAGCCCATTGATAGAATCTCACAGCACGAGCAACGGTTTATGACTACTTACGTAACGAGACGGTCGAGCCTGTGAGACAACCACCGTGTTAGTCTAGGTTCCTTGACTTAGATTGTGAGAGGGTCGATAAAACTTACCTGGACGTCATTTTCACAAGTCACACCGAGGCTACAGGGCCGATGCCTGGCAAAAACTCATCTCATAATAGCGGTCTATAGGTCTCGGGTTAGTATTGCATGGACTTTAGCTTATATAAGAATGCATGATGCTAAGGCACGGAAGAGTAGATGGATCGTGGCTGAGACGGGGGTCATCAATGCGGAACATAAGCCTTGAACTCGCTCATCCATTTGCAAGTCGAGTACAAATAGAAAGACTATTGTGATTGGACACTGCTACTTGTGTAGCCTGCAGCCAATATGACATCAGTTCTCCCTACATGCGGCTAAACCTCTCGCAGACATGTATGCGTTCCTTCAACAACATCGAGTCCAAGTAAAAAAAGAAAACCTTGTACTTAGTGATCAATGGCGATTTTGATGGGGACGAAATCTGAACCAAGTCAAGGACCTCTTACACACAACAGCGGCTGTGAGTGGTGCGTGATGTGGAGATGACCAGGGTAGACCAAAGCCCAGTTGGAGAAAGGATGCACAAAGAGAGGTGTACAACGTTGCGTGTAATGATAGCGCGAAAGCAAAGCTGTAGATGAATAAACGGGCTAAAAAAAGAGGAAGAAACATACCCTGCAAGTGCTATCGCGGTGCAAGCGATCTGCGATGCGGTAACTAAATCCGTTGCAATGGAAATAGGCGAACGGCTCTAGAAAGCCTGGGGGAAAGGTTCAAGAAACGAAAGGTCGATGATGGATTTAAAAAGATTTGGGTAAGAAAGGTCTTGTGTTGAGGAATTAAAGTTGTTTTATGGTGAACCAGAAGAAGCGATCAGAAGTGACCAGAAGTGATCAAAAGTGATGGCATGCCAACAGGCGTGAGTAGGTGAGTAGGCGATGAAGAATTATGTACCTAAAAGAGGCTCTGACGAACTCCCGAATTCATAGGTCCGGAAGGTGGATGCAGATTATCACCTTTTGGCAGTTGCTCCTTGGTGGTGCGTGCACAGTTGATTGACCTTGATTGCTTTTAGGTTGGCAGGTTGGGGGCCGGGGTTCTGTCGTGCCTGTCAGAAAAAATATGGCGGGATGTGCAGCAGCAAGTCGTCGCAGATGAGGGCACCCGGCTTCCTTAATATTCCTGTACCTATGGATACTTTTATACACGTTTGGACCCGCCTTGGGCGCTCCTGTTGGCCTGAGCTCCCACCGTGAGATAGCGACCTTTCCTAATTGGGCACTCTGGTCAACTGACAACGGCTGCAAAGCCTTGAGTCAGGCCTGACGGGCTTGAATAAGCTCAGATCCACGCGTTGAACCTTTTGACTTGGAGAGACTTGTGACTCTACCAACGTCTGTTCTGCATTACCACATCATGATGACTACACACTGTCCATTACCCGGGGATCTCGTCTTGGGAGGTTTAGCTTAGCATTCACCATTGCATATGATGCTACTCCAGTCTTTCAAGTCACAGAAACTAGGCAGAAAAGCAAAGGTTACAACACAGGAGCTGGTAAGTAGGGAGGTCAATTTAGTTCAATGTTGTTCTGCAATCATCTAGTCCGGTACCTTGTACTTCGTACTTCCCTTTGCCTGTCCGAGTGCGTGCTTTCTCGCTTAATTTCTTAGCGTCAACAGCTTCCACGCTAGAGGCTAAAACCGACCGGACCCACCCTCAGAAAAATATGGTGGCTTGTTGGAATGACGAGTTTTCTGGCCTCTCCAGTACAAACTTTTGTAGTTGTCACCCTTGATTTACCATCTATTCACATCCGTCTATTGTTATCAGAGGTGTTTGCGAAAGATGGGATAATTTTTTGGCATGGATGGTACATATGAATGTCAGCTACGTGGTGCATATCCACATTGCTTTATTCTTCTGCAGTTCGTCGTCGTTAACAAGCACACGTTTCTCCCTCATCTCAGACCCTAGCTGCCTCGCAGTACATATGTCTATGTACATTGACAAGCCCGGTATTGCCCTGCGGTTGCTGTACCGCAAGCTTGGCGCGATCGACTAAATTGCCCGGGGGTAGCAACGGGGGCCGATCTAGACACCAATATGGAAATCGGCTTAGATATTTTGGTGCTAGTAATCCGCACATCACGATATCCATCTAACCAACCTGGAGATTGTTACGGCGTAATGAAACCTTCAATCTGCGAGTGCCGAAAGACGCCATATGTGCTCCAATTATGTATTTACAGAGTAAAGTGTAAATGGTGAACTTAAAGAAAGATATGTGCACACAACCTTTACCGGAACTTTTCCAGCTTTTACTTACATGCACTACCTTGGGTACCTAATGCACGCTCCCGTAACCAGAGCTTCTTAGATCCAAGGGATACATGTAGGCTGCGCTGGAGTGAAGCGTCTGCCTGTTTAGAGTCTACCAGCGTCCATTATAAAATCTAGGCGGCAAGGAAAAGAATCAGTGCTCTCATTGATATTGGTGTGATGCTAAAAGGCTATTTTGGAAATGCTCCAAGGTGCATCAAAATTGCCAGCAATACACCTACAAACTTCTACATTCTACAGTGGCAATGTCGTCCCGATAAATAGGATGAGTAGCTGTGGCAGACGCCCGTAGAAAACCTCAACTCCTGATAGGCCGGATTGGAATTGCGTGTTAGCCCTGTTTCTGTTTTTGTTGAATGATGCTACAGCAATCGTGAAAGATCAGTGACATAAGGGTACAAGGAAATACGAGTCTTTGTCTATAGGATCTACAAATGTTAGGACGTTAGAGATGTCTAGCAGTGTGAAGAGGATCAACTTGACAAGAGTTGAGATAAAATAAAGAAAGGCAATCAATGACCAGGTAGTGCTAGTGAATTTGACAGCGTGTTCAAACCTAAGGTAGCCAGTGAAGCAGAGAATGAGCAAGGTCCCGAGGCAAGGAAATGAGGCTGAGGAGCTCCGTAGCTCCCGTCGTACATGTAAATGCCCTGCACGGTTTATGTAAACATCTACTGTGTAAGTACCTGTGCATCTCGCAACATGTGACTCCCAAGCCACCGAAGCCACAATCTGCGATCGATACAAGTGGGTCCAATAAGCTATTGCGGCTGAGCTAACAGGCTACATGCACCGTAAAAGATCCCACCTAAGATTCACTCCCCCACCCCTAAAATCATCGCGCCCCGAAACGCGTCGACAAGACATTTACGTGACGCTTTCAAGTTCGACCAACGTTTCCTACTCCGCCGCATCGCAACGCTCTAAAACCTCGTCTCCGAATTCATGTCTTTAGCGCGACAAATATTCTGAAGCTGAATTCGAGCTGCCCGATCGGCAGCGCCCACCGCGACCATGTACATTAAGCAGATTATCATCCAAGGCTTTAAGAGGTGCGCGCTGACACTCCATTGAAATTCACAAGGTCTACGGACTTCGCGATGCTAATATCCAGACAGCTACAAAGACCAAACGGTCATGGAGCCCTTTTCGCCTGGTACGAACGTCATCGTTGGTCGCAATGGTTCAGGGAAGAGTAACTTTTTCGCCGCGATACGATTCGTGCTGAGTGATGCATACACCCAAATGGGTCGCGAGGAACGCCAGGCACTATTGCACGAAGGCTCCGGCTCCGCAGTCATGTCCGCGTATGTCGAGGTCATCTTCGACAATAGCGACGATCGATTTCCGACCGGAAATAAAGAAGTCATTCTACGGCGAACAATTGGTCTAAAGAAGGACGAGTACTCGGTTGATAGAAAGGTTTCCACCAAGGCCGACGTCACAAATCTTCTAGAGGCCGCTGGTTTCTCGAGATCAAACCCGTACTATATTGTCCCCCAAGGTCGCGTCATGGCTCTCACCAATATGAAAGAGTCGGACAGATTGAACTTGCTCAAGGAGGTCGCCGGGACACAAGTCTACGAGTCTCGTCGTGCAGAGTCGCTCAAGATAATGACGGACACTCTGAACAAGAGAGAGAAGATTGATGAGCTTCTCGACTACATTAAGGAACGCCTGAGTGAGCTAGAGGAAGAAAAAGAGGAGCTACGCGACTACCAGGAAAAGGATCGTGAGCGCAGGTGCTTAGAATATGCATACTATCATAAGGACCTAGTCGCTACGCAGGAAGCTCTCGATGAGTTAGAAGAATTGCGTCAAGGTGGTATCGAGGATACAGACGAAAATCGCGAAGCTTATAATGCGGGCGTGAAAGTCATCGCCTCGCTAGACGCCGAGATACACAAACTTCAGCAGCAAATGGAGCTTCTCCGCATAGATCGCCGACAGCTCGATGAGGACCGCAGAGAGAGTGCCAAGGCGATAGCGCATGCTGAATTGGCGATCAAGAATTTATCGGACGGTATGTCAGCTCAGGAGCAAGCCAAGCAGCGGCATGATGCCGAGTTAGATGAGGTGAAGACTGCAATAGCACAGAGGGAGGCCGAACTCGAAAAGTTAATTCCCGACTTCGAGAAGGCGAAACGGAAAGAGGCGGAGATCAAACAGGCTCTAGACTCGGCAGAAGCTAGCCGGCAACGTCTCTTCACCAAACAGACTAGAGGAAGCCAATTCAAAAGCAAAGCAGAGCGGGATGCGTGGTTAAGGAAAGAGATAGACGATCTCAACGTGACTCTGAGCCAACAAAGAGCAAACCGCCTCGATGCCGATGAAGAAGTCGAGGCCATCCAGACCGCCATACAGCAACTAGAGAACGAGATCGCACAGCTACGGCAGAGAAATGAAGCATTTGGCGATGACCGGCTTGCTCTCGCCGAACAAGTTACCAGCGCGAAAGATGTTCTTGACAAGCTAAACGAGGAACGGAAGCTCCTTCGCCGAGAAGATGACAAGCTAGAGACGATCATTGCAAACGCTCGGGGTGAACTAGACAATGCCGAGCGGGAACTGTCCCATACTATGGACCGGGCCACTGCTAGAGGATTGGCCAACATACAACTGTTGAAACGGGAAGGCAAAGCCCCGGGCGCGTATGGTACGCTAGCTGAGCTCTTGGACGTTAGCGAGGCATACCGGTTACCTGTAGAGCAGGTTGCAGGTGCTAGTTTGTTCCATTACGTGGTTGATAACGAAGATACCGCAACATATCTCGCCAACTCGCTGCAGCAAAACCACGGAGGCAGAATCACATTCATGCCGCTCTCTAGGCTAAAACCGCGGAATGCAAATATTCCCAGAGCCAATGATGCGGTCCCGTTAGTTAGCAAAATCCAGTATGACCCCAAGTACGAGAAAGCCTTCCAACAAGTCTTCGGCAACACAATTATCTGTCCGAGCCTATCTATTGCTGGCCAATATGCGCGAAGCCATGGTGTACATGGCGTCACCCCAGATGGTGATACTAGCAACAAGCGTGGTGCCATGACGGGTGGCTATGTCGATACCCGAAAATCGCGCTTGGAAGCTGTTCGAGCCGTCAGCAAGTGGAGAGAAGAGTACGAACAGCTGCGATCCCGAGCAGCCGATATACGAAAGCAGATAGAGCTGAAAGATCAGGAGATCACCAATGCACTAGGTGAAGAGCGCAGATTAGCGCAAAGACTTCGGCAGATGGAGGATGGCTATGGTCCGCTTCGAGCAGAATTAAATGCTAAGACCAGCCAGGTGGATCGTGAAAGAGATCGACTTGAAGCTGCAATCAAGCGGCGAGACATTGTCGAAAGGAACATGAAGCAATTCCAAGACAACCTAAGCGCTCATCAGGCTGAGTTAGCTTCAGACTTTAAGAAGGTCTTGACAGCTAATGAGGAGAAGCAACTTGAGACCTTAGGCGCCACCGTGCAAGAACTGCAAAAAGAGTGGAATGAAATTAGCAGCCGGCGAAGAGAGCTTGAAAGTCGCAAACGAAAACTGGAATTAGATCTAAGAACCAATCTTCAGCTCAAGCTTGACCAGCTCACCAGTCAAGCATTCGAGACTGCCTCCAGCGGTAGCAATAACCTGAAAGAAGCCAAGCGAGAGCTCAAGAAGGCACAGGCGACAGCGGCTTCGGTTCATAAGAAGATTCAGGCCAACGACCAGCAGATTGAGTCTTCTGAATCTAAGATTGCAAACCTAGAGAAGCAAAAAGCTGAAAAGGAGGCGGAGTTGCAGGAGATCGTTGCAGAGATCAAGAAGCAAGAGAAGCGGATGGATAAGAACAGGCAGAAGAAGGCTCTGTTGACAGCAAGAGTCACGGAGTTAGCCAAGAACATCCATGCCCTTGGTGTCTTACCCGAAGAAGCTATGGGGAAGTACCAAAGGCTTGAACATAAAACCGTAAGTCTGGGTCCAAAATTGTTAGACATACTTGTCGCCAGCTAACTTTGCATCACAGGTTGTTTCACGCCTAAAGAAAGTCAACGACGCCCTTAAGAAGTACAAGCACGTCAACAAGAAGGCTTTTGAACAATACAACAGCTTTACCAGCCAGCAAGAGCATCTCCTCAAGCGTCGCAAGGATCTGGATCAATCGCAGGCCTCAATTGAGGAGCTTGTTGCTTTCCTCGACCAGCGCAAGGACGAGGCGATTGAGCGAACATTCAAACAAGTGTCCAAGGAGTTCGCTACTATCTTCCAACGTCTAGTGCCTGCTGGCCACGGTCGTCTGGTGATTCAGCGCAGAGCCGATCGACGAGTCGATCCGGACGACTCCGATGAGGAACAACGCACCAGCGTAGAGAACTACACGGGTGTTGGTATCAGCGTCTCGTTCAACTCCAAGACAGCGGACGAGCAGCAACGCATCCAGCAGCTCTCAGGTGGTCAAAAGAGTCAGTCCAGGAACCCTAGTCTCAATTTCTATTCATGAGCTAACAAGTCAATTAGGTTTATGTGCACTGTGTCTCATTTTTGCCCTCCAGCAGACAGAGTCCAGTCCCATGGTTATCTTCGACGAGGTCGACGCCAACCTAGACGCACAGTACCGAACCGCCGTCGCTGGGCTTCTCCAGTCCATCTCCTCCGAGGCCGGCACGCAGTTCATCTGCACCACTTTCCGACCGGAGATCGTTCACGTCGCTGACAGATGCTACGGTGTACTGTTCAGAAACAAGTACAGCACCATCAACTGCGTTAGCAGAGACCAGGCCTTGGAGTTCGTCGAGGGCCAGGCTCCGAAGTAAATCGTGACAGGGTCAGGGAAGGAGTCATGCCCGTGTGTATAGGATTTCCGGCGAGGCGGAGGCGTTCGTTTGCAGCCGAGCCGTGTTATATACCATAAAGGGCTCGAGAGGAATTGGTGCTATTCGCTTATTTCTGTATGATAGCTTATGCCGTGAGGATGCTAATGAAAGTCATTCACAACCGTACTTACCTTAGGTACTCAAGAAACCCGATTTGAAACGTGACAGGTTAGAAGTACAAGCCATCCAATACGTAATAGCTCCTAAGTCCTCAAAGGTCACCAGGAAGCCCTTTGGCAGAATATTATCATTCGATTATTTATCTCGAATCTAATACTAACACGAGTCATCAAGCACTAAGATAGCAGGTAACCTAAAGACCACACGAAAACTCTACCGTCAAGCCACAGAGCTCAAGCTCATAGCCGCCAGCTGCCCTGTCCAACGGGAATTCGCGCCACCGACTTGCTTAAGCGGCGCCTCGATAGCGATAGGCGCCCACACAAACGATACACCATTGATACCCAGGATAGCCAGGAATTCCTCCTCCGTGGCGGCCGTGCTACCAGCCGCCGGCAACGGCTCATCTAAGCTCGATTCCTGCACGCTGGCGAAAGTCCGGTTGCCTCGCCCGACGATGCTCAGGTTAACCCACTTCCCCACGGGGAGCGTCGAGTTTAGCCTGTAGTAATTGCCCGACGCAAAGAAGGTGAGGCTCGGAGTCAACATCAGCGAAGAGTCTCTGCCCGATACAAGCGTTGCGTCCTTGTCCAGCTCGTCGACGCGCAGTTTCAGTGAAAGCGTGTAATCGCGGCCCTTGGAAGAAAGAGGCGTTTTGAAGGTGCAGGAAGAGCTGATGTCCAGGGTGGACTCCGGCGTCACCGGGCAGTTCGTCGAGGCGTCGTAGCCGTTTCCGGATTGGTCCACGACGGCTGTGTCCTTCCAGGCCGATATGGGTGTGTAATATTGCGTCTCTAGCCTAGCATTGGAGGTATAATTGAATATAGTCGAGCTGGTGGACGGGATCGCTCGGTCGAGGTTCTGGGCTGGGATGGATGGTTGTAAGGCCGAGAACGCCGAGGAGAACTCCGACGCTGAGAGATCCCCTCCCCACTGCTTGTCCGCCAACGCCGCGATCCCGTCTTTCCAAGCATAATAGGCTTCGGAGAATACGGATGCGTTCGCGCCGTAGTCATTCCATAGAGGAGTTACCGCACCAAGTACCAGAGGGTTAGACTGCTCTGGGTTATTGGTAGCGACTTTCGTATCGAAGATGTAAGGCTGCCATATCCCGCCGGTTGCCGGATTCCCATTGAAAGTCCGCGCCACGTTCACGACCTGTGGGTAGCTCGCGGAATACTTATTGACGACGTAGTACGTATCATCGGAATTTAGAACAGAATAGTTATTCAAGATGTAATCGTGGTACGGGTTATCCTCGAAGAACGCCCAGTGCTGTATCGAAACTGATTGGTTGATGTTATTGTATTCAGGTTTAGGAGGGAATGTGCCCCAAATGCGGATGGATTTCCCAGATGTTTGGTAGATATAGTCAGCCAGTTCATTAACAAATCGGTTATACTCGTTTGGATCACCAGTATACTCGTCCGCACCAATGTGGACGGTCTTTGAATGAAACCAGTCGAGAAAGGTGCTCCAGATGGTTTTCATCGTAGGTATCGTTTCTGGATGCGAGATATTTAATAGCGACAAGTCGTTGCCGAGTCCCAACTCCGGTTTCCATTGTACTATGACAAGCGAATGCCCGGGCGCCTCGATCTCTGGGATGACGGTTACTCCTCGAGAAGCGCAAACCGATTGAATCTCCTCAAACTGCTCTCTAGTATAAGACTCATTCTTATACTTATTTAAGCCCGCAAGATCTTCGGAATCGGACCATAAGCGGAAGCGGGCATACAATTCCAAGGACTGCTCCCTTGAGTATAGATTAACATTATTGAATAGATTGTCGCTTAGATGTATATGGAAAATGTTCTGCTTGAAAAAGCTCATATAGGAACATAATTCAGTGATAAACTGTTCAGTCGTTCTTGTCAGCCATGATCCTAGGAATTACGTCAAGCTGAAGCTCGTTATTAACGATGTAAGGCAGAGGCTGAGTAGGCGTATAGTAGCCTTGCTAGGTTTCACATCGCAATGATTAGCCCCTATTCGAATACACGTACCTCTGGTGGGTAGTAATGCCGACCGGCATCGAGCATCATGCCCCGAGTCTTCCATCCTGGAGCATCAATCGCCTCTCCATAGGGTAACGAACCATTTGACAGAAGTGCCTGCTGTAAGACAGTTCGCGTACCCCACCACACGCCCAGAGGACTGGCCCCAGATATGAAGATTCCCGAAGAATTAATAAGGAGTGTGTACCCTTCGGAAGTCAGGGCGCCACTTGCGTCCGTGTACTCGCTAGGATCTCCTAGGGTGAGGAATACGACGTCCGATGTAGGCCCTTCTCCAACTGAGATGCCAATATCGGAACCGAAGGTGTTATGTAAGTCCTCTGCAAAAGTTTTGGCGAAATCTTGTAGACTTGGCGGGATCAAGGTCTCGCCAGCATCATCACGGCTTTCAGCATATTGTGAGTCTACCACCAGTGCCTTTATGGATGCAATTGGATAAGATCCGCTACTGGATGGATTAAAGGGGACAATAGGTATCCCTACGAGCCTCGCGGCTACAAGGTAGGCTAGGAAAATGTTAGTTGATGGGGGCCTTATATGATCACATAAGGTGGACAAACCATTTAACAGCGTGGCTAACCACACATGATATGACTGCAACATTATAGCGTAGGTTAAATAACAATCAGCGGTTATATCTCGAAGAACGTAAATTAAGGCCCTTAATAGACATGGTAGGGCATATGGCGAGTCTGACCTACAGTTCCGCGTATGGAAACAGGCTTGTTATTATATGTCTATACCGATCTCCAACTGCAACATAGCATGCAGAAAGATCTGGCTCTCCCGGTCCTCGCCATCTTTAAAGGTGGACGAATCATTTTGCGCTCAAGCTTGTTGAAGCCACCACAGCAGAGCGGTGATTAGAGTGTTCATGTAACCTTAGAGGGCGGGGCTGATAAGGCGTAAAGGAACCGGTGACGTTAATCTTCCAGCTTGTTTATTGTCGATTCGTGGACTATCTTGCAGGGTAGCAGCGAGACGTCTATCTATTACCCAACTCTGCTTCGCGTTGAGATGAGATGGTTGGGGAACCCGGTACGTAGGTACATGTAGCACAAGCACGAGCAGCTTTTGAACTGATAGCTGCATATGCAGATGGAGATATATCTCTCAGGCATAATGCAATATGAAAGATACATTCTGCCAGCCACTTGTGACGTAAAGGGAGAGGGATAGCTGTGGCGCTTTGCCCCTAGTCCTCCGATAAGATAAGCACAGTTAGAGTCATAGCGGGGCAGCAAAGCTGTGTCCCGCATTCGAATTATTTTTAAGTCATTTCACTATAGCCACCACCATCACCATTTAGAATACACGGTGCGTAGATGGGAACATCATAACGTCCGTAGCGAACGACACGTATTTACTTCAAACGTCTCTATACGTCAGAAGACCTACTTCACAACCCTTCGAACGAAACGATCCACCCGCGTTTTAGAATTACGTTAACCCCTAGCTCTCACCATGGCGACCGATACATCTACGACGATACCTCCCGTGCCGCCACAAGCCTCAGAGCCTGCAGACGTATACGAAGGCGAAGATAGCGACTTAGACTCTGTCTTCAATGACGACGATTATGCCTCCGATGACCTTGGCGCAGATGGGGAGACAGACGTAGCAAGAAACTACAATCGGCAACGGCCCCTACACTCCAACCAACAGAAACCTGCTGCCAACACCTCAGCCAGCGTAGACGATCAAATAGCCATACTCTCAAAGCACGCCGCCAAGATTAGACTAGACAATGTCAAGGAGGGTCAGGATCGTGAGAAAGACAAGGCCGACAGGGCTACGAGCGAGCAGGTCCTCGACCAGAGAACCCGGATGATTCTCTACCAGATGATCAATCGCGGCGTAGTCAGTGAGATACACGGCGCAATCAGTACGGGAAAGGAGGCCAACGTATACGGCGCTGTTGCGTATCCCGATATCAATGGACCCCCTGTTCAAAGGGCCGTGAAGGTCTACAAGACGGCTATTTTGAGCTTCAAAGACCGAGAAAGGTACATCACTGGCGAACATCGATTCAAGTCGGGTGCGGAGAAGGGCAACAGTCGGAAGATGGTCAAATTATGGGCGGAAAAGGAGTTCCGCAATCTAAGAAGGATTCACGCCGCCGGTATTCCTTGCCCCGAACCCATACAACTCAAGCTGCACGTCCTGGTAATGGGCTTTCTTGGAGACAGGAAGGGTTATGCTTATCCACGGTTACGAGATGCCAATATCGGGGGTGAAGACGCCGACCAACTGTGGAGGCAGCTCTACATTCAACTTTTGGGCGTCATGCGGCGTATGTACCAGGTATGCAAGCTGGTACACGCAGATCTGAGCGAATACAACATTCTATACAATGACAGAAAGCTTTACATCATTGATGTGTCCCAAAGTGTCGAACACGACCATCCTCGATCACTTGAGTTCCTGCGCATGGATATCAAGAACACGGGTGATTTCTTCCGCAGACAAGGAGTCGATATACTATCTGATCGGACAATCTTCGACTTTATTACGAGTCCAGAGGGTGCGGTGGAAGAGCCCGGTCTGACAGAAGCAATTGAAAAGCTCTACGAGTCAAGGTTGCCGTCTGCCAATGACGAGACCGCAGCGGCTGAATTGGAGGTTGACAACGAGGTTTTCCGAAACCAATATATTCCCCAGACCTTAGAGCAAGTCTATGACATCGAGAAGGATGCACAAGCGATTGGAGAGGGCGAAGGTGATAAACTCGTTTACCGGAATCTGTTAGCAGATCAGGTAGTGTCAAAGCCAGATGCAGAAGACGCAAGCTCGGAAGACGAATCAGACGAAGGAGCAGCCCTCGATAGCGATGCTGAGAGTGGCGATGAAAGTAAATTTGCGAAAGGTACTCCGCGGGGCAAACGGTTCGAAGACAAGGATGAGAAAAAAGTAAGTTATATCTTGATTCGAAGCAACCTGCATCAATAATTTGCGCCACTCCGTCTTGGCACCCCCAACTATTGTTACATGTACTGACGAAGTATAGCAACGCAAGCAAGCTGTGAAGGAAGCCAAAGCCGAGAAGCGGAAGGAAAAGATGCCCAAGCACCTCAAGAAACGTCTCGTAGCTACGACATCTAGAAAGAACAGGTAGATTCGAGGCCAAAACAAAATAAAAGCGTCATCCAGCTTCCCCGAGCCCGTGTAACGGTGACAACAGGGGATACGTCAAGCTCTACACCCCAGCATACCAAGCTATCATGTCGAATTCTTGTTCAATAGCAATGTCCAAAGTAAGTCCTTTTGACGTCCCTCTCCTAGAAACACCTGGCAATCAAATGACGAAATCCTAAAACGCATGGCCTGAATCAAGTCTCTGTGTTTTTGCCAAGTCTTGGTAATAACCGTGACTTGGTTCTTGCCGAGATGTGTCCCGAGCCGCCCTCCTCATGGATTGGGTTGTGTGCGGATCAAAGAGAGCCCTGATGATTGCCCGCAGTTCGTATATTCGTGGAACGACATGGACCCCAACCCTATAGTTGTAGAAAATATATACTATGTTAGCCTATCCCCAAATGTCGGAACCAATCCAACTAGATGAAAACGCTGTAATTCGGTTATCTGATTTCACATCCCCTAGGTAATGTCTGAATAGGGATCATCGTCATTCGTATCATGATGACCGGCATCAAGTCTGGGCATTTTGAGTGATGACGTCAACATGCTTACCCCTTAGTAAGTGGCGTTTTACCCTGTGATACTAAGAAAATAATAGATGCTTCATATCCATGGATGGGCGATTTAAGAGCGGACGAGGTAACCGAATCCGCTAAACCGTTAATTTAAATTATATATTGAATTATACATTATATACATTATTTAATATATAATATTAACTTTATAACGTTTTATAAATATAAGGTTTATAACGTTATTAATTATTATAATTATAATATTTTTTAATATATTAAAACGTTATAAATTATTAATTAATTAATATATAAATTTTATAAATTA